>JAHFWL010000347.1:0-222591 GCA_021292165.1 Shinisaurus crocodilurus
GATGCCCGGCTGTAACCCTCCAAACTTGGAACATTACTTACAGGCATCCTATGCGGGACAGGAGGACGGCAGAGGTGAAGGTTGCCTCTGCCCTCCTCCTGTCCTGCAAATCAGCAAGACGGCTGATTTCGGCTGTCTAACTGTGGCGGCGGAGTGGCGCTTCAGGGGGGAAGGTAAGAGGGCGGCGCACCGCCAGGATACATCATATCTTGGCAGCACCTCCCCTCCCCGCCCCCCCGAAAGAATGCCCACTAAACACCTTCTCCGAGGCTGCTTTGCCACCTTGGGAAAGCAGCGGTGTGGCTCTTTCTGTGCAGCCACACCGGCTGGGAATCCGAGCACGGATTCCCAGCTCTGAAGTTAGAGCGATTTTCCAACCTCAGAGCTGGGAAGCCGAACAATCCTATGGACCCCTAGACACGGATTGCTCTGTAAGGCACCTAGATCCTTCTTTTCACATCTACCTCTGCCAAGGCAGGTTTCCTGCATCTTATATTCATGCCTTGGGGGGGGGGGTTAGTTGGTTGGTACCCAAATGCATAATTTTACATCTATCTCTGTTGAATTTAATCTTGTTAATTTCATCCCAGTATTCTAGCCAGCAAAGATTCTCTTGTGGTGTTGGGCCATCATCATCACCCCCCCTCCCCCTGCTCCCACAGCTTTGTGTTATCTATATATTTCACAAGCATTCCCTCTACAACCAATGGGGCAAAGGCGTGTTCACTGCTGCCAGGCAGGGGCAGGACTAGATCTAATGTGTGAGCAGTGAAGTGGCCAAGTTGCTGATGACACCAAATTATTTAGGGTGGTTAAAACAAAAGAGATTGTGAGGAGCTCTATCTGAAAGGATCTCTCCAACTGGGCGAATGGGCATCAAATGGCAATGTGGTTCAATGTAAGCAAGTGTAAGTGATGCATGTTGAGGCAAAAAATGCCAACTCAAGTATAAGCTATGGGATCTGAGCTAGCGGTAACTGACCAAGAAAGAGATCTTGGGGTTGTGGTGGACAGCTCGAATGAAAATGTCAACCCAGTGTGCTGGCTGCTGTGAAAAGGCAGATTCCATGTTAGGCATAATTAGGAAATGAATTGAAAATAAAGCTGCCAAGATCATACTCCCCTTATACATATCTATGGTGTGACCACATTTGGAATACTGTGTACACTTCTGGTCACCACACCTAAAAGGATATTGTACAGCTGGGAAAAGTGCACAAAGGGCAACTGTAATGATCAAAGGACTGGAGCACTCCCCTACAAGGAAAGGTTACAACAACATCTGGGATTGTTTAGCTTAGAAAAAGGTGAGTAAGGTGTATACAGAATTATGCATGGTGTGGAGAAAGTGGATAGGGAGACATTTTCTCCCTCTCTCATAATACTAGAACCCAAAGCGGGTCATTCCATGAAGCTATGGTCGGGAGGATTCAGGACAGATAAAAGAAAGTACTTCTTCACACAGCGCATAGTAGTTAAACTATGGAATTCACTTCCACAAGATGTTCGTGATGGCCACCAATTTGGATGGCTTTAAAAGGGGATTGGACAAATTCATGGAGGAGGAGGCGGGCTACTAGTCCTGATTGGCCATATGCTTCCTCCAGTCATAGAATCATAGAATCATAGAAAAGTAGAGTTGGAAGGGGCCTACAAGGCCATCGAGTCCAACCCCTGCTCAATGCAGGAATCTAAGTCAAAGCATCTCTGACAGATGTCTGTCCAGCTGCACCTTGAATGCCTCCAGAGTGGGAGAGCCCACCACCTCCCTAGGTAGTTGATTCCATTGTCTTATTGCTCTGACAGTCAGGAAATTTTTCCTGATGTTTAGGTGGAATCTAGGTTCCTGTAACTTGAGCCCATTATTCTGTGTCCTGCAAACTGGGATGACCGAGAAGAGATCTTTGCCCTCCTCTGTGTGACATCCCTTCAAATACTGGAAGAGTGTGATCATATCTCCCCTCAGTCTCCTCTTCTGAAGGCTAAACATGCCCAGTTCTTTCAGTATCAGAAGCAGTATGCCTGTGTACACCAGTTGCTGGGGAATGTGGGTGGGAGGGGGCTGTTGCACTCATGTAGTCCTGCTTGTGGGATTCTGTGGGTAGCAGGTTGGCCACAATGTGAACAGAATGCTGGACTAGATGGACCCTCGGTCTGATCCAGCATGGCTCTTATGTTCTTACATTAGTGGGCTTAAGTTAGAAGAAGGTAGACTTTTGTTGAACATTAGAAGAAATGTCTTGATGGCGAGAGTGCCTTTACAATGGAACCAGTTACCTAGAATGGTGGTCGGGCGTCTTGTTGGAGCTCTTCGCAGAAGCTGAATAGCCATCTGTTGGGGATGCTCTAGTTCTGAATCCTGTGCAACAAGCAGGGGATTGAACTAGATAGCACACAGGCCCTCCCTTCAAGCTTTATGTTTCTGTGTGCAACAGTCAGTCAGTCAGGCGATCACTCGTGACCGAGTAAGATTGTCTTCCAGGAAAAAAAAAGAAAATTTACAAAAAGGAGATTTTAAAAGGAGGACAATTCTAAAGAAGATTGTGTAGACTCTAGCGATGGGTCCGTAAGTGACTGTGGAGGCCAATTCTAGATCCACACAGCTTCCCACAGTGATGAGGACACAGGTTACCAGATGGAAGATGGTCCTGTAAAGGATTCGTTGACGTGCTTTCGCTTAGCACGTTTCTCCCTTTCACCTTGCACTCGGGCTTCTTCAAAGTCCATGGAACCTTTGTGAAAGGCCAACCTCCAGTTAGATCGTTCATGGGCCAGAGCTTCCCAGTTTCGATGTTATATTGCATTTTTTTAGATTAGCCTTATGAACATCTTTAAACCTCTTATATTGACCACCGATATTCCCTTTCCATCCTTGAGTTGGGAGTAAAGTAACTGCTTTGGGAGACGGCAGTCAGGCATTCGAACAACATGACCGGTCCACTGAAGTTGGCGTTGAAGGATCATTTTTTCAATGCTAGTAGTCTTGCTTCTTCCAGTACACTGACATTTGTTCGCCTATCTTCCCAAGTAATTCGCAGGATTTTCCGGAGGCAACGTTGATGAAATCTTTCAAGGAGTTGGGGTGACGTTTATAGATGTCCATGAGATGTCTGTTAGTCAAGACATTAGTATGATTAAATTGATGGAAGCTGGTAGAACTGACCTGGTAGTGCTGCATCCAAATACAGAATGTGCAAGTAATTTGGCATTCAGCGCTGTGAGAAAAACTTTCACCAGTTGTCCCTGTGATTTCCTTGTGGCCTCAATGGTGACTTGAAAGTGCCCATGGACTACAGTGTAAGACTCACTGTCCGTAGTTCAAGCTGTCAATGCAGGATCCCTAACGTGGTACCCATGGGGGCCTCCAATGGCACTCACAAAGCTCTCCACCCCTGCCCTCTTCAAAAAACATTTTTAAATTTAAAAAAACAAAAAAACATTAGGGTGCCAGGTTCTCCTTCCTGTTCCTGAACTTGCCACTGATCAGCTGTTCAGTGGGCAGGAATAGAAAGCAAGGCAAAGCTGTAGAGGGGGAGAAAGAGAGAGGCCAGAGGTTATGGGGCAGGGGGAGAAACAGTGAGGTAAGAGCTGTGAGGGGAGAGAAACAGCAAGGCTAGAGGCTGGGAGTGGAGAGAGAGAGAGAGAGAGAGGAGAAAGGTCTGTGGGCAGAAGAAGATTGGGTGGACCAGGAAGCAACTTTTTACATTTCCCTCTCCCTCCCCCTCTCAGCCTTTAGCCTCACTATTTCTCCCACACACACATCTCTTTTTGACTAGCTAGGCCCCACAGCAGCCATTATGTGACTAGCCACATCCTCCATGGGGAGCCATTTTGTGCTGGTGCCCACAGTAGTTTCTCAAATTTCCAATGTGGTCCAAAAAGCTTGGGGACCTCTGGTCTATACAATCCCAAATTTGAGATACTTTGTAAACTGTCCTGGGAGTTTTACGCTGATGGGTGGGGTGTAGATTTTGATCGATAGTTTGACGGATTTTTTTAACGCGATTTATTATAAAATAATCCCAAAGCAGGGTAAAACCAATAAAACACAATAACATCATGCAACATGAACCAAACCTCCCCTTCCCAATCAAACAGCGGAGAACAGTAACACAGATACAGAGCAGCTTACATGATACAGCAAAACAAATTCTATCAAAAGCCTGGGTGACCAAATAAGGCTTTGGTTGGTGCTGAAAACGTGTAAGACTCAGGCACCAACTATACATGAGGGGGGAGGGAGTTCCACAATTGGGGTGCCTGTATCGAAGACCCCTGACATTTGACTCCAGGCAAATGCAGCATTGTCAAGAGGCATATGCACTCCATCTTAATATCTAGGCAGGTACATAAAGGAAAGGACCTCCATCCAGCTATCCAGGTCCTAAGCCATGTAGGGCTTTATATGTCAGTAGAAGCACCTTGAAGGCCTGTGGCTCACTGCTGGCTCAGCTTGTCTGAGTATGTAAAGCTAAGCAGGGTCAGGCTTGGTTATTACTTGGATGGGAGACCCCTCCTCTATTTATTATTATTTATTTATGTGGAGGAAGAGTGGGGGGGCTGGCTGGCCCGCCAGACCTCCACCTTTCCCCTTCAAAGGAAACCCAGCACTTGCCACCATGTGGCCGGAAGGGGGGGGCTGACGCGCCACTACCCCACCCTTGCCTACTGGCAAAGGAACCAAGGACCCTCTGAGATCTCAAGATACCAGACTGCCAGCCTCAGCTGTCTGCAATCCTACTTGGATCTCTGTCAGGGACTCGCCTTTATTTCTGTAACCTGGATTAGATACTGAACCAACAGAGTACTACAAAACCCATGTGGGGTAAACCATGACAAGGTTTATTTCTGGTAGCATCTTACAACAAGATTAGGGAATAGAGAAGCACACAATATAGAGAGACACTTTAGTACACAGTAAAGCTGCAAATAACAAAACCTGATTCCTTAAAATCTCTCAAGCACACACCTGTTACCTGAGGGTGTCTTCTTCAAAGGGTTAGATCTAGCACAGCCTTGCCGCCGATGGAGAATTACCACACCTACCGAAGGTCCAAGATGGGCAAACTCCCACAAGGCTTGCTTTCCCAGTCCTTCAAACCAGCCAATTTTACCAGGGCTGCCTGGGGTCGAGTCCTGAGGGCCCCCCCTAAAGGCTCGGGCCCTCGCTGGCGCGCTGCCATGCCGGGCACGCTACCAAAAAGGACTGACCAAGAACAAAGGCTTACACGTGGGGAAAAAGCTCTCCCCCCTCCCCTTTTCTGTAACCTTCTTGCTTCAGAAATCAATTTGAACTTCACTGGCCAGGCAGGGGGGAGGGAACTGGCCAGGCAGGGGAAAGGGAACTGTGAGTCATGGCTTGAACTATCTGCATGTGAATGCCCTCAGCCTGGTTCCTCCAGACTTCTAGACGCCAGGCCCCATCTCATGTTCCATGCACCTTTTGCTTCCTCCCAGCCCACACTGGTTTACTCATGAGGAGGCGTGTGTGTGTGTGTGGTGTGTGTTTGTGGTCCTGCTGCATGCATGAACCCTAAAACTCTTTCTCTACACGCTAACTATGCACACCCCCACCCCAGCCGGTTCACACATGAGGTGTGTGTGTGTACCCCCAAAGGCTCGTTTCTCCACAATTTAATACATTTTTATACCGCCCAATAGCCGAAGCTCTCTGGGCGGTTTACAACAGTTAACCTCTAGTCTCCTGCATTGAGCAGGGGTTGGACTCAAGGGCCTTGTAGGCCCCTTCCAACTCTATGATCTATGAAATGAATGTATGAAATGTAATGAACTTGGCTTGGTAGATTACGGATGATAATTCAAACTGGACAAGTGCCCTTTAAGATAATTTACAGACTTAGGGTGGCCACTAGCAAGACAGGACAGGGCTCCTGCACCTTTTACAGTGATGTAGAACGGGGAATTTTAGCATGACAAGATACACTGGCTGAGATTGCGTATTCCACACAACCATCAATGGTGCACAGGCCCTGTCCTCTTTTGCATTGATCTCCTATTCAGACTTCTTAAACAGAGACACGTAGTGATTTCCTTTCTTTTGTTTATTAAAAGCATTGTATCCCACCTTTCTGCCCCAATGTGAAGTGCTCGAGGCACAGTTGATTTAAAACAACACCAATAAAAACAAATTAATAAAAATATACAAACTATAACTAAAACTACGAAGAAGAATACCTGTGGAGCAAAATGCGTGAGGAAATATTGTGTCACATCAGAGTAGATTTTAGAAGACTCCACAGGTAGGAGACTAGATTCCTGTCTACTCCTTCTTACAGATCTTTCCACCCATAACAAGACAAGATAAAGGACTGTAAGCTTTACAGGACAACACTATGCATATCTACTCAGAAGCAAGTCCTCCTGAGTAGAATGGATCTTACTCCCCACATCCCTGGTAAGTGTGCATAAGATTGCAGCCTTAATCGATTTAACTGGCAGATCAAAGCTTTAATTGAAAAATCATTAGGGGGCAATTTTAATGGCTGGGGAAAAAAATTAATCCATGTGAATTCAGATATGCACTCTTGCTTGTTTGTTTGAGGCTGTTTTGGTATGCACTAATTGGGAATGAAAAGAAGACTATAATGACAGCTTTTTCTTCTAACAATGAATAGCTTTGTTAATTAAATTGCAAATCGTGTTATCTTTCTTTCAATATGTGAAAAAGGAAGCTATATTAAGATTTTGGTAATACATTAAAAGAAACCAAACCACTACCAATTAGTTAAAAGGCAGGTGAATATTCAACCATATATTTTTTTAATCAGTTGATAGCTCTACAAGATAAACGTGTAGTTCTAAACTGTATATGAAAAAGCCGATATTTGTATGTGAAACCTTGACTTGCTACATATGCACATTTTGTAGAGCGATTCTGAAGTGAAATTGAAAAATAAGGCTGGGTTAGGGATGGGTAAGAATCATGTTGGGTTCATTTTTTGATAATTACTTTCCAAAATTCACAAATTTTTTTGTAAACTGGATGGAAAAAACTTGAAATTTTTAAAAAAATGAATGTGGGAGAAAGCAAAAATGTCAGATTTGTACATCCAGGCAGAGGGCTTTAAGTGCTTAATTTTTAAAAGCCTGAATTTAAATCCCTGTGTATTTAGCCATGTCTCTGATGCTGAATTAGGACTGCCTCTCTTTTTTCTGACAGGCTCCTTATCTTTAACAGGTACAGATCTTTTCTACACGCGGCATTTAGTGTACTCTCAGCCTTCTCTACTCACAGTTGTTTACAGGTTCTTTAGACAACATCATGAACGCACAGCTTTGCTTCTGTTTTTAAACAGCACTTTCAGCGAGGTTTTTTCAGAGCAAGGATTTGTGGTATTATTTAAAGAAAGTGAAAGAAAACACTATTTCCACTTGTGTAGTTGTGCTATTCCGCTATACCGCAGTGCCACCTAGAGGCTATGTAGTGGGAAAGCACAGGCACAGAGGAAACGCTCTTCATGTAGTGCTTGCATCTCAGACAAGTTTTGCGACAGAAACCGAAAGTAGATACAGCAGATTAACAGCCTCGTGTAGAAAAGCTCACATTGCAGGCAGGTACAACATGGTCCTCTTCGTGTCAGGAATAGCTTTGCCTACTGAATTTGGCTGCTGCAGATGGGACTGACAGATTTGTCCGTCCCTAGGCTGAGCAAAGATGCTAATATTTGTACCCTAATATTTACATTTATGTTCAGGTATTTGGGTGATGGAAATATCAGGATCAGCCAGGAGTTGAACCCGCTGGCTCAGCTTGTCTGAGTGTGGAAAGCTAAGCAGGGTCAGGCCTGGCTATTACTTGGATGGGAGACCCCTCCTCTAGTTTCCTGCATTGAGCAGGGGGTTGGACTCGATAGCCTTGTAGGCTCCCTTCCAACTCTATGATCTGTGAATCTATGAATCCCTCTTGCTCTGCATGTTAGTGCCCAGCCCTCGTGGTGAGCAGCTCAAGGCTGAAGAGTATGGGCACAATCCCAGGGCTAGAGTTGTGTCATGTACACACAGTGAATTGCCCCCGTCTTTCCCCAAACATATCACCCACAGCAGAAGGCTTTCTCCATTCATTCTTGGTGAAGGAGGGTACTCTGAAGTCAACGGAATAATGCGAGGAATGAGGCGCAACCCACAGCCAGAGCCTCATTACATGGAGCACCGTGAAAAGTGAGACGCTCACGGAAGGAACACTCATTTCAAAGGCACAGTCAGCCCTTCAAGAAGCTGTCCAATATCCGGACAAAGTCACGTGTGTGCTGAAACAGTAGTATCCACTGTTTCTAAATGTGAAAAATAAACAGGAAATTGCATTAAAACTTGTCTGAATCACACGCAAAATACACTTCTTCTTCTTCTTCTTCTTCTTCTTCTTCTTCTTCTTCTTCTTCTTCTTCTCTTCTTCTTCTTCTTCTTCTTCTTCTTCTTCTTCTTCTTCTCCCCAATAATTGTGTATGAAGAACTCATTATAAGATATAAGGAGATCATGGAAATATCTCATAATTCAGCCACCCCTCTGCCCCTCCCCCCATGGAGGATTTGATGTTGGGATGGAAATAGCTGAAACCATTTTATAAACAGTCTTCACACTCAAGGTAAACAACAGACCCGGAGCAGATTCCAGTAGCCTTAATGCAGTCTTCTGTACATATTTGGACAAAAATGACATAATGATTTTATGGCTGAGGGCTAGCTCATTCTGGAACCATCCCAAGAAGCTGTGCAGCGCTGATTTATAGCAGGAATGTTGACCTCTTTATATAACCTCACCTTGCAGTAATGATAATGTCATTATTTGTACATTAGGGCTGACATGAAATCACTTGTGTTTGGGGTTTTTTTCATTATTGTTGAAAATTGCCCCACTCTATTCAGCATCCTTCTCAAAAAGGTTTGTCCATGTTCCTATGTCATCTGAATGGTGCAGTCATCGCGATCATCACAATATTATGTAATGACGCTACAACACACCAATGTAAGCACACTATGCCATTTGCTATATTGACCCATGCCATTCCTGTAGTGAGGCTCACAGTTATTATGACATCATGCGCCATTCCTAGTGATGGGGGTGAAATTTTAATGCAAGCTGACCGAATTCCGCAGTTTCGGACCCCTATATGAGCCAAAACTCAGTCATCCTTTGAAAATCACACGTCTCCAAATTTTGCAGTGGAGTTCTCCAATCAAAAAATGTGAACAAAAGTGCATATATTAGGGAAAATAATGTTCAAAAATGCATTACATTAGGAAGATTGCTTGCAAAAAATGTGTATATTAGGCAACAATGTGTACAAAAATGCATGTGCTAGGATAAATGTGCACAAAAATGCCTGTTCATGTGAACTTAAAAAAAAACCCAACCTCAAACTTTGGGAAGAACCAAACTTAAGACTGGAGAAATTATCAAAGTTCAAGACCAAATTAATCTAAGATTGGTGTAATGAGAAACTGAGAGAAACTGCAACTGACAAATCCATCCCTGATCATTCACTTCTTTTTGTCTCTCTCTTACTGTCTAAACCAGTGATGGTGAAACTTTTTGAGCCCGAGTGCCCAAACTGCAACACAAAACCAACTTATTTATTTCAAAGTGCCAACACTGCAATTAAACCTGAATACCGAGGTTTTAGTTTTAGAAAAACTAAAACCTCATACAGTTGTCCGAACTAATTAACATCTTTTGTCTTAAAAGAAAAACACAATAACAGAGCTTTCAATGATACAAACAGTTTTTTGTTGGGAAAAAAAATCAACTCAAAAAATTATTATAGTACTACATTGTACACATAGCCTGTGCACAACACATGCAGCACTCAGGTCAACTGTTAGGGCTTTACATCCAAGCCATGCTCTGTGCATCATTCTTCAAAATCTTTTAAATGTGATAACAATGTAGAA
Organism: Shinisaurus crocodilurus; assembly: GCA_021292165.1. Lineage (NCBI taxonomy): Eukaryota > Metazoa > Chordata > Lepidosauria > Squamata > Shinisauridae > Shinisaurus > Shinisaurus crocodilurus. Next base: position 9,910 of record JAHFWL010000347.1, read on the forward strand.
AAGAATTCTGCAACAGAAATTCTAGAATGAAATCATTCTGTTCCACACTGTGAGAAAGAACAAGATCATTAGTGTTTTGCAGAAGGGATCTGGTGACCAATGGCTCAAGCGATCTGGTGACCAATGGCTCGAGTGCCCACAGAGAGGTCCCTGCGTGCCAGCTGTGGCACCCGTGCCATAGGTTCGCCATCACTGGTCTAAATGTTAATGTGAACTCCTCAGGGCAAAGACGTGTGAGGGTTTCTTAAGCTAAGACGTTTCTGCTTTTGGAAAGGGAGCCGCCTCTGTCAATGTGGCAATTCAACAATACTAATGGAATTAGCTTCCTTATATTTAATGAAGTTATAGCACAATCCTATGCATGTTTACTGAGAACTAAGTGTCACCGTTGTCAGTGGGGCTTCCTCTCAGGTCAGTGTGAACAGGACTGCTGCCTTAGTAAAGTACATGGACTGATTAGAATCATAGAATCATAGAAAAGTAGAGTTGGAAGGGGCCTACAAGGCCATCGAGTCCAACCCCCTGCTCAATGCAGGAATCCAGGTCAAAGCATCCCGACAGATGGCTGTCCAGCCGCACCTTGAATGCCTCCAGAGTGGGAGAGCCCACCACCTCCCTAGGTAGTTGGTTCCATTGTCTTATTGCTCTGACAGTCAGGAAATTTTTCCTGATGTTTAGGTGGAATCTGGGTTCCTGTAACTTGAGCCCATTATTCCGTGTCCTGCAAATCTGGGATGATCGAGAAGAGATCCTGGCCCTCCTCTGTGTGACATCCCTTCAAATACTGGAAGAGTGCGATCATATCTCCCCTCAGTCTCCTCTTCTGAAGGCTAAACATGCCCAGTTCTTTCAGTCTCTCCTCATAGGGCCTTGTTTCCAGTCCCTTTATCATCCTTGTTGCCCTCCTCTGAACCCTCTCCAGTTTGTCTATGTCCTTCTTAAAGTGAGGTGCCCAGAACTGGACGCAGTACTCAAGATGAGGCCTAACCAGTGCCGAGTAAAGGGGAATTATCACTTCCCGCTATTTGGAAGCTATACTTCTATTAATGCAGCCCAAAATAGCATTTGCCTTCTTTGCAGCCACATCGCATTGCTGGCTCATATTCAGTTTGTGATCTACCACAATTCCAAGATCCTTCTCACTTGTAGTATTGTTGAGCCAAGTGTCCCCCATTCTGTAACATTAAGATGAATGTTACTCAAATTACAAAACAATCTGTGGAATATAATATTCTTATATGCCAAACGCATTTCCACTGGGCAGTCTTCTTCAGTGGTAGCTTAAAGGGATTTGAAATGTCTGCTTCAGCATTGATCCAAAAAGCATCGAATTTCAAAACTGGTGTCACTCAGGATGTATGGTATTTTGGGGATAAAATAGAGAAATAATATTGGTTTTACATCTTACTATTCTTTCCCCATTATTTACCAAAATCCCACTGATTTTGCTTCAAATAAAGTTCACCATGTATTTTTTAGAGTGGATGCTATGAGATACTTCTCCAGTATGGTCTGCATAAAATTTTTAAATTCAAGGTTGGAGCAGCAAGCGTCTATAAAAATAGATTAAATCAGATTAGTTTCTGGGCTTTCTCCTTATATTCAATTTTTTAAAATAACCCAATTGGGGAACTCAACACTCCAGTTGACATCCAGAAGCAGGAAAATTGTAAACCTCCTATCCTTCTAGATCCATATTGAAAAGAATTGAGATTATAGTATCTGTGGATTAAAGTCCGTTCCTTGCAATTATTTACATTATTGTCATTTTGCAAATTTCACAGTCGTTAAATCCCTATGTGGGAAGGGAAGTCTGTATTCTTTCTTAAAATTGTGTGTATGGTATATGAGCTAAGTTTTAGGGGGATTAGGTTGTATACCTGAGAGGCATTTGCGAACGTAGGAGGAAAATGAAGAGTCGAGACAATTTGTTGGTGTTTAACTGGGCCACATTTATTTACATACAATGAACTGCAAAGGGATGGAGTGCGGGTTATTCTTATCCGGCCCCTGAGACCAATAAGTTGTGCAATTGGGCGGAGCATTCAAAACCGGGAGGTGGTGATGATGACAAAGAGGGTGTGGGTGGGGCTGCCAGGCCTAATATTAGCTCCTGTAGCCCCACCCCCTTGCTGACGGGATACCTGCGTCGACAGGTAAGTCTCAACTCCCTTCCCCCACGCTCGCAAAATCCTCCCCGCCCACAGCTGTACGTGTTCTGGGGGAAGGTCCTTCTGGTTTTGCTCTGTTGTTGTTAAAAATCCTTTTAACAAGGAGGAGGAGGAGAAAGAGAAGGAGAAGGAAGAGAAAAATGAGAAGAAAAAGGAGGAGGAGGAGGAGGAGGAGGAGGAGGACGAGGACGAGGACGAGGACGAGGAGGAGGAAGCAGAAGCAGCTCTCTCAGCTTTCATCTAGACGGAGAGGTGGGTAAGAAATAAAATTAATAATAATAATAATTATTATTATTATTATTATTATTTCAGGCACTCGTCAGGCAGCAGCATTGGAAAGCCCCAAGGGAGGAAGTCCTGGTTAAGTCCTTTAGGGGGCTTTCCAAGAAGCTGGAGGGGCTGCAAGAGCAGAATGGGCAGGAGGGGGGAAGATGGTAAAAGAAAGAGCACACACACACCTCATCCACCTTCTTACATTTAAGGTAAGCACTGAAGCATTGCACCCTGGGAACTTTCTCTGAAATTCTCTCCCCTTCCCATAATTTTTGGGTGCAGTTTCCTTTTGCCCCTCCCCCCCCAACGAATAGTCGAAAATAAATAGATGGAAAAATTCAGCACATTGCTAGTTGAAATGCATTTGGCATACAAGAATGTTATATTCCAGAGATAGTTTTTTGGTAATTTGGCACTAGTGTAATGCTTATAACAGGATAGAGAAAGCTTTTAGCCTGCCCGTATAACTGTCATATTTTATGCGCACGCGCACACACACACACAGCATCTTGTTTGAAAACAGATTTTTTAACTGCATCTTTTGTTACATGATTTTAGCTTATGTTTTAAAACTCTTTATAAATGTTTTATAGACTTATCACTACTTTTTATTTTCACCCCTTGTTGTGCAATTTGAAGTCATGTTTCATTAATGTTTTATAAATCATAGCATCATACTACTGTTATTTGTGTGTAAGGTTTGCACAGTTTGCCCTGATCTTTTTTTTTTCCGACTCAAGATGTCATCCAGGCCAAGGGGAGCTATGAACACTTAACGTCCGCCTCAAAAAATCAGCCCACAAATCGGGTTTTTAAAATTCCGGCATCCGTTTCTTCTCATTGCTATCCACGTTGCAGCCCAGATGTTGACTTGGCCGCTATTCCTGTTCCTTTGAACTCCAGCTCATCAATCACTTGAATTGAGTGGCATGCTTGCTGCATAAGAGGGAAATCTGAAATAAGATGTTCTGGGCATACAGCTGGAGCAAGGGGGCTCACTAGTATGAGCTGCTAACCCAGCAAAACTCTGGGAGAAGCCGGAGGACTTCTATACAGGCAGTTCCAGCAAGTACAGCTGGGTAGACTCTTCCTCTTGAGTAAAGCCCTGCTTTCTGGCAGTCAGGCAGGTGCTCCAATGACAACTTTGAGCGCCCCACCTGGCCTGTCACCCTCCCCCCCCGGTGCTCTGGTGGGTCATGGGATAAAGGAGAAGAGTCAGGAATTTCAGCAGGAATTGGGATGGAGTTACAGGGACTGCTCAGGTCGCCCCACACCTCACTCCTCCTCCTGCTCCTCCCCTGGGGTTGGGTTGGGTTGGGTGGATGCCTGATGTCGGACCCTCTAATATCAGCTCCAAAATCCACAAGCTGGTTTCAGTTTGATTTTAAAGTCCAAACGGGAGTTCTGAAGCAGGCAAGAAGCAGCCAATGATGTAAACCAGATAACTTAATGCCTGTAATGATATGTGCTTGTATTTGGTTTGTGTTGTATGGGCAGGGATGTTGAAGAGTCCTTGGTCTCGAGTCACGAGTCGAGTCACGAGTCTTTGGACCCGAGTCTCGAGTCCGAGTCCGAGTCCTTGGTCCAAAATGGTGAGTCACGAGTCCTGAGTCACTCCCAAAACTGACTCCACGAGTCCCTATTAAAATCAATGGGGTTTCCCCCCAACAAAATAAGGCTACTTCAGATGTGTGGCTTAAATAAATTCTAGGCACAAGTGTGCCTTTTTATTTCAAAACTCTGCAACTGATTTTGGCAAGAACAACCAGGCAGACAAACCCAAATAACCAGGCAGGCAGAGGAGGCAGGGAACCCTAAAGCAGGCAGGCAGAGGCCTTTGTCTTGGACAATTCAACTGCTGAACAGGTCAAGAAGAGACCAGGCAGGCAGAGGAGGCTGGGAACCCCAAACAGGCAGGCAGAGGCAGCCAAACCCAAAATGTCTGACCCTAACCCAAACCCCCCACAACAACACATCAATCAAAATAAATCTCAACACATCATTGGGGCTGCGCTCCTGGTAGCTGTCCATAGTGGCTGAGCAGCGGCGCACCTCGCTTCCATGCGCTCTTCACCGGTGATCACGCTTCTCTCCACTCCTGGCACAGCCCAGGGATGTTGACGAGTCCTTGGTCTCGAGTCCCGAGTCGAGTCTCGAGTCCCATTAAAAATATTGGGACTCGAGTCCGAGTCGAGTCAGAGGGGGGACTCAGTCCGACTCACGAGTCGAGTCCTCGAGTCCGAGTCCCCATCCCTGTGTATGGGGGGGGGGACCTCATTTGAGTGTCACACTGATTAGTATAAAAGGACTCACCTGCAGGCATGTTTGTATTGTGACTCACTCAGTAAAAGCTATGTTTTGGTATCCTGTGTCTCTAGAGTGTTCTGTCTATTCCTAAGAACACCAAACATTACATGGTGTCAGAAGTGCAACAAAATGGATCAGTTGAAGTCTCCAAAAAAGATCTAATCACTTTGCAAAATGTATAAAATCAAAGATGCTAAGTTTGTTCACAAGAATATACTAGAGGAACAAGATTTGCAAGATATGTTTATTGGGACACCAACATCTAATAAGTTGGAAGAAGAGTGGACACACACACACATGCGAGTCCATGCATGCCTGGAACTGTGTGGAGTGAAAAAATCCACACTCCCATTCTTAGGGTCATTCTAAATTTTGGCTTCTCCTGTGATGGTAGTCACAAAGCGGCAGTGCCAAAAAACTACCACGCGGCAGAGTGAGGTTGGCTGCCTCAGGTGGACGTTGCTGGCTGCGGGTGTGGGGAGCAATGCGAGGTGATGGAGGGCACAGCTGTATGTGCCACATGGCCTGCCCTAGGCCACCAAAGTTAGCCTGCTGCCTTCTGGTGTGGTGGAGGACGCGGTCCCTTGCCAGCATTCAAGCAAGATTCAACACATGGAATGTGAGGGTGGGTGCCATCTTGTACTTAGGTGGCAAAATGTCATGGGCCAGCCCTGCAAAGCTGGAAGCAAAAGAGGAAGTACATCAAAGAAGATGCACCTGTCATCGGCCATAGGTAGAGACAGCAGTTCTTCCCACTACCTTTTCTTTCTTTCTTTCTTTCTTTCTTTCTTTCTTTCTTTCTTTCAATAAAACTTTATGAGATGTACAGCCAATAAATAATAGTGTGGAACTTCAGGTTCAGTATGGCGATATTACATCTGTAATATTACAAGCTATCTTGTTTACGTTAGGAAACAAGGAAGGTGGGCCACACATGCCGGAAATAAATAAAATACAAGTGGGGCCTGAAAGAAAACATATCAGGGGTGCAGAACCGCAGGCCCTGGGGGCTGAATCCGGCCCTCTTGGTGTCCCAATCTGCATCTGGTCCTTCGGGGTTGCCCAGATGGGTTGCCCCCTTTCCCCCAGCCACCAATCTTTCGTGGTTTCCCAGCTTTTCTGCAGTCCCTCCCGCCCATTCTAAAAAGGCTGAAATGCCTCTCCTGAGGCTTAGTTGGTGGCAGTAAGAGCTCTCAGCCACATGGTGCTGGTATCTTTGGTGGTCTGGGGCCTGCTCCTTTTGCCTTTGGCCCTGCCCCCCTTTTGCCCTCAGTGCCACCCGCCACTGGAATGCAGCCCCCAAGAGCTTCTCTGAAAGTAAGTTAGGCCCTCGGGCTGAAAGAGGTTCGCCACCCCTGCAGTATATCATACCCCCTGATGGCATTGCTCCTGTTCAGGGTTCCAGCCAGCCAGCTACGCCCTCCTCCAGGGCACTATAAGCAGGCGGATTCAATCCTCTCTCTCTCTCTCCCCTCCCCACAGTTTTCTGGGTTTTTTTGAAAAATCCAATTGGCACTTACCATTGCATGGCTTCTGGGGGTCACGGAGCATGCCCAGTCCTCATTAAGGGTTTCCATTTTACGGTTGTTCCAAAAGGTTTTTTTTTTGCACTTCTGCATACCTCAAGCGTCACCCAAGCCTGTTCATACCTCCTCCCTCTTGTTTGTTAGTGGCCCCTTTTTGACACCAACCAATCTTGTCAGCGATCAAGCACCTGACGAGTCTGCTAGTATCAATAAAATGTTCTATAGGTTTTGGGGTTGTTTTTATCTTACAATAATGTGTGTGTGACTGAGCCCCCAAAGGAGCACTTTTAAGCCCCACACGGTTAAGGCAGCACGTGCTTTGCATCTGTATAGTCCTGGGATGGGAGCTGGCAGTGAAGCGGATCCCCTTTGCAGGATACAATCCCCCCCCCACAGAAGCCTTCTTCCTGTTGTTTTTGAGTCCTCCTGTTATCCATGGACTCTGAGCCATTTGGACGCCCTAGAAATGGATTTGATTTTGTCAGATTCTGCTGGATATGTGCTATTGAGCGGTGCTCTTTCTTGTGCCTAATGAGGACCGGTATTCCCATGATGAGGGATTAATTTAATTAGTGTATACGTCAGGGAGCACCATCTGCTTGCTTGCAAGCAAGCCAACCTCGCTGCTCATTTCGGGGAAGCTGTTTTACTTTTCAGAAGAAATGTCGTTATGCTGTCCTTTCCCTCTTCATTCATGGCAAGTGTCGCTGGGTGCTGCTGAGTGTGCTGGTGCAGTTCCGAGATCCAATCTGGGTGAGCCCCGTTGGATGTCCAGGATTTTTTAGCCCCTGTGTTTTTAATTAGCTAATGCCAAGAAAACTCAGTGGAGCCAACAGCTAGCATTTCCAGGAGACTGATTGCATTCACAAATTTTGTAATCTTTTTAATGTTCATTTAGAGAATACTACCAACCAACCCCCCCTACATAGACACATGCACAAACGGTAATCAAAACTTGGCCAGCAAATTGAGCTCTTATTCAAAAGATTAGTTCACATCATCTGCACTCCATTAGATGTGCTCCCTTGCCAGAGAATATAATGCCAGCAATATCTTCAAGGGGGGGAACAACGGCTGCTTTTTTTTGGCCAAGTGTTTGCAATTCACTGGCTCTCGCAGTGGTGATATTGGGAGCCATAGGACTATGGGCATAGCGATCCCAAAGTCTGGCAGTTTAAGGGATTAGCCATGTGGAATGCATCTATTGCATTTGGGCGTTAAGAGATTATTGATGACAAGTTTGCAAGACAGTCGAGGAGCAGATTTTTCATGTGTTTGAGGCAGTGTGCTAAAAAGCCCATTTCTGTACATGTTGGTGGGTCACCAGCAAACTGAGCACAGACTCATCCTACCAGCATCTATCCAGTGGCCCCTGTGATGTCATTTCCTACTGTGGCTGCTAGGTGTCCAATGGTCTTCGCCGAGGGAGCTGTGCTTTGTCCCTACTTTATTTATTTCTAAGATTTATTAGTTCCCCTATAGTTACTAGATCACAGGCTGGCAGACAATAAAACCCCATATAAAATCAGTATAAATTAAGGCAGATACGGGAAGAAGTGCTCCTTCGGATACTGTAACTCTAAGCTGAGAAGGGTTTCATAGGTTAACACCAGCACTTTGACCCAGGCCCAGAAAAGAACTGAGAGCTAGTAATGACGATTGAATACTGTTGTAATATGATCATAACCCTAAGTTCCAGTCAGTACCCTAGCCAACATATTTTGTACTAAGTTAAGTTTCCAGATCATCTACAAGGGCAGACCCATATATAACACTGCACATTGTACAGTGACGTAACAACCACCCTGTGCCCTCATGGACCATGTCCCCCCAAAAGGCAGTGTCTTGTTGGTTCAGATCGCTGCTACCCAAAATGTAAATTTCAGGACATTTTTTTAATGTCGCACCACAGGGTCTGCAGCAGGGCTCTCCAACCTTGGGTCCCCAGATGTTGCTGGACTACAGCTCCCAGAATCCCTTGCCATTAGACATGCTGGCTGGGTATGCTGGGAGCTATAGGCCAGCAACATCTGGGGATCCACAGGTTGGAGAGCCCTGGCCTACAGGTTCAGCTGGGCGGGTTCCGCTGTGCTTCCTCTTCCCAGTGGAGCTGGCTGGGTGGGTGAGGGGGAAGAGGAGGAGGAGGAGGAGGAGGCAGGGCCGGATTAACATAGGGGCAATTGGAGCGGCCGCTCCAGGCCCATAACAGACAATAGGCCCACAATATAGGGACGTTAGCTCTGATCGTTATCATTCAGCATAATTAATGATTTTTTCAAGATTAGAAAGGTGTTCTAAGCACATCTGCATTACAGGCTTGAGGCAAGACCTAGCAAGAACTGTTGTTCTCAAATTAGCATTTCGGTAGGTTTTTGCATTTCAATCACTGTTACTACATTTCTTTGAAGCACATGGGGGGCTTGCTAGGGTCTGTAATATTCAGATTTAGAAGGGACCTCTCTCTCCAGCCTCGAGCAAAAGATCTTTCTGATTCGCAGCTCAATTGTTCAAATGCTAGTTTAACAAAAAAACAAAAACGAAAACGAAACAAAGCAACAAGAACAACACAATTATTCTTGGTCAAGCAAAGCTTCCTGGCTTTTTGTTGTGGCTGCTTTTTCTTTTTTAATAAATAAATTTGGGGGAAATTGGGGAGACCCTTACTGATGAGCTGCAGGAGTTTTTGAGTTTTGGCACTTTAATGGTAATTAAAATATTTAATTTGTTTTAATATAAAACTGCGTCTTCATTTTATTTATTTCCATAAAAAGGCCCACCAAAATCCTCAGCACCAGGCCCGTAATGCTCTTAATCCGGCCCTGGGAGGAGGAGGAGGAGGAGGAGGAGGAGGAGCCACTGCCACTACGTTAGAAAAAAAAAAGGGGCTCAAGGGCTGGCTGGCAGACAGGGCAGCAGCAGCACTATGCCAAAGGCCCACTGGGGTATGGTGCTGTCCCTGCTCCCTTACATTGTACTGCATTTGCCTGTTTTAATGCCCATTTTCTGAGCTCTTTGCTGTCCCCTCTTTCTTTTAAGCAGCAGCCGCCATGAGAGGAAAATTGTTTGTTTGAAACGTTTACCGTATATCCGGACTTTTCCTCAGCAGAGATCAAGGCAGCCAACAACAAAATTAGAACATCAGTATAACAACACTAATAAACAGAACACTCGAACTTCAGCCGAGTAAAAAAGAAAAAACCATTAGGGAGGAAAAGCAAGTATTCAAAGGAGCTTCATTTAAGACAGCTTCGAACAAGTTAAAAAATACTTCAGCTTAAACAATTCTGCAGTGGTGCAGCCAGGACTGGGACCCGGGGCCAACGTCCACAGCCCTGCAGCTGGCAAGGGGGGCAAATGATCACCCGGAGTGGCACATGATGGGGCAGCGGCAAACAGGCCCAGCATCAGCACGTGCTGGGGCTACCGTGGCCGACTCTGCTTTCTCCATATGAGAATTAAAGTGAAACTGCAGGGGGGGGGGATCTGGAAAGTTTCCCACCTGGCTGGCCCAGCATTCCCAGCATGAACTCATTTATTTGTTTGCTTGTTTAATTAAGGGTGCAGTCCTATGCCTGTTTAGACAGAAAAAGAGTCCTACAACTCCCAACATTCCCTAGCCTAGCCATGGCTGGCTAGGGCATGCCGGGTGTTGTAGGACTTTTTTTCCTGTCCAAACAGGCATGGGATTGTGCTTTAAATGGATTAATTAAAAAATATTTATCTACAGCCTTTCAAAGACTCAGAGTGCTGTACAATCTCTCCCACGTAATGCAGAATAAAAACAATGCTTAAAACCACAATACTATCAAACAGTTAAACAGAGACACCCCAGAAAATACACTCTACTCAAAGCCTTGGTGAAACAAAAATATCTCCGGCCTTTTTCGAAAGAACAAAAGAGAGTGAGTTTTCCTGTTGTGGGAAGGAGTTTGGGGGCTATTGCTGAAAACACTTCCCCGCGTAACCACCACTGCCCAGACTGTGGGGATAGATGCCACAGACAGCAGGGCTGACTGAATAGATCAGAGGTAGGCAACTTTGGGGGGCCCGGAGGGGTGGCAGCAGCAAAAAACTGCCCCCAAACCAGTGGTTTGCTGCCAAATTTCGATGTCAAACTTCTATGGAGGGTTAGAGGTGACAAATATAGTTTGTTTTCAAGCTAAATTTGTCACTTTGAAGCGGTGGTGGTGGTTTGCAAACGGCCAATTTTTAAGCCTGTTGTTGTTGTTGTTGGCATGTCAGGGGCAGCACCAGAGGCCAGGGTGGGTGGGTGGGAGGCACATGCAGTCTGCAGGTCACATGTTGCCCACCCCTGGACTAGACTTTAATTGGTGAGTGGTTTCATATAGGGAGAGATGTCCTTAAAGAGGACAGGTTAAGGAGTCAGCCTGCCAGACGTCAGGACTGCCATCTGGGTTATCAGCACAGGTGCCTCCAGTGTGGTTAGGTGGTTAGGAACATCTCTCAGAGTTCCTTGGAAAGGCACAGAAAATTATGGGGCCAGTTCTCCAGTTTGTGTACTCCATGATCCTCTCTGGCTGTGATTCTACTTTCCTAATGCGGTGCAGCTATGGGATTCTACTAGATTAAGTTTCTCTGGATCTGGACAGGCTACACTGCTCAATGCTAGCACCAGGGATGTCGAAGAGTCCTTGGTCTCGAGTCATGAGTCGAGTCACGAGTCTTTGGACCCAAGTCTCGAGTCCGAGTCCTTGGTCCAAAATGGTGACTCACGAGTCATGAGTCACTCCCAAAGCTGACTCCACGAGTCCCTATTAAAATCAATGGGGTTTTTTCCCCAACAAAATAAGGCTATTTCAGATGTGTGGCTTAAATAAATTCTAGGCACAGGTGTGTCTTTTTATTTCAAAATGCTGCAACTGATTTTGGCAAGAACAGACCAGGCAGACAAAGCAGAGGAGGCAGGGAACCCCAAACAGGCAGGCAGAGGCAGCCAAACCCAAAATGTCTGAAGAAAGGTTGCATTTTAGGGAAATGATTTTAAAAAATAAACTTGCTGTACTTCCTAAAACCTATCCATGTTGCATTTGAGGAACACGAGTCCTTGGTCTCGAGTCCTGAGTCGAGTCTCGAGTCCCATTACAAATATTGGGACTCGAGTCTGACTCGAGTCAGAGGGGGGGACTCAGTCCGACTCACGAGTCGAGTCCTGGAGTCCGAGTCCCCATCCCTGGCTAGCACACTTTTGGGTTGTGACCACACTGCCTGATGACATCATGGCATCATATAGTACAGGAATGTTTTACTACACACAATGGATATAGTTTTGTATCTCCTTCTTCCGAAGAAGTAAAGTAAGTAAAAATCACTGCTCCTGACAATAGCGAAGCATAAAAGAGCCATTGCGTCAGCAGCTGTGTAACTCAGCATGTGTCCAGACATATTTTGAGCAGTGAGCCTACTGTTGAAGTATATTGTTTTGTTCAGATATGCTATCTTCTTTCCCAAAGAGTGTTTTAATGGATCACTTTATGCCAATTAAAGTTTCAGGTGTGGAAGGCCTAATGTGGATTGGGACCACAGTGGGGCAGGGGCGGAGGTTAAAGCCCCCTTTATCTCCCATGCTAGGGTCTTGATCTGGATTGGGGGCCCTGCACTTACTTTAAAGTAAAAAAGAAAGAAGTAGCTGCTAGCTACACTTCAAAGCAATGTGTAGTTTGGGTCTCAGGGGAAACTTGTTCTGTATGTTCCAGCAGAAATTGACTGTGCACAGCACCGATTGGCCAGAACTAATGACATCACCTCTCCCTTCCTCCTCCCTCTCCTTTCAACCTTTTCACATTGTTTCTATTTTGTTGTTCTTTAAGGTATGCCTTTGTGTGTGTGTAAAATGTATATTTAATTGAATTCATGTACATGTAGTGTTTTTAAGTAAAAAATAAATGCAGCCTAGCAGAAGCTGCAGGGCAGGAGTGGGGAAGGGTTAAGCCATGGGCTGAATAGACATTGAACTCAGTGGTATGTCTATCTGATCCTTTCACAGAGAAGTTGGGTCTAGCCCAGGGGAGGAAAAAACACAGCAAGTCCTATATTATGCACACCTTTAGAATGCTCAGCTTCAGAAGATACTAGTTTGACTGTAGATGCAGTAGTTTTATCATATAGACCACCACTTCATTAGAACTACACCCTTGGATACATGGAATATTATAGTAGGAGGCTTCTCCCCTTTGTATTACACAATAAAACTTTTATGTATGGAAATAAAAATAAGAATTGTTCCCAAAAATAAAGACACAGTATTCCACGGTGGATTACTTGATATTAGGAGACATAATCCCCCTGAAAACTCCGCCTCAGGTTCCCTGGCTTCGTATGCTAAAAAACACATTTCTCACAATTGAATCCTGGAAGTATGGAGATGTTTTAATTAGTAAATTGAATGAGTTTTAAATTTTATTATCATCCTGCCCAATAAATATCAAGGGGCTCTTAACTTCAGGAAATGTCAGCCAAGCATAACCCAGTGAAAAATGAACATTGTGTTTGGTTTGGCTTCCTGAACAGGACCAGAGTGTCCAAAGAGAAGGTAGAACAAAACAGAGACCCAGGCAAACAACCTGGCCTGGAAAATGGGCACAGTTTGAGGCCAATGTGCTGGTATTTCAAGCCAAACCTGCCTGTTGGGTAGAGCCTTGCCAATTCAGATAGCTTTCCCTTTCAATTTCTCCGAGCCCAGGAGAGCACCATCATTAAAGATCCTGGAAGGGGGTGGGAGGGGAGGGGGTGAAGGAAAGATTGATAGCTTCCAGAGCCGCACGCCAATATCCTCTTTCATCTCCATCATAATATTTGCATTTCAAAAACACACACACCTTTGAACAGCCCTGTCCATGTTTGGCCGGTATGGCGGAATCCTGACAGATGCATACTGTGCTTGTGCACACAGTGCCAGCTCCTTGGGCAAAGCCCCCCCTGAATGGGCCTCCTCCCTGAGTAAGTCTACCTTCTCACCGCCATTGTCTCCAGCTGCTATAGCTCCTCATCCTATCCCTCATTATTGGTCCACTTGCTTGCTTGACAGGCAGAGAGCCAGGGAGCGAGCAGGCAGCGGCATCTCCTCCTCCTGCTCCTGCTCCTGCTCCTGCTCCTGCTCCTCCTGCTCCTGCTCCTCGCCACCACCATTGTCTGGGCCAGAGCGAGAGGCAGGTGAGCCAGCAGGTTGCAACGGTGAAGAGGAGGAACAAATCCAGGGGGCTCTTATCAGTGAGCCCCTCCTAAGGTGGGGCGTGGGGCCCCTCAGCAGGTGTCCAGCCATGCCTACCCTGATGCAGGCCCTGTATGCACATAAACTGTGTTGTACAATATTTGGGATAGAGGTATTACAAATGTGGCTTGAAGGGGGTGAATTGTGCTGACCTTTCCCCCCACCAGTTTTTGCGCTGCCCCAACAGGCTTGGGCAGCTCAGGCTGTCGCAGCGAATGTTGACCTGTCAAATCAAGGTGGGCATGGCCTAAAGCAGCGAATGGGCCTAGCAGGAGGATCTGACTCCAAGACTGGAACCAATCTCCAGTCTTCACCCTTTCTATTGTTTTTGGCCATGGCTCATATGTAGCAAAAGAAGGTACAAAGGGTCTGTTCCAAATGCAATTACTAAGACAAAGAATGGAACAGCCTGAACAGAATTGCCAAACAATTGTGATTGTTGATACACTGTGTAAATAGATATTCATTATTCTTCTGAGTTGTTTGGAAATTCTAGTCTGGAGACAGATGATAGCTGTTATTTTTCCAAGAGAGATGAGGGTGGCTTGCTAAAGGAACTTCTGCTCATCGTATGCACACTCATTCCATGTTTGCTTCTGGTGAACAGGTTTTGAAGGTTCTTATTATTCTGAAAAACCTGTTTGACTAAAAAGAATGGTCTGGGCAGGGCAGGGCAGAGCAGGGCTGTGGGAAGCAGCATGAGGTGAGGTGGGATCCAGAAGCCATGGAATAATCCAGGAGAACTAACCAGGAGCAAGACCTCGTTGCTCAAGCAACACTCCACAGGAACAGAAGCCCTCTTAAAGTCCTTCCCATCCAGGAGGATCCAATGGCCAATCTGGGTGGGAGGAATCAGTCCAGAGCCTTAGGGTACTTCCCTGAGAACTGGCCACCTGCAGTTCAGTGGCTCACCACAGATCCTTGACAGGAACATTGGAACAAAAGAATTATTGCAGGACCACAGTTGTGCCCCTATGTTACAGGGGAGCGGGATGAATTGCGTTCCATAGTTATAACCAGAAATTAGAGGGCTGCAGGTTCTATGCAGGTTTATCCTCAGAAAACAGCTCAGAGGATTGATCTAAAACTTGGCAGAGTAGGAGAGATCACTTTGAAGATGTTCTGTACTGATTTTTAGCTAGGAAGTGTAAGAAATGACCTATTTATAGCAGTGTAAGTTTTGATACGTGACCTCCAGAAGTTTGACAGGCATTGTCCGTTTTCTTTCTCATAGACTTTGCTGGAGTTAAACTTTATCAGCCAGTTTCTTCATTTGTACAGCATCTTTTGAGAAATGGTTTGCCGTGTAATATCAAGGGAAGGTCTAGTATTATGTGCTCTGTTCTAGCTGTAGCACAACATGGTTGTAGCTTTTCTTTAAAATGCAATCCCTACCCCCCACCCCCTGCCCATTTTATCCTATGGGGGTTCAGAAGGTCCTTCCCTTGGCACAGGGGGTATAGAATGCGAGTGAGTGTGGCTGGTTACCAGGGAGACAGAACAGAGGGAGAGGGGGAGCAGATGAGGAAATTATTGGCTGGCCCTGCCTGTCACACCAGCGCACCCTGGCAATAAGCAATGGCGGGTTAGTTGTTGCTAGAACAACCCACGATGTGCCCGGACAGATGACTGGGGTTCACTGTGGGTTGTCACTTGTGTCACCCTCCTCTGTCCCCTTCAGTCTGGCAGCTGGCATCTCACAGGACTTTGCATGCATCTCAAGCTGCTCTCCCTGCTGCGACTGGGAGCTATTTTGGCTCGCTGCGGCTTCCCCCCCCCCCGGAGATCACTTTTCACGATCTCCGTTTTGGCAGCCACTGATGGCCCCTCCAAAGTGCACATCGGGGGGGGGGCGGCTATCAGTGGTTCACCACCTATTTTTTTTTTTTTTGGCACCTCAAATATGCATAAATAGTTTTGTTAATTTATTTTTTAATTTTCATTTTTTTTTAGCTGGATTGCGCAATTCCAGAGGTGCAGGTGTGTACATTTCCGTGGGTGCGAAAATGGGAAGCCTTGCCTGGGCAATGTCCTGGGGAGGTACCTGCTGTCAAAATGCAGCAGGTACCAAACATGGACATTGACCCAGAGAGGGCTCCCAGTAGGGCTTTGTGTTTCTTTGCACTTTGCTTTCCCTTGGTAACTGTCAAACCGCAAGCCATCAATTCAAAGCAAAGACGCGAGTGATCTTTGCTTGCGGAAAGGGGGTGGAGGGATTTATCCCTCCTTGGCACTGGGATTCCCAGGGTTTTTTGTGTTCCCCTGATAGGTCCCTGTGCCCCCAACCATTCCTGAGACTCTAGGTGCTTGGGAAGATGGAAAAGTGTAGCCCACCCCCTTTTACTGGAGCACCGAGGTTTGACAGCTAGCTGTCAAAACTCTGGTCTGGTTCCTTTTAAAGGGGTTTTTTCCCCACAGGGCTCTCCATGTTTTTTTCACAGGGACATATGCAGGCATGAATGCATCAGGTGGGGTGGCTGGCCTCGGGCAAGCTTGGCAAGAACGGCAAGTGTTTTTTTGCTGCTCTTGCTGAGCTGCTCCCTTGCCATTGACCACAACCCATGGTGGGGATGGTCATCCAGGTTTGGACAATACGCCAAACCACCCTGGCTGAAATAAGCCTTACTACAGATCATGGGTTCTCAGGGTGGGTTATTGCCCACAAGTGATTCCCCTCCTGCTGCCTCCCTTGATTCTCTCTGTCTGAGTTTTTTTCCCTGAAATCAAATGCCCTCCTCTCCCCTGTCCATATATCCCTTTTTGCAAATAGGGGTGCCCTTAGGAGACAGGGTCCCTTTAAAGACAGAGATACACTTTAGAGCCTGAGGACAGCTGCCTCAGATAACTGATTTGGGAAATTCATTATTTAATTTATTAATTATTGTATTTTCACTGCCAAGGAAGGGGAGATGTGCTTGTAGGATTTTCTGCCTCAGGGGTCAAAACAACTTGACTGGTTTTGAATACCCTTGACTGTGGGTGGTGGTGGTGGTGAGGAGGCACCATTTGCTGCTCTGCCTCAGGCAGCAAAATATCTCAGGGGCAGCCCTTGACATGGCTATAGATACCTATGGGGTGGGAAAGGGTAGCTGAGATGGTACAGGAAATTATGGGGGGTAGGGAAACAACTGGGGGTTCAGAGAGATCTGTGGATGGGGAAACGTGTTCAGGATAACATCAAACTTATTGTGTAAGCCTTAACAAGTTTACTCAGAAGTAAGTCATACTGAGTTCAATGGGATTTAGTCCCAGGTAAGTGTATGTAGGATTGGAGACTTACTCCTTAGTAAAAGTGCTCAGAGCTGCAACCTGCCTTATCCACCCTGAAGATAGTTCCAATATCTGGATCTAGAGAGAAACCTGGGGCTTGGTAGCTTTGATCATTTAAAAAATGAACAGCCAAAAGCAAAGGTAGCTATGCTGGTCTGTGAGAAATAAGAACCCAAAATCCACAGTTGGGCAATACCTTTATTAGGAATCTTGGTTGGTCTATACATACAGGTATCCAGCTATGCATTTTGGTACTTCAAGAGTTGTATGATGATGTGGTTGCTTGAAACTTAACATTGCAACATTTGGTATAGATTTTAGGATTTCCAAAAATTAGAACCCAAGGACTGTTAAACAACAACAACAACAACAACGTTCTAGAATCTCAGAACCTATCAAAATAAAGTATTTGAAATAAAATGAGGAGCCACCTTTGGCAGTGGTTCCCTCTGCCATCTCACCTCATCCAGGGACCAGGAGCAGCAAAGCACAACGTCCTCCAGTCTTGAGGTCTCTGTCAGGTGCTGTTGTGCTTGTTAGTGATGGGCTGGGTGGAAGAGCAAGTAAGGATTTACTCAGAAGTAAATCTCAGTATGTTTAATGGGGGTTACTCCCTAGTAATTATGTAAGCTTGTTGCCTAAGAGTACGGGTTATTATAGTCTACAATACCCTTGCCAGTGTGCCCTGTTCAGTTTGCAATTAATCGGTAAAGGCTTAAGGTGCCATACAGCTCTTTGCTGGTCCCTGGCAATCCATCCTTCTCATCTGGATTTGGGCCTGAAAGACCAAGGAAAAGTGTGGGTGCATCGAGGGTAAATTTTCAACAAGCACAATTTGGGACATTGCAAAGTTCTGTCTTGAAAGCAAGCAAGAGGTTAATTAGCTTTCCCTCTATAAAATTTAAATTATAGTAATTATTTCTGTGAAGGACTGCCAACCGGTCCTTTACTCAAGACCAGAGATCAAAGGTGCAAAACTCCCAGCCTTAGCTCTGCCGTCTTGACCTGATTCTCTCAGGGCCTCGCCCTGGGTCTATACACCGGATTTAGCACTGAACCACAGAGGAACCACACACACTGTGTGGGGTAAAACCAGGAAAGTTTATTTAAGCTTACAATAAAAGGTGGGGAATGAGGGAAGGGGAAAAAGGTGGGGAGACACTTTGATACATACAAGTAGAGCTACAAAATAACAAAAACTCGTTCCTTTACTATATAAATACCCAGGCACTTACTCTCTTCTTTAGGGCCTGCCTCAGCAAAAGTCCTATTCCGTGCTTCTTCGCGTCTAGACAACAACAACTCAAACCAGAAGCCACAGCTGGCAGTATAGATTCCCCCCCTCCTTTCCGTAGCTTTGGCTGTCCTTGGCCAATCGGGATGAACTTCATCTGGGCTAGGTGGAGGAGAGGTGACTCTTTGATCTTAAATAGAGTGCTTGGGCCGTATTTGCATGATGGGAGACTCTGAGGCATCTAGAGTCTTCAGAAGAAGCTACATTTGCATAGGATTCCCAACCTCCAGCTGGGATTACCTTGTTTACACATGTGGAGGTGTGTGTGTGTGTGTGTGTGTGGTGCAGGAAACTCTGGCGCTTTTCTTCACAATGTCTAATTCTGCGCATATATTTGCATATGATTCTATGTAAATTAGCATATGAAAATGTGTGCAATGTTTTTGGCCTATGGGCCTGTGCCCTGGATCTTTTAGGTACCTAGCACCACCCCTGGTATCAGAACACTGGGTTAGATGAGCTACACATTATGAAAGGGAAAGCTGGAACATTTTTTTATCTTAGAGAGGATGATGATGATTCCCCCTTCACCCCTGTTACTGAGACAGTGGGTTGAAACTCTCTGTTCATCATTAATGCTTCCCATTAATGTCCATTAATGCTAACCAAGCTGTGTAGTTTGCTTAAATAAGAGTCTGAGTGTTGTCTGAGGACTTCTGAACAATGACCCATTTCTTCATCAGGACATGCCTAGGCCGTGGCACCAAAATGGATTGTGGGAGCCATCCACACCCATTGACCACGATAGCAGAACTCCCGTTGATTTTAGCATCGCTGGGTTTCATCCTATGTTATGTTCTTATATGTTCTTACAGGGTGGTTAGTCATTGCTGCCATGAGGCAGTTAATATTTGTATCATGTATACATAAGATGTAAAATGCCATTATGGAGGTGAGGAATCTGTATCCGTATGGTATGCTGTCATGAAATCCAGAATGCATGCAGGCATTGACTATGCCATCTCTGGCTCTTTCCCGCCTGCAAGGTTAGATGATGCGATAAACACTGTAAATAGAAACTGTTTGTTCTAAGTAATTGCTCTTAAAGAAATAAACAGCCAAAACTTGGGATAAAACCACTAATTTCCCCCCTCATTTATCAAACAAGACTCTGTATCTTTATGCTTTTAAAAACACATATCTGTTTGTAAAGATTGAAGAGAAACACACGCGCACACACACACAAGACGTTCTTTCAGATCCCATCTCTGGATCAAATCTTGCCTGGTTTTCATGTCAATGGTGCATAGAAAGACAAGCGATGCCAGCATAAGTATTTGGCAGTGTGTGACTGTTACATAACACAACCCTGTCTTTCACAGAAGAGAGATCTCTGTGCTGCTCAAATGTGCTTAAATGTTAACCCAACGCGTTGCTTTCTTCAGCCAAAGCAGCTTTGCACTATTTTCCAAAGTACAGATGAAGGTACACTTGGGGGAGTGCGGGAGGGAGGGAGGGAGGGAGGGAGGGGAAAGAGCACAGAACTGGAGAAATAAAGCCCAGAAAGATTAAAAAATATTTGCTTAAGGAAGTACACACTTCTCTGATCCCTTCCCGCAAAATCTATGATGGGGAGAAAAGTGTTGGTTCTGTAAAGCCAAAGAGTTATATTTTTAATACATGCATACCATGGGTAAACTAACAAATGCACCATGAAGGGCAAGGTTTGACCTAATCGTGGTTCTGTGTGACTTTGCTTCGGAAATGTCTGGGATAATAGGAATCTGAAATGTTTTATGATGGTGTTGTTTACACGACGCTGGGCTATTCAGCCACTGAGAGCAACGTGAAAAACATGGCCAGTTCTTTCCAGTCTGTCTCTATATTTAACCTGTGTACCACCTGACCGTAAAGAAGCTCTCTACTCAAAGGCAGGTTAGCAATGAGTAAGATTCAGAATGTTGAAATATAAGGGGCTCTGTGGCTACATGGAAGACTTGTGGAGCTAAACATGGGGCAACTATTTGTTGGCCCATTATATGTCTTTATTCCTTTATTTAATATGGATATTTTAAAGCTGCTTTTCTGAGCCATTGGGCAGTATAGAAATGTAATAAATATGTCCAGCTGCATGGGAGCTGTTTTTCTATGAGCAATGTAGTTCAGCCAGTCTCATATGGATGGGGCAATGGGTTGTATCCAATGTTAGTGCTACTTAGAGTAGACCCATTGAAATGGATGAAACCTAAGTTACACCACCAGGGCTTCTCAACCTTTTTGGGTCATTGGGCACATTTGTAATTTTGAGAGAGTGTTATGAGCACTTTCACAAAATGGCCACCATGGGGGGGGGGGTTCCCCATCCATAAAATGGCTGCCATAGTGGGCATGGCCATCAAAACACTCATTTCCCAGAAGGTAAGACTAATTTACCTTCTGGCTGGAGAATGCTGGGAGTTGTAGCAATTTTTTCTGTCTAAACATGCATACGATTGCACCCTTACCAAAGTATTTACAAAGGAAGTCCCGTTTTCTACTGCCATGCCTGACATCTTTTTGAGTACGGTATATCAGTTCTTCGTAAGAGGACTTAATCACTTCTTGCTTCCTGAATAAGGTGTTCTGTTGACTTTTGGGACAGGAACTCTTTCAGTGCTGCTTCTGACAAGGAGCTGATATACCAACTCATTTGGTCTAACAGGAGAAAACTGGAGTGTTTTTGAAAATGACTTGTGGACTATTTCTTCAGCACCTTGTGAGGTTTGCCTCTTTGGTTGTTTTGGCTTGGAACTGGTGCTGTCCATCTTCCCCCCCCCCCCCAGTTTAATGTTTAAATTACCCAACTCCCTGGGCAGGGGCCCCCTTGAAATCAGTGCCCTGCTAGGAGGGAGGTTCCAATCCTGTGGAAACTGGCACATGACCAGTCTCCATCCATATGGATGGGTAATTTTTAAAATATGCTTCCCCTCCCTCCAACTGCACTGGAGCTGCTAGTCAAAACATGGCTCCTGTGCAACTCAGGTGATGTATTATTTTCCAAGTAAATGATGTTGTAGGGCAAGGCAAAGCCAAACTGTATTTCCAGGGCGGGCACTTGATTCTCTAGTCAGTTGTCCAGGAGCCAGAAGTGTATTTTGCTAAACAAAATACTCTCCGAAATAGCTGGGTTTCATTTTACCATGCAGTTTTTCTTTCAAAAATGCAAATGACATCAGCTGGGGAAAGGCTGATAATTAATGGAATCAATGCAGGCGCAGAGGGGGAAATCTAACCCTCTCCTCCCCTACTTCACTCCACTTTTTTGCATTTTTGCATTTTATTTAAAACTAGCTGTTGCCCGTGGCTTTGCTTGCATGGATTTTAGGATTTGGTACAATTGTTTTTAAAAGAAACATGATGGAATCCCAGCTCCCCCGGGAATCTCAGCTCCCCTGGGATTACACAATGAAATCCCATCTCCCCTAGGACTACCAGCTCCCCCGGGACTGCACAATGAAATCCCAGCTCCCCCCCGGGACTGCACAATGAAATCCCTGTTCCCCTGGGACTACACAGTGAAATCCCTGCTCCCCCTCCGGGACTACACAACAGTGAAATCCCAGCTCCCTTGGGTCCAAACAACAATGAAATCCCAGCTCCCAGCTCCCCCCGGACTACACAACAATGAATTCCCTGCTGGGTTTCATAATAAAATTGCCTTCAACTAGCACTAAGGCCTTCACATTATGGAGAGCATGGGAATGGAGGAAGCTTGAAACAGGCTCACCTCATAGCCCTAATTGTTATCAAGAAATGCCCCCCCCCACAGGGTGTCATTAGATTTTACTTCATTCAGACAACTCAATTACTGAAATCTGAAGGGATGCATTGCCTGACTCCATATTGTTTTGGAGAGAATTTTTTTTCATAGAATCATAGAAAAGTAGAGTTGGAAGGGGCCTACAAGGCCATCGAGTCCAACCCTCTGCTCAACACAGGAATCCAGGTCAAAGTATCCCTGATAGATGGCTGTCCGGCTGCACCTTGAATGCCTCCAGAGTGGGAGAGCGCACCACCTCCCTAGGTATCATAGAATCACAGAATCATAGAAAAGTAGAGTTGGAAGGGGCTGACAAGGCCATCGAGTCCAACCCCCTGCTCAATGCAGGAATCCAGGTCAAAGCATCCCAGACAGATGGCTGTCCAGCCGCACCTTGAATGCCTCCAGAGTGGGAGAGCCCACCACCTCCCTAGGTAGTTGGTTCCATTGTCTTATTGCTCTAACAATCAGGAAATTTTTCCTGATGTTTTGGTGGAATCTGGGTTCCTGTAACTTGAGCCCATTATTCCATGTCCTGCAAACTGGGATGATCGAGAAGAGATCCTGGCCCTCCTCTGTGTGACAACCCTTCAAGTACTGGAAGAGTGCTATCATATCTCCCCTCAGTCTCCTCTTCTGAAGGCTAAACATGCCCAGTTCTTTCAGTCTCTCCTCATCGGGCCTTGTTTCCAGTCCCTTTATCATCCTTGTTGCCCTCCTCTGAACCCTCTCCAGTTTGTCTACATCTTTCTTAAAGTGCTGGATAACATAGATAGTGAACGCCCTGAGCGTAGGACTGCTATTATTGCAAGGGAGTTGAGAAGGTTTAGAATTGACATAGCAGCACTTCAAGAAACTCGAAGGGCAGGAGAGGGACAGTTGAAGGAAGAAAAAGGAGGCTATACCTTCTTCTGGAAAGGACTACCTGAGCAGGACCAACGAATACATGGAGTAGACTTTGCCATCAAAAATGAGCTAGTGAACTCTTTGTCAGAAGTTCCTACTGGCATTAACGAACGCCTGATAACTCTTCGATTAAAGCTTGCCAATAACCAGCAGGTAACTATTTTGAGCGCTTATGTGCCAACATTAGATGCTGATGAAGACATCAAGGAAAGCTTTTATACCCAGTTGGACACTCTCCTGTCAGAGATACCTAAGGAGGATAAAATTATTCTCCTGGGCGACTTTAATGCAAGAGTCGGGCGTGACTTTGATTTATGGCCAGAAACTATTGGAAAAGATGGAGTTGGTAATAGCAACTTTACTTTTGTCTAAATGTGCAGAGCATAATCTCACTATTACAAACATGCTCTTTTGACAAAAGAATAAGTTTAAAACATCATGGCAGCACCCTCGGTCAAAGCACTGGCATCTTCTGGATTATGTAATTGTCCGTGTTAGAGATCGCCGCGATGTGCTTCTTACTAGGGCCATGGTGAGTGCCGACGACTGCCGGACAGACCACCGACTAATCCGGTCCACTATGGTTATCAACATTGCTCCCCAACGTAGGCCTCAAGGAAGGAAACCAAGGCGTAAAATGAACATCCACGCCCTTCAAGATCCTATTAAGCAAACTGGTCTTCAATCATTTCTTAAGGAACATCTACCTACGGAACCTCCTGATAACATTGAGGACCATTGGTCTAAGCTGAAAACCTCCATTACTGCAGCTTGTGAACAAACTATTGGATATGAAACTAAGAAACATCAGGATTGGTTTGATGAAAATGATAATGAGATTAAATATATAATTGACCAAAAAAGGAAAGCCTTCCAAATATGGAAAAATGATATTAATTGCGCTGCCAAGAAAAAATCTACACCAGTGCAAAGGCTGAGGTCCAAAGAAGAACAAGAGAACTTAAGAACGCTTGGTGGAAAAAGAAAGCTCAAGAAATTCAACAACTTGCAGAGTCTCATGATGCATGGGGCTTTTTTAAGGCCACAAGGGCCATTTATGGACCAAAAACCTATGGTACAAACCCTTTACAATCAAAAGATGGCACCAAACTCTTAAAAGACAAAGAGTCTATTGCACTGCGTTGGAAAGAGCATTATTATGATATTTTAAATTGTAAATCTAAGGTGGATAATGAGATTTTTTCACAAATCCCACAAAAACAAATTAGAGAGGACCTTGCAATACTCCCCACTTTGGATGAAATTATGAAAGCCATTAATCAAATGAAGAATAATAAAGCTAGTGGACCAGATGGGATTCCTGCTGAAACCTTTAAAGAGGGGGGCCCTGAACTTGTACAACATCTTCATAAACTCATCGAAAAAATCTGGATAAGAGAAGAGATCCCAGAAGACTTCAGGGATGCCATAATTATCACCCTCTTTAAGAAGGGTGATAGAACAGACTGTGGAAACTATCAGGGCACTTTTCTCTTAGCTACCGCAGGTAAAATATTTGCTAGGATTCTCGCAAACCGTCTTCTATCTATTTCAGAAGAGATCCTCCCTGAATCTCAATATGGTTTCCGCCCCTCTAGAGGGACAGTAGACATGATTTTTACTGCACGTCAGCTCCAAGAAAAATGCCAGGAGCAAAATCAACCCCTTTATTGATTTGGCTAAGGCCTTTGATACTGTAGACCGAATGGCTCTCTGGACTATCCTTATGAAAATTGGATGCCCCAATAAATTTGTGAATATCCTGCAACTTCTCCATGACAACATGACAGCAGTGGTTTTGGACAACAACAGAAAAAAAAAAAAAATTGATGCAGTGTGCTGGAGGGGGGGGATTGTCACTTGTAGGCTTAGTTTTATTAACTTGGATTGTTATTTTAAACTGTGTTTTTAAATTTGGTTTTAAATCTTTTAAACTATTTTGTATGCTTTTATTGTATTTATGTACAAACTATTGTGAACCGCCCAGAGAGCTTCGGCTGTGGGGCGGTATAGAAATGAAATGAATGAATGAATGAATGAATGAATCTTCCATCTGGTAACCTGTGTCCTCACTGTGGGAAGCTGTGTGGATCTAGAATTGGCCTCCACAGTCACTTACGGACCCATCACTAGAGTCTACACAATTTTTTTAGAATTTCCTCCTTTTATAATTTTCTTTTTGTAATTTTATCCTGGAAGACAATCTTACTCGGTCACGAGTGATCGCCTACTACTACTGCCCAGAACTGGATGCAGTACTCAAGATGAGGCCTAATTAGAGTGCTGATTAGAGGGGAATTATCACTTCCCACGATTTGGAAGCTATACTTCTGTGGATGCAGCCCAAAATAGCATTTGCCTTCTTTGCAGCCACATCGCATTGCTGGCTCATATTCAGCTTGTGATCTACCACAATTCCAAGATCCTTCTCACTTGTAGTTTTGTTGAGCCAAGTGTCCCCCATTCTGTAACTGTGCATTTGGTTTCCTTTCCCTAGGTGCAGCACTTGGCATTTATCCCTATTAAATTTCATTCTGTTGTTTTCAGCCCAGTGCTCCAGCCTATCGAGATTGCTTTGAATTTTGTTTCTGTCTTCCAGAGAATTAGCTGTTCCACCCAACTTTGTGTCATCTGCAAATTTGATAAGCATTCCCTGCACCTCCTCATCCCAGTCATTAAAAAAAATGTTGAAGAGCACCAGGGATGGGAACTCGGACTCCAGGACTCAACTTGTGAGTTGGACTGAGTCCCCCCTCTGACTCGAGTCCCAATATTTTTAATGGGACTTGAGACTTGACTCGGGACTTGAGACCAAGGACTCTTCAACATCCCTGGGCTGTGCCAGAAGGAGTGGAGAGAAGTGTGATCGCCGGCGATTGGAACACAGGGAGATTTAGGCTTACTATCCTAAATACAGATTTACTAGGGAGTACACCCTATTAACAGGCTGCCTCTTGCTTCCAAAAAGGCATGCACGGGATTGCTCTGTTACTTCCAAGGAGATATGCAAAGGATCTGGCTGCCCCATCTTGCAATCCTATGTACGCTTTACAGCATGATCCTCTGCATATTTGATGTTGTTGTTGTTACGATTAAGAGCACCTAAGACCACTAGACTATGCATTTTGTAGAGGTTCTGGGGGTGTTGTGTTGTGGAGTAGAAGGGATCTTGTCTTGTTGATGTTGTTAAGAAGCCCTGTCATATGAAGAGAGAGAGAGAGGTGTATATTGGATGCGGTGTAGGGTTACAGAGGAAGCGGGGCGGGGGGCTGGCTTATGCGGGAAGGGTGTGGGGAAGTACACACTGCGTGAATCTTGCACAGGGGAAACAGGAGGGCTGCGTACTTGGGTCAACATAGTGCGTCAGCATCATAGGAGTGTGTGTGTGTGTGTGTGTGTGTTTGTTTCCATGGTATGTGTGAGCAGAATTTCCATGCGGAAAGTCACCATGCAACCTGCGTGTAAGAGCATCGTACGCACACCTTCCCTTTCCCACAGAGTTTTACTCTTTATCAGGTAGAGATAAGCATGCATGCACACCTTTGCTAGAATTACAGACTGCCCCCCTTGGGCAAAAAGTCAATCTCCAGATGTTTTGGACTTCAACTCCCATTATTCCTGACTATTGGCCATGCTGGCAGGGGCTTCTGGAAGCTCAAGTCCAAAACATCTGGAGATCTACCTTCTAGTCTACCCACCTCTGCGTAATGAGCCTGGGCAAGTTGTTTCTCCTGTCTTCCCTATCTGCTTTTAATAGCAAAGTGAGTAAGGACATTATGGTAACTATGCTGCCAGTGCGAGAAATAGCTGCCCCCTCTACCCCTCCTAGGGGTAGAGGGGGCAGCCCAACACTCCATTACAGCCTACATCTTATAGATATAAATACCAGCATGGTCCATGCATTTCCTTGGATGAGCAAATGAAACCAACATCCCAATGGAATCAGGCACACCCTTTTCACAGCACACAGTAAGGAAGCCGGCATAGTACATGCATAGTAAAAGACAGAGGAAAGAAATGGTGGTTCAACTATGCAATGAGGATGGCATCCTACCCATCTAGGGATGTATGAGACTTTCATTTTTGCTTGCAAAACATGCAAGCATGCCCTGTCCAAAGACCCAAATCCAAACGTGAGCACGTGTCCGCCAAAAATATTTGCAAATTGCTGGACTTGTGATCGTGTTCAATTTGCGCAATTTCCCAGTTCGATTATGCGCAAATTTCCTAACTTGTGCAAACGTCCCTGTAGGCTGCATCAGCCCTGCTTTAGTCTATGGAAGAAAGTTACACAAATTTCACATTCACGCAGAGAGAGCAGTCAGTGATCACAAACGTGAACAAGAATTGGCGCACGTGACGAGACAAGTGGTGAGACGATGTTTGGAAAAGCGTAGCGATCTCAAACATGGCTCGTTTGCCATCCTATACTGTGCTTTGAATTTCCAGACCCATGTGAGCTACAGCCAATGCAATGGAGTGGGGATACTGACAGCACAATGATATTACATATTATGTTTTTAGTAATTACTTGATGTTATGGAGGAGCGGGGAGATAGATATGGGGGCTGCAGTTCACTTGCCACATCTAGCTGTGTCCCAACAGAGAATGCCATTGTAATGCTATGTGATATCTTCCAAACTGCATCCCCCACAAACTGACTTGTGTTTTCTCTTTAGAACCAAACTGTATGAACAGATTAATATTCTGCCTCTCTTGGTGCAAAGAATACATCCCCAGAAACATATTTAACTTTTGAAAATTGTGTTCCATCAATGCCATAATGAATGCTTTTTCATTCTTGCTTTTATTGTTACTGTATATTTTTATATCTTACGATGGTGACACACAAACATTTTGCTATCATCCTTTGCTTCCTATAACCCAGCCAAAGCACATCTGCAATTCTTCATGTTCTTCACAGTTCCAGGTTATTATTATGTCTTCCATTATCAAAGTGATTGAGCAAGACATGTTGAATAAACAATCCCAATGAGGGGGCTTTTAAAATGTAAGCAATATTTGCTGGAGTAAACGTTGTACCCTACCCATTCATCATGCAAAGTATCTTCAGATGAGAGCCATAAAAATATCCAAAGACTTGTACATAAGCCTGCCATATGTGTGTTAAGTGACAAACATATAGTAGATATATAAACACAGCTGTCTAGTCCTCGGGGAGGTAAGAGGGCAAAGAGACTGTGTTCAGCAAGCATTCTTCCTGAAGCCAAAAATGTCAGGTTCTGGCTGAAGAGCAGGACAAGAAACATACTTCGTCTTTCAAGCCATATGTGAGCGAACTTGTTTTCATTCAGGGTGCTTTCTCAGGTTTGGAAACAATGGGAGATCATCCGGTTCAGGTAAGCTTAACTTGAGACTTACCAAGGCAAATGTGGACTATTAGTTGTGTATGGTGGCCTGCCAGGTGCTACACAACTCCCATTTTTGCTGTCCCAGGCAGGCAGCAGAAATAGGAGGCTAGGGTAGGGAAGTTGGTGAAATCTGTGGTGGATTCAAATCGGTTCAGATTTCTGCAGTGGACCTGCTTTTCCCAAGTTGCATGGATTCCACGAACTTGTGGATGCCCCCCTATTTTAAACTTTCTGTAATTTTATGCAAATGTAGTCATAGAAAAATACGAAAGTAAAAAAAAAAAAAAACACCTGAAAATGTGCATTTATCCCCATAGACTAAGTGGGGGATTTGCATATTTGGGGGGATTTGTACATTTCTGGAAGTGCAAATTTGTGCAAGTGCGAATTTGAGCAACTGTGTACGAATGCATTTGTGCAAAATCTGTATGAATGCATTTGCGCAAAATCCGAATCCGTCAATAAGCAGATGATGGAACAAAAGATGCCTGACAATCTGCGAAACACAGACCAGATTTAATGAAGTCTGTACATCCTAGGCTTGGGTGGGCTGGCTTAGGGGTGGGCGATCTGCTACAACCCGACTGGCCTCTGGCTTGGCAGACGCCACTGCTGTGCCCACCAAGCCGGGCTGAAAGCGGACGTATACCACGCCGCTCGTCGGACTTTGGGGTTCCCGGCGGGCCACTTTTTACATAGAAAATGCCGTAAAATATGCCAAAAGTTGCCGCAATTTGTGTACGTTATGCAAATTGTGCCCGCTTTTGGCATATCTTATAGCATTTTCTATGTAAGCAGTTTCCTGCCAGGAACCTGGAAGTCGCTTCCCCGGCTCGACTCAGGAGAACGCAAGTCGAGCCAGAGAAGAATGTGAGCGGGACAGAGTTGCGGGGGTGGGGGGTGTTGAGCCTGGCCAGTTCACTGGATTTCCACCCCCCAAATGAAATTCTTGCACCACTAATCTCTCATACACCAATGAACACTATCCATAATGTACTATGTAGGGTGATCTCTTTTACAGAGGTGGTTTCTATTTGAAAGGCTGCCAGAGGTTTGCCCTCGATATGAAGGCATCCTGTATTTGAAGGGCTGTCCTGTTCAATTCCAGTTTAAAGATAAAGCATCAGAAGAACTATTGTCCACCAAGGCACTTGGCACCTGATCACAGACTTCCACATTATGGTGAGATTTATTGTGTTTCTATATAATTTATAATAATTATTTTGACAGTTGCATCTATACGTATAAATTAGCATGTGCAAATTTATGCCCTCTTTTTTTCCTTCTTATTGGTGATGCATTTCCTCTTTTTTGGCGATTCATACATGGCAAACCCAATGGCACAAAATAGAGACAGTGTGCAATGCAAAAAGAAGCCTGAGAAGCAAATAGCTCCAGATGACTGATTCATGCAATTCCAGCTGTATCTTTCGTAAAAAGCAACAGACTCCAAGGGTCACTCGCCAGTATGAATGGGGGGAAGATTCTTTCTTGACTCTATCACAGGGCTCTCCAACCTCGGGTTCCCAGATGTTGCTGGCCTACAGCTCCCAGCATACCCAGACAGCATGGCTAATGGCAAGGGATTCTGGGAGCTGTAGTCCAGCAACATCTGGGGACCCAAGGTTGGAGAGCCCTGCTCTATCGCAATGAGTCAGACCGTGAGTACAAGCAAAATCCATCTGCTAAGTCTTCTTGAAACAAAAATTGGGGCAGCATTGAGTGCTCACCACTGTCCCTGAAAGTTTAACTCCAGAACGTCACAGCTCTCTGAATGTACCAGATGTAGCAGACTCAGGCCTTCAGGGTTAGGGCTCTTCCACATTTTGCAGGTGAGGGGAACTCTGAGTTGAAGCCATCCTGTCCTTCTCTCTCCCTCTCTCCCTCACTCCCTCTCTCTCTCCCTCCCTTTCTGCCATCCCATCTCTTGGGGCTGCATGAAACGAGGCCAAGGACTGTATGTGACCCCTGCCTTACAAGATACGTGCAAATGATCTTCAACTGTCTCTCCAAGATGGATAAAGGGTTCCTTACCTCTTTCCCATTCTTGTGCATGTGGGCCCAATGTGAATGGCAGGGAAAACCTGGATTATAGGACTGTTGTTTCCAGGTCTAAAAAAAGTTGTTAGCTAAGAAAGCTGGTGGTTTGTACATTATTTTCAGCAGAACAAAGGCTTCTCTTGGCTTGGGTTCACACCACTGTAGGCTTACTGAAGCACACTGGTTGGCAAGGAAGAAGCAACTGAACAATAAGACACTGTGCCAGACTCTAGAACGTGGTTAAAAAATGTTTCTCAAAATCAATGATGCTTGAACCACGTTCTGATTTTTAAACCACAAACAACTGGTTTTCTTTCAAAGAAAATGTGATATCACATTTAAAAATACTCTCTCTGCTTTCAGCAGTTGAAAATTTAAGGGACAGGAAAGTTGTGCTGAGAAATCGCTTTTGAGATTTGATCAGCAATAAATACCACAGACCCTTCAGAATGTAATTTAAATAATTCATTTTTGAAGATGCCCCAGATAAATAATTCTGCTCCACCAAGACACCAGATCATTGGTAGAAAAGTAAGCACACTGAGAAATGGTCCTTTAAAAAGTGTTGCGCGTACAAGTCCAGTAGCTAATTATCACATGGAAGAAATCCGATTTATTTACATTCAGTTTCTTGAAGCGCACCCAAAGAAGCCTGGTTCATGTTAGCAACTCAGTAGCTTTGCCAAATCTGATCCTGCAAAATAGTGAAGTCAACTTAGGTGTTTCTGAAGCACAGAATGTTCCAACCTAGTAAGCTTTTAAAAAATTGAAATGTTTAACACTTGTCTAATTTGACAAGGCAGCTTTGTGCCCAAAGGTTTGAGCTGGCCTCAGCGTTGTCTCGCTCCCTCTTTGAGCAAAATGAAGCATAGGAGATACGTTGATAGTTCTTTTCTTTTTCTTTCTTCTTTTGGAGGAAAACACTAGAGAAGTATTGTGTGTTGCAAAACAACAACAATGATAATGATAATGATAATAATACAATAACAACAACTTTATTTACAAATGTATGAGCTGTGAAAGATAATTAGGAGCACAGTAGCAAGCATTAGAAATGCTCGTTCTAAAGCAATGGGTTGCCTCCAATGCTAGTCCTACTTCGAGTAGACCTATTGAAATTAATAGGGCTTAAGTTAGACTAACATTGGATACAACCCAATATCAGTAGATTTCCCCTGAAAATCCAATTCCCCAAGCAATCCACAACGTTATGCTAAATCCTGGTGATAGCCACACAGTTCCAGGAACTCTTGGATGAGATGGGTGAAATCTTTTTCATTAGGTTTCAGGTCTTAGTTCAGTACAGAGGCTGCCTTTGTCACCCTGATGGATCACCTATGCTGGGAGAAGCACAGGAGAAATACAACCTCCTGGATGGCTCACAATACCATCAACAATTGTACCTTCTGGATAGGCTCTCTGGGTTTGAGATTGGAGGATCTATGTTTTAGTGGCTGTGTCTCTACCTGGAGGGTCAATTCCTGAAGGTGGTTCTGGGAGATTATTGGTTGGCTCTTGTGCTAAGGGGTCTCATGGGGGTTGAGCTTTATTTTTATTTTTTATTTTTATTTTTCTGATCTCATTCTAGTGATGGGGAGCAGGGAGGGTAAGGAGGTGGGAGAGACAAGCAGAACGATTTTGGTAAATGCCAAAGTCTGGAACCAGCATTTCAGGCAAAGAAATATAATAGGGACATTAACTGCCAAGGTTGGAAACAGCAGCTAAGCAAAAGGGACATGTAAAATGTTCTTGGCAAGGCCCCAGAGTTTCAGCCAGCTGAGGCAAGAGGGGGAGCAAACTCCGTCCAGCCCACACCATTCTAACCAGTAATCTATGTTTCCCTTGGGAAATTACAGATGTTTGCAAGCTTTTGTGAGAACTTTTTTTTTTAAAAAAAAAAAACGCTTTTACTCATGCATATGAATAATCATTCTTCTTCTGGAAAAGTGTTTGCAGGATTTGAGCATTGCAATAGTTACTTCTGTTCTGTTAAACTTATACAAATCAAATTGCAAGGGCATGTGTACACACACACATACACACACACACACGATATTACACATGAACTATATCAGAGAACCCAAGACAGATTATTCTCACTATATTTGAATATTAAAAATGGCAAATGAAATAATGAAGAAAGTGTTCCTTCCACATTAGCGATCAAGTATGATTTGACTTTAGGGCCAAAATCAATGGTAGGCCAGGATAGAATCATAGAATCATAGAAAAGTAGAGTTGGAAGGGGCCTACAAGGCCATCGAGTCCAACCCCCTGCTCAATGCAGGAATCCAGGTTAAAGCATCCCCAACAGATATCTGTCCAGCTGCACCTTGAATGCCTCCAGATTGGGAGAGCCCACCACCTCCCTAGGTAGTTGATTCCATTGTCTTATTGCTCTAACAGTCAGGAAATTTGTCCTGATGTTTAGGTGGAATCTAGGTTCCTGTAACTTGAGCCCATTATTCCGTGTCCTGCAAACTGGGATGATCGAGAAGAGATCCTGGCCCTCCTCTGTGTGACATCCCTTCAAGTACTGGAAGAGTGCGATCATATCTCCCCTCAGTCTCCTCTTCTGAAGGCTAAACATGCCCAGTTCTTTCCGTCTCTCCTCATCAGGCCTTGTTTCCAGTCCCTTTATCATCCTTGTTGCCCTCCTCTGAACCCTCTCCAGTTTGTCTACGTCCTTCTGAAAGTGTGGTGCCCAGAACTGGATGCAGTACTCAAGATGAGGCCTAACCAGTGCTGAGTAAAGGGGAATTATCACTTCCCGCGATTTGGAAGTTATACTTCTATTAATGCAGCCCAAAATAGCATTTGCCTTCTTTGCAGCCACATCGCATTGCTGGCTCATATTCAATTTGTGATCTACCACAATTCCAAGATCCTTCTCACTTGTAGTATTGTTGAGCCAAGTGTCCCCCATTCTGTAACTCTGCATTTGGTTTCTGATAAGGAACAGAAGCAACAGAAAGGGAGGTGGAGTTGCACTGTATGTTAAAAATACGTATCTCTGCACAGAGATACAGGAAGAGGAGCTTGGCAGCCCCATTGAGAGCATCTGGGTTAAAATAAAGGGGGCAAAGAATAAAGCGAACATGGCGGTTGGAGTCTACTACCGACCACCCAATCAAGGAGAAGACGAGGATGGAACTTTTGAAAAGCAAATTGCCATTGTTTCAAGGAGGCACGATGTGGTAGTAATGGGTGACTTCAATTTCCCTGATATCTGTTGGGAGACTTATTCAGCCAAACATGGCCCCTCCAAGAAATTCCTGAGCTGTGCTGCTGATAACTTCCTCCTACAGAAAGTGGAGGAAGGAACTAGAGGATCGGCTATCCTTGACCTGATTCTAACCAACAGAGACGAGTTAGTGGATAAAGTGGCAGTTTCGGGAACTCTGGGGGAAAGTGACCATGTTATACTTGAGTTCTTGATTCTAACAGAAGCAAAAGCTGAGTGTAGCCAAACACGTACCCTGGATTTTAGGAAAGCCAATTTTAACAAACTCAGAACAATGATTAGTAAGATCCCATGGCAAGTGACTCTCACGAGAAAGGGAGCCCAGGAGGGGTGGGAGTTTTTAAAAAAGGAAATTTTAAAGGCACAATTGCAAACAATTCCCACAAGGAAAAAAGGCAGAGGGCAACAGAAGAAGCCAATGTGGCTTCACAATAAACTCAAAGATGACCTGAAAACAAAAAAGGACACGTATAGGAAGTGGAAGGAAGGACAGGCTACAAGGGAAGAGTACAGGCAGGTAGCACAGAACTGCAGGAATAGTGTCAGGAAGGCTAAAGCTGAGAATGAGCTAAGGTTAGCGAGGAATGCTAAAAGCAACAAAAAAGCTTTCTTCAGATACATGCACAGTAAAAGACAGAAGAAAGAACTGGTGGTTCAACTACGCAATGAGGATGGCAAATTGATAACAGAAGACAAAGAAAAGGCAGAAGTGTTCAATTCCTACTTCGGCTCGGTCTTCTCCCAAAAGAGGGTCTATGACCCCCCTGGCAAACCTGAAGTGCAGACTGAAGGGGCAGAATTGCAGCTTGAGATTGATAGGCAAATGGTCAAGGAGCACCTGATTACTCTGAACGAGTTTAAATCTCCAGGGCCTGATGAGCTGCATCCTAGAGTAATAAAGGAACTGGCAGAAGAACTCTCAGAACCACTGTCTATTATCTTTGAGAAATCATGGAGGACAGGTGAAGTGCCAGACGACTGGAGGAGGGCAAATGTTGTTCCCATCTTCAAAAAGGGCAAGAAGGAGGAACCTGGGAACTATAGGCCAGTCAGTCTGACATCAATCCCCGGGAAGATTTTTGAGCAGATTATAAAGAAGTCAGTCTGCAAGCACCTTGAAAACAATGCAGTGATTACTAGAAGCCAGCATGGATTTGTCAAGAACAAATCCTGTCAAACTAATCTGATCTCATTTTTTGATCGGGTAACCTCCCTTGTGGACTGTGGGAATGCTATGGACATCATATATCTGGAATTCAGCAAAGCTTTCGACAAAGTGCCTCATGATATCCTGATTAGTAAGCTAGCTAAGAGTGGGCTAGATGGAACAACTATCAGGTGGATCCACAATTGGCTAAAGAATCGAACTCAAAGAGTGCTTATCAATGGTTCCTTCTCAAACTGGGGAGAGGTAACGAGCGGGGTACCACAGGGCTCGGTCCTGGGCCTGGTGCTCTTCAACATTTTTATTAATGACTTGGATCAGGAGGTACAGGGAATGCTTATCAAATTTGCAGATGACACAAAGTTGGGTGGAACAGCTAATACTCTGGAAGACAGAAACAAAATTCAAAGTGACCTCGATAGGCTGGAGCGCTGGGCCGAAAACAACAGAATGAAATTTAATAGGGATAAATGCCAAGTGCTGCACCTAGGGAGAGGAAACCAAATGCAGAGTTACAGAATGGGGGACACTTGGCTCAACAATACTACAAGTGAGAAGGATCTTGGAATTGTGGTAGATCACAAACTGAATATGAGCCAGCAATGCGATGTGGCTGCAAAGAAGGCAAATGCAATTTTGGGCTGTATTAATAGAAGTATAGCTTCCAAATCGCGGGAAGTGATAATTCCCCTTTACTCGGCACTGGTTAGGCCTCATCTTGAGTACTGCGTCCAGTTCTGGGCACCTCACTTTAAGAAGGACATAGACAAACTGGAGAGGGTTCAGAGGAGGGCAACAAGGATGATAAAGGGACTGGAAACAAGGCCCTATGAGGAGAGACTGAAAGAACTGGGCATGTTTAGCCTTCAGAAGAGGAGACTGAGGGGAGATATGATCGCACTCTTCCAGTATTTGAAGGGATGTCACACAGAGGAGGGCAAAGATCTCTTCTCGGTCATCCCAGTTTGCAGGACACGGAATAATGGGCTCAAGTTACAGGAACCTAGATTCCACCTAAACATCAGGAAAAATTTCCTGACTGTCAGAGCAATAAGACAATGGAATCAACTACCTAGGGAGGTGGTGGGCTCTCCCACTCTGGAGGCATTCAAGGTGCAGCTGGACAGACATCTGTCAGAGATGCTTTGACCTAGATTCCTGCATTGAGCAGGGGGTTGGACTCGATGGCCTTGTGGGCCCCTTCCAACTCTACTTTTCTATGATTCTATGATTTCCCTAGGTGCAGCACTTGGCATTTATCCCTATTAAATTTCATTCTGTTGTTTTCGGCCCAGCGCTCCAGCCTATCGAGGTCACTTTGAATTTTGTTTCTGTCTTCCAGAGTATTAGCTGTTCCACCCAACTTTGTGTCATCTGCAAATTTGATAAGCATTCCCTGCACCTCCTGATCCAAGTCATTAATAAAAATGTTGAAGAGCACTGGGCCCAGGACTGAGCCCTGTGGTACCCCGCTCGTTACCTCTCCCCAGTTTGAGAAGGAACCATTGATAAGCACTCTGAGTCCGATTCTGTAGCCAATTGTAGATCCACCTGATAGTTGTTCCATCTAGCCCACTTTTAGCTAGCTTGCTAATCAGGATATCATGAGGCACTTTGTCAAAAGCTTTGCTGAAGTCCAGATATATTATGTCCACCGCATTCCCACAGTCCACAAGGGAGGTTACCCGATCAAAAAATGAGATCAGATTAGTCTGGCAGGATTTGTTCTTGGCAAATCCATGCTGGCTTCTAGTAATCACTGCATTGTTTTCAAGGTGCTTGCAGACTGACTTCTTTATAATCTGCTCCAAAATTTTCCCAGGGATTGATGTCAGACTGACTGGTCTATAGTTCCCAGGTTCCTCCTTCTTGCCCTTTTTGAAGATGGGAACAACATTTGCCCTCCTCCAGTCATCTGGCACTTCACCTGTCCTCCATGATTTCTCAAAGATAATAGACAGTGGTTCTGAGAGTTCTTCTGCCAGTTCCTTTATTACTCTAGGATGCAGCTCATCAGGCCCTGGAGATTTAAACTCGTTCAGAGTAATCAGGTGCTCCTTGACCATTTGCCTATCAATCTCAAGCTGCAATTCTGCCCCTTCAGTCTGCACTTCAGGTTTGCCAGGGGGGTCATAGACCCTCTTTTGGGAGAAGACCGAGCCGAAGTAGGAATTGAACACTTCTGCCTTTTCTTTGTCTTCTGTTATCAATTTGCCATCCTCATTGCGTAGTTGAACCACCATTTCTTTCCTCTTTCTTTTACTGTGCATGTATCTGAAGAAAGCTTTCTTGTTGTTTTTAGCATCCCTCGCTAACCTTAGCTCATTCTCAGCTTTAGCCTTCCTGACACTATTCCTGCAGTTCTGTGCTACCTGCCTGTACTCTTCCCTTGTAGCCTGTCCTTCCTTCCACTTCCTATATGTGTCCTTTTTTGTTTTCATGTCATCTTTGAGTTTATTGTGAAGCCACATTGGCTTCTTCTGTTGCCCTCTGCCTTTTTTCCTTGTGGGAATTGTTTGCAATTGTGCCTTTAAAATTTCCTTTTTTAAAAACTCCCACCCATCCTGGGCTCCTTTTCTCATTAGAGTCGCTTGCCATGGGATCTTACTAATAATTGTTCTGAGTTTATTAAAATTGGCTTTCCTAAATTCCAGGGTACGTGTTTGGCTACACTCAGCTTTTGCTTCCCTTAGAATCAAGAACTCAAGTATAACATGGTCACTTTCCCCCAGAGTTTCCAAAACTGCCACTTTATCCACTAAGTCGTCTCTGTTGGTTAGAATCAGGTCAAGGATAGCCGATCCTCTAGTTCCTTCCTCCACTTTCTGTAGGAGGAAGTTATCAGCAGCACAGCTCAGGAATTTCTTGGAGGGGCCATGTTTGGCTGAATAAGTCTCCCAACAGATATCAGGGAAATTGAAGTCACCCATTACTACCACATTGTGCCTCTTTGCAACAATGGCAATTTGCTTTTCAAAAGTTCCATCCTCGTCTTCTCCTTGATTGGGTGGTCGGTAGTAGACTCCAACCGCCATGTTCGTCTTATCCTTTGCCCCCTTTAATTTAACCCAGATGCTCTCAATGGGGCTGCCAAGCTCCTCTTCCTGTATCTCTGTGCAGAGATAAGTATCTTTAACATACAGCGCAACTCCACCTCCCTTTCTGTTGCTTCTGTTCCTTTTGAACAAGTTATACCCTTCAATTGCTGTATTCCAGTCATGGGAGTCATCCCACCAGGTTTCAGTTATCCCTATCAAGTCGTGCTTGCCCTCATGTATCAAGAGTTCAAGTTCATCTTGTTTGTTGCCCATACTCTGGGCATTAGTATAGAGACATCGAAGACTATGTGCTTTATAGTCCGACTTTCCCCCTACATTTTGTGGTAGACTATCATTGGGCACCGCTGGAGCTGTTCTCTCCGTTGTGGCACAGAGGCCTTCTTCCATTGTTACCCCCAAGTTTATGTCTCCCTCCCCTGTTAGATTCAGTTTAAAGCCCTCTTGATTAAGTTCCTCATGCTGTGGCCAAACACATTCTTCCCAGTCCTTGTGAGGTGCAACCCATCCTTTGCCAGCAGTCCATCTTCCAGGAAGTGTAGCACGTGCTCCCAGAATCCAAAACTCTCACATCGGCACTACCTTCGTAGCCAGTCATTCACTCGGAGTATTTTTCTTTCCCTTTCTATGCCTCTTCCAAGTACTGGAAGGATGGATGAGAAGACTATCTGGGCCCCAAAGTTCTTGAGTTCCCTTTCCAACTCTTCAAAGTCTGCCGTGATTTCTTTGTAACTCTGCTTGTTGGCAGTATCATTTGTATCCACGTGGAAGAGAAGAAAGGGGTAAGTGTTGGTGGGCTGTATGAGCCTCGGCAGCTGCTCTGTCACATCCTTAACGTGCCCCGGGGAGACAGCACACCTGGCGAGTCCAAGGGTCTTCGCGACATACTTTGGCTTCGATCCCCCGCAGGAGGGAGTCTCCCACTACGAGTACTCTTCTCTTCCTCTTGCTGTAGGCCTTGGTTTGATTGCCTCCACTTGACTGACCCTCAGCCTCTTGCTCGCTGTCACATTGGGTGCCCGGTAATTTGTCCTCTGCAGGCTGTCCTCTGCTCTCGTCCTCAAGTACTTGGAAGCGGTTCCATAGCTCCACTGCTTCCACAGGCGCAGAATGTCTTCTAGTTCTTCTGCTCCTAAAAGTCACCCTTTTCCAGGGAGTTCCCCCTACATTATTTCCCCTTGCCTCAGCAGTCTCCGACTCCGCCTCATCCTGCCATTGCCCTTCTGGCTCCTGTTCTACGCTTTGGTGCTGTAGATCCACCGTTCCGTCTAAGAACTCTTCGCTTTCTCTTATACTCCTGAGGGTTGACACTTGCTGCTCCAGTCCTCTGACCTTTTCTTCCAACAGCGTGACCAGCTTGCACTTGTTGCACGTGTAGGCCATGTTGATCTCAGGCAGGAAAACAAACATTGCACTCACTGAATTATTGTGCAATGGCTCCATCTAGATTGGTAGTTAGTAGTTGTTTGTACAGCAGCACAGCAGCACTAGTAGTTGTTTGTACGGATAACATGCAATTGGCTGCCTTCTGGTGACTGAGTTAAACTTTTCTCCCGAAGAAGAGCTCTGGTTCTTCAAAATGCACTGGGGACAAATAAATTTCATTCTTGTACTTTTTGTGGGTTTCCACTCCTCCTTTTGCAGGGCTGCCACATACATTCTCTTAAACAGAGCAATCACAGAATGGTATGTATTCAGCTGATCAAAACCTTCAAATTTACTGCCGAATTGCCATAACAAATGATGTTCTTTTCAAACGGCAATGACATGATTTCTATCCAGTGGTGCATGTAAGTAATTTTAGACTCTGGACTGAATGGTCATATGCTCCCCCCCCCTGCCATGCACACAACATTTTAGGTGGTAATGTAAAATATAGTCAGCTGGCCCTGCTATGTGTATGGGCCCTCCTGCTCATTCTGCTGAGTAGTGCCCTGGACGTCTCTTTAAAAACACTCTTTAAAAACATAAGAGCTGTGCTGAATCAGACCAAAGGCCTATCTAGTCCAGCATTCTGTTCCCACAGTGGCCAACCATATGCCAGTGGGAAAGCCGCAAGCAGGACATGAATGCAATTGCACCCTCCCTCTTGCATTTCCCAGGAACTGTTATTGAGAAGCATAGTGCCCTTGATACTGGAGGGAATATATAGCCATCATGACTAACAGCCACTGATTGCCTTAACCTCCATGAATGTGTCTAATCCCCTTTTAAAGCCATCCATCCAAACTGGTGGCCATCACTATATATTGTGGTAGCAAAATCCTCAGTTTAACTTTTCCACCATTCAGCTTCATTGGATAACCCTGGGTTC
The DNA here is from genome assembly GCA_021292165.1 of Shinisaurus crocodilurus. Taxonomy (NCBI): domain Eukaryota; kingdom Metazoa; phylum Chordata; class Lepidosauria; order Squamata; family Shinisauridae; genus Shinisaurus; species Shinisaurus crocodilurus. The sequence goes on from JAHFWL010000347.1 coordinate 49,816, forward strand.
CAGTATTATAAGAGGGGGGGGGGGAATAGATCCCTATTCGCTTTCTCTGCACAAATGCATATGATATACAGCTTTATCATGTCCCCCCACTACTCACATTCTTTCTAAGCTAAAGCCCCAAATGTTCATAGAATCATATAGAATCATAGAAAAGTAGAGTTGGAAGGGGCCCACAAGGCCATCGAGTCCAACCCCCTGCTCAATGCAGGAATCCAGGTCAAAGCATCCCCGGCAGATGGCTGTCCAGCTGCACCTTGAATGCCTCCAGAGTGGGAGAGCCCACCACCTCCCTAGGTAGTTGGTTCCATTGTCTTATTGCTTTGACAGTCAGGAACGTTTTCCTGATGTTCAGGTGGAATCTGGGTTCCTGTAACTTGAGCCCATTATTCCGTGTCCTGCAAACTGGGATGATCGAGAAGAGATCCTGGCCCTCCTCTGTGTGACATCCCTTCAAGTACTGGAAGAGTGCGATCATATCTCCCCTCAGTCTCCTCTTCTGAAGGCTAAACATGCCCAGTTCTTTCAGTCTCTCCTTTGTTTCCAGTCCCTTAATCATGCTTGTTGCCCTCCTCTGAACCCTCTCCCATTTGTCTACATCCTTCTTAAAGTGAGGTGCCCAGAACTGGACGCAGTACTCAAGATGAGGCCTAACCAGTGCCGAGTAAAGGGGAATTATCACTTCCTGCGATTTGGAAGCTATACTTCTATTAATGCAGCCCAAAATAGCATTTGCCTTCTTTGCAGCCACATCACATTGCTGGCTCATATTCAGTCTGTGATCTACAACAATTCCAAGATCCTTCTCACTTGTAGTATTGTAGTATCCTCCTTTCCTTGCAGGGGAGTTGCTCCAGCACCTTGGTCAATTTTGTTGTCCTCTTTGAATAGTTTCCTGTGTTTTCAGGGTCACAGTAGGGTTGCATGTCTCCCATAATTATTTGTTTCCCCTAGTTGATAACTGAAAAAACACATGAGGCAGAACACACACTGGATTTGATATTTTGATCTGGCCTTAAAATGGTTACTCTGATGAGTAGGGTTGTTGAGAAGACACCATTGTCTTCTGAGGACACAGATCCCTCTTCCCCAATCTATTTATGTATTTATTATATTTTTAATCTGCCCAGTAACCATTTTTCTCTAGGTTGATTACAAACAGTTAAAAGACTAAAATGCCACACACTGTTAAAAATATAAAATACAGTACAAATACTTAAAAGAATAAAATACAAGACAGTACAAAAGAACAAGCAGCACAGGAATTGATAAAACAGCCATAGAACTAGGTCTTTAACATGCCTGGGAGAAAAGAAAAGATAGCATAGGTGCCAGGTGAACTTCTTTGGAGAGGTCATTCCAGAAGTGGGGTGCCATAGCTGAGAAGGCCCTCTCTCTTGTAGCCACCCATCTAGCTTCCTTTGGAGGAGGGCCTCTGAAGATGACCTAAGGGTCTGAGCAGGTACATATGGGAGATGTTTCTTTAGATACTCTGGTCCAAAACCATTTAGGGCTTTAAAGGTCAACACCAACACTTTGAAATGAACTCAGAAACAGACTGAAAGTCAGTGCAGCTGACAAAGCACTGGCATCACGTGATCATATTCACTAGTCCCAGTTAGTAACCTAGCAGCTCTGTTTTGAGCTAACTGAAGTTTCTGACCCATCTTCAAAGATAGCCCCATGTACAATGCATTGCAGTAATCCAACCAGGAGGTTACCAGAGTGTGGACAAATGTCACCAGGCTATCTCTTTCCAGATAGGGTCACAGCTGGTATAGCAACCAAGCTGATAAAAGGTACTCCTGGCCAGCGAGGCCACTTGGTCCTCAAGTGACAACAGTGGATCCAAGAGCACCCCTAAGCTGCGTGCCTGATCTTTCAGGGACAGTGCAAACTCCTCCAGGACAGGTTGAACACAACTCAAGTGGGCAGACGAACCACCTGCTAACAGTACCTCCATCTTGTTAGTCCATTACTCTGTTCAGGCACTGATTCAGGACATCCACTGCCTCACCTGGGCCAGATGAAAAGGGGAGGTAGGGCTGGGTGTCATTGGCATATGGATGGCACTTCACATTCCTGGATAACCTGCCCCAGCAGTTTCATGAAGATGTTAAATAGCATGGGGGATAAAATTGAACCCTGTGGAACCCCGTGATGTAATTGCCATGTAACAGAGCAATAATCCCCCAGCTCCACCTTCTGGAAGTAGTGGTTCCAAGCAGGAATGGGACCACTGTAAAACAGTGCCCTCAATTCCTGACCAGAAGGACACCATAGTCAATCGTATCAAAAGCTGCTGAGAGGACCAAGAGAACCAACAGGGTTGCACTCCCCCATCTCTCTGTTGGCAGAGGTCATCCCACAGGGCAACCGAGGCAGTTTCTGTCCCTCAACAGGGCCTAAAGCCAGATTGAAATGGATCTAGAAAATCAACTTCATCTGAAAATGCGCTAGAGTTGGTCAGCAACCACACACTCGAGCACCTTGCCCAAGAAGGGGATGTTAGTGACCAGCCTATAGTTGTTCTCCACTTCTAGGTCCAGGTTAGGTTTCTTCAGGAGTGGCCTCATTACTGCCTCTTTTAAGGAGGCTTGTACTGCCCCCTCACCCAAGTTGGAATTTACAGCCTCCTGGACCCAACTGGCCATCCCCTTCTTATTAGATGTAACAAGCCAAGATGGGCCATGGTCAAGCATACAATTGGTCAGTCAAACTCATCCAGGCACCTTGTCTGCATCCTCATACCTCAACAAGCGAAACCCATCCAATACAACTGGACCAGTTGGTGCTCTGGATAACTCCGGTAATGGAACTACACTAATAGAGGAGTCCAAGTCATGTAGAAAACAAGCAATTTTATCTTCAAACTGTCATGCAAATTTATCACAGCAAGTTGTTGAGTTTTGACAAATTCCCTCTCAAGGTTAGATTGTAATAACCCCCTCAGCACCTGAAACAGCTCTGCTGGACAACACTGAGAAGAAGCAATGGGGGTGAAAAGAATTTGCCACCCTCACCGCCACAGAGTAGGCTTGATAATGAGCTCTAACCATTGTTCAGTCGGATTCAGCATGAGGCTTGGCTTTCTCCACTTGTGTTCCAGCTGACATCCCATTTGCTTCATTGGCCTCAGCTCCAAGCTGTACCAGGGAGATAATTTGGCTCTGCCAAAGTGGAGAGGGTGCTTGGGTGTGAGCATCCCATAGAGTGACCAGGGTTTCCACAGGCGCACGCACCAGCCATACCAACTGGAAAATCCCCCAGAGCCCTTTGCAAGCCACTAGGCTCCATTAGTCTCTGGGTGCAGACCATTCTAATACTTCCCCCACCCCTGTGGAGGGGGAAAGCTGCTGAAAGTCTAAACGTCAACAGGTAGTGATCCAGCCATGACAAAGGGGTAGATGTTAAATCCCCCATATTCAGATTACCATCTTCCTGTCCAACCAAGAAAACCAAATTCAGAGTGTGACCTGCTGCATGTGTTGGGCTGATGACATGTTGGGACAGCCCCATGGTAGTTATGGCATCCACGAAGTCCTGAGCCACACCAGATTGGACAGCCTCATCATGGATATTGAGGTCCCCCGGGACAATCATCCTGGGAATCTTCAGCACCAAGTCCAGACTATCTCTGTTAGCTCAGGCAGGGAGGAGGCCAGTCCACCAACAGAATCCCTAACTTGTCCCAGGTTCCCAACACCAGATACAAATTGGCACTCAGGTAGACAGAAAGTCTGGAGACAGAGATGGAATCTCTATAGTCCACAGCAACGTCCACCCCAACCCTCAGGTCTGTGGTGCTGCTGCTGCTGCTGTACCAAATACCCAGGTGGGCACAGCTGGGTGAAACTAACTCCCCCCCCCTCCACCCACCCAAATCTCAGTTATGCATGCCAGGTCAGCCCCTGCATCCACAATTAAATCATGGATGAATGAGATCTTATTCTGGACTGACCTAGCATTTAGCAGCAGTACCACAAGACCCGAGGGCAAGTTGGTAAAACAACCAGAGACCTTCTGGTTAGGAGGAAAACTGGAAGAGAGAACAGGCCTAAGATGTCTGATCTCCCTTGTCCTCAACTGGCATGTTAACTTGCACAATATCATACCTCCCCCTGCTTGTAACCACCCTAATAGGGGTACCTTCAACCCTCCGCTGCTAACCCACAGCATCTCCCAGGCACATAATATTATAACCCACTACACCAGCTTGAGCCAGGAATATCCCTACTAAAAGCAAAGCAAAAAACAAACAAACAAAAATAGGGCCTTCTGGCTAGATGTCACCAGTATGCAGGTGGCCCCCTGGCTGGCTGAGTTGATTTGGCCACTGACGAAATCATACTGACATTAGTGCAGCTGTAGTGAGGGACAGAGGCCAGGTATTAAAAGGCCTCACCTTTCCTTAGCTGTCCTGGCTGCCAATTTATCTAAAGTCCTGCGCTGTTGAGGGGGAAGCTGCACCATTTTGCCTGGCCTCTCTTCACAGGTCTTGATCCACGGTGGCGGCGGGGGGGGGGGGCACAAGGCAAGAGCTCTTTGGCTGTCACCCTTTGGCTCATGCCACAGGCTCGTTCCTCCGGTAGGATGAAGGCTTGACATACCCACAGAAAGTGGGGCAGAAACAAACTCTCAGCACTGGTTCCCACTCAGCTGATGCCACTTTCCCCCTCAAGCTCCCTGGCAAACACTCCCAACCCAATTTCTATATCTATTTCAGGATTTTTGGGTAGGACCATAGCTCATTGGTAGAACACATGCATTGCATGGAAAAGGTCAGTCCCTGGCATCTCCAAGTAGGACTGGGAAAATCTCCTCTCTGAAACCTCAGAGAGCTGTTGTCAGTCTGAGTAGGTAACAGTGAACTTGATGGACCAATGGCCTTAACTTTGCAGAGGCAGCTTTCTTTAGTCCTCTTGTGGGTTGCTTGAGACAAAGAAATGAAAGTGTCATTGACTCCACTTGATCAACGATTCCATTCACTAGCTGGTCACAGGCTTAAAATGGTTTTCCAGAATGCCTTTTTAAAAATAAAATAAAATGAAACAATCTTCAGTTTCAGGCTATTATGCTTAGCCCAAAGCCATCACGAGCCAAGTCACACTTTTGCATCTTGAAGTATCAGTTCTTTGCTATCCCTCTAAAGCATCATCACAACTAACACTGGACACTTAACATTTTGCTAGAAAGAAAGCAATTTTTTTTTTTCCAGCAGTGCAAGCCAGTAATTGTAACAATGAATTCTCCAAGGTTTGGAAAATTCACCTTCTTATTAGTGTCTAATTATCTGCAAATGGGTTTGGGACCAGTATGCATTGCCTACTATACATACTTCTTGTATTGGCTGCCATCACTGGCAAGTTTCATGTTTTTGTTTCTTTTTATTGGTCTTGGGAATTAGAAACAGGGAAAGAAGTTGGGAAAACTTGAGGAAGAAACAGGCGGGGGGGGGTGGATTCACACACCCCATAGTCTGAGAGCCAAGCTAGACCTAGACATGACATTTATCACGTAGTTTGCCCTTGCATACTGGTGTGGGGGTGGGAGGCTTTACTCCTTTGCCCCCTGCTTTTTGAAATGGGAGGAAAGCTCCGAACGGGACCTTGGTGGGATTAACGTCCCCCCAATGCCCTAGTTCCGATCTGGTTCCCCCAGCCCCAGTGCAGGCTAATTGTTTTTAAAAAAATCAAGTACACAAGGGCAAGCTATGTGACAAATGTCACGTCTAGTTTGGCCCTGTGCTCTCAGTTAAGTGATTGGCACAGGTATCTCCATAATCCATACCTTTCAATTGTGCTTTTTAGAACTACTCATCTGGCACATTGGTCAGGGCGTAGGGATGTAACATCGAGCCTCGCGCGGCCAGAAGGGGGCCGAAACCGGCCCCGCTCACGCCGCGCGAGGCCTTACCTTCTCTCTTCGGGGCGGCTCACCTCTGCGCGGCGAGCCGCCCGCGCGGCCCACTCCGGTCCTGTCGCGTCACTTCCGGCACCGTAAATGACGCAATGGGACCTTGCGCGGGCGCGCTGGACCCCCGTGCCGCGTACTGCGCAGGGTCCCGTCGCGTCATTTACGGTGCCGGAAGTGACGCAACGGGAACAGAGAGTATGGGTCGAGCGGCGCGGAGAACTGCTCTGCGCCGCTCAGAAGATTGAGGCAGGGAGCCGCCCCCGCGGAGAGTCCAGGTGGGGGCGAGGCCCCCCCCCCCGGTTCGATTTCATGGCTAGTCAGGGGCCAAATTCAGTATGATTTTTTTCTGGTGCAAGCTGCATTGACATAAATGGGAACCAAAAATATACAAAAAGGGACTATGTTTAAAATCCTGACAGAAACAAAGCATAGAAACTTAAAAGTCAAGAGAAATATATATAATATCCAAAAATATAACCATGAAGATATAGTGAAATAGACTAAATTTTATAATATAATATAAAGATTTACAGAAATATTTTTTTATTTTTATTTTTTAAATTATTATATATATAAAACATGTATAAGACAGAAACAATTAGACGTGTAAAATACAGCTTCTCTAGGGCTGAAGATGATAATAAATGTCCTTTCAGACTTGAGGACCTTTATCTTTAGATGAAGTATTGTTAGTGCCAATGTTTTTGTTTGATGCTTTCAAAGATAGGTCCTCACAGCATGTAAGCTTTCCTACTTTCTTGTGTGGAAGCCAAACACGTTTCGGCCCAACGGCCTTCTTCGGTGGCTTAGAAAAGATAAAAAACTTACAATAAATCAGTCAGCTAGTCTTTTAAAATAATAATAATAGTAATATAAAACATAATTGGGCATGTTCAGCCTTCAGAAGAGGAGACTGAGGGGAGATATGATCGCACTCTTCCAGTACTTGAAGGGATGTCACACAGAGGAGGGCCAGGATCTCTTCTCAATCATCCCAGTTTGCAGGACACCGAATAATGGGCTCAAGTTATAGGAACCTAGATTCCACCTAAACATCAGGAAAAATTTCCTGACTGTCAGAGCAATAAGACAATGGAACCAACTACCTAGGGAGGTGGTGGGCTCTCCCAGTCTGGAGGCATTCAAGGTGCGGCTGGACAGACATCTGTCAGGGATGTTTTGACCTGGATTCCTGCAATGAGCAGGGTGTTGGACTTGATGGCCTGGTAGGCCCCTTCCAACTCTACTTTTCTATGATTCTATGATTCTAGAGTAATGCTGGTCATGCTTCTGGTGCTAGTTTCAGGTTTTCTGTGATAAGGCTATCAAGAACAAAACAAAGCAAAAACCTGCCAGACCAGTTTGACCAAAAACCAGGACAGGACAGATAAAATGATTGTGTGTGCCATGGTTAATGATAGCACTATGCTACTGACTCCACGTCTCCCTAAAATGAATGCAAGCACATTCAAAAGATACTCTGCTTCAAATAAATAACCCATGGCACAAAAGGGAAAAAGGGTTGGGGAGGGAGGAGGAAAGAAGCAAACTCAGGCACCAGTTCTTAAAGTTACAGTTACAATTCTTATAGCAACCAACCGGGACAGAAACAGTTTAGGTAGACTGATGGAATGGCTACTGCTACGTGACATAAAAAACAAACACACACAAAAGCAAACTAGCCTCTGATGACTAGAAAGAGAGTTTTTCTTCCTTCCCCAGTATGAGAACATTCATTTTTGTTTTCAGACTTCATTGTGTCAGCAACACTAGCCACTTTGGATGGTGATAGTAAAAATCACAAGTCCCCAAGGATGGAGGAAGTCGCCTACTTATTACTTTATAATTACCTGTAAATTTTGGATGAAATTGTCTGGAGTCCACTGTCCGCATTTCATACTGGCTGACAAACCTGGAAAGGATTTTTGTACGAGAACTAGGAAATGAGTTGGAAGCATGCTAAATCTGGAAAACAAGGCTTTGAAACCACAGAGGAGCCTCTGATTAACTGGAGACAGCCTTTGCCACTCCTGGTCTCTGTGAGCAATTCAGGTTTAAGGAAGTAAAACAAAAAGGCATTTCATTTTGGAACTTCTCAGGCCAAACTGAATCAACATGAGAGAATTGTTCCTATTCTAACGGCGCCTGGACGAGGCAGGTTTTCCAAAGACAAAAGAGAAAATAAGAGCTAAATATATCAAAAGCTTTACAAAACTGTGGGAAAATGAGAAAACCACTTGCGCGTGTAAGGGCGAGATAAAGAAGAGGCAGACACAGGGTATATGGTTTCAAATCTCTGCTGCAGCCTTCATCCGCCTTCACAGCCGTTGTAATTTAGGTTTAATTATCTTCCGCCTGTTCTGCCGTTGAGGACTTTGTTTTGGATCGTTCTTTGTCTGGTTCCTCTCCCCGGACCTTACCGCCATGGGTGACCCTACTGGGAGTACATAGCTCCCGACGGCATTGCTCACAGGATTCATCGGAACACGCAAGCCCACTCACCACTTCAAGGTGACGATCCAGCGAGATCCAACTTGCAGAATCTCATGATGCACGGGGCTTTTTTAAGGCCACAAGGGCCATTTATGGACCAAAAACCTATGGTACAAACCCTTTACAATCAAAAGATGGCACCAAACTCTTAAAAGACAAAGAGTCTATTGCACTGCGTTGGAAAGAGCATTATTATGACCTTTTAAATCGTAAATCTAAGGTGGATAATGAGATTTTTTCGCAAATCCCACAAAAACAAATTAAAGAGGAACTTGCAATACTCCCCACTTTGGATGAAGTTATAAAAGCCATTAATCAAATGAAGAATAACAAAGCTAGTGGACCAGATGGGATTCCTGCTGAAATCTTTAAAGAAGGGGGCCCCGAACTTGTACAACATCTTCATAAACTCATTGAAAAAATCTGGATAAGAGAAGAGATCCCAGAAGACTTCAGGGATGCCATAATTATCACCCTCTTTAAGAAGGCTGATAGAACAGACTGTGGAAACTATCGGGGCATTTCTCTCTTAGCAACCGCAGGTAAAATATTTGCTAGGATTCTCGCAAACCGTCTTCTATCTATTTCAGAAGAGATCCTCCCTGAAACTCAATATGGTTTCCGCCCCTCTAGAGGGACAGTAGACATGATTTTTACTGCACGTCAGCTCCAAGAAAAATGCCGGGAGCAAAATCAACCCCTTTATATGGCATTTATCGATTTGGCTAAGGCCTTTGATACTGTAGACCGTACAGCTCTCTGGACTATCCTTATGAAAATTGGATGCCCCAATAAATTTGTGAATATCTTGCGACTTCTCCATGACAACATGACGGCAACGGTTTTGGACAACAACGGCTCTCATGGTGCTCCATTTAAAGTGGGATCAGGTGTTAAACAGGGATGTGTTATCGCCCCAACATTATTTGCCATTTTCATCGCCATGGTTTTACATCTTGTCAAGGGGAAACTTCCCACTGGTGTGGGAATTATATATCGAACAGATGGAAAGCTTTTTAATCTCAGCAGGCTGAAAGCAAAAAGTAAGGTAATTACAACCTCCGTTGTGGAACTTCAGTATGCTGATGATAATGTGGTCTCCGCACATTCAGAGGATGATCTCCAAACTATCCTAAATGCTTTTGCAGAAGCATACGAAAAACTTGGTCTCTCACTTAACATCAAAAAGACCAAAGTGCTTCATCAGCAAGTGCAAGCTAACCCTTTGGTGATGCCATCTATCCAGCTTGGCGGGACAATACTGGAAAATGTCGATCATTTTCTCTATCTTGGCAGCTATCTTTCTGTTACAGCTAACATCGACAGTGAAATCCAGCATCGTTTGAGCTCCGCAAGTGCCGCATTTTCTCGAATGAAACATAGAGTGTTCGAGGATCGGGATATTTGTAAGAAGACCAAAACACTGGTTTATGAAGCCATTGTATTACCAACTTTATTGTATGCCTGCGAAACATGGACTATCTATAAACGTCACTTCCACCTCCTTGAAAGGTTTCATCAACGTTGCCTCCGGAAAATCCTGCGAATTACTTGGGAAGATAGGCGAACAAATGTCAGTGTACTGGAAGAAGCAAAGACTACTAGCATTGAAAAAATGATCCTTCAACGCCAACTTCAGTGGACCGGTCATGTTGTTCGAATGCCTGACTGCCGTCTCCCAAAGCAGTTACTTTACTCCCAACTCAAGAATGGAAAGCGGAATATCGGTGGTCAATATAAGAGGTTTAAAGATGTTCATAAGGCTAATCTAAAAAAATGCAATATAAACATCGAAAACTGGGAAGCTCTGGCCCATGAACGATCTAAATGGAGGTTGGCCTTTCACAAAGGTTCCATGGACTTTGAAGAAGCCCGAGTGCAAGGTGAAAGGGAGAAACGTGCTAAGCGAAAAGCACGTCAAATGAATCCTTTACAGGACCATCTTCTATCTGGTAACCTGTGTCCTCACTGTGGGAAGCTGTGTGGATCTAGAATTGGCCTCCACAGTCACTTACGGACCCATCGCTAGAGTCTACACAATCTTCTTTAGAATTTCCTCCTTTTATCCCGGAAGACAATCTTACTCGGTCACGAGTGATCGCCTGATGATGATGATGATGATGATGGTTTCAAATCAGGGCCACATTTATTGAATTGAAGATCTGTGAAGGGTGAAGTGCGGTTCTAACCTAGCCCGGCCCTTGGCCGGGAAAAAAGACCAATATTTGGCGAATGCATCCTAACTGAACCGGAGGCGGGATTGCCCGCCACCGGCCAGTTGCCCTCCATGTGGAGCTGGAGGGCCTTACCATCGTCACCTTACTTTGGCGCCTCCAGGCTCCCAAAATAGGTGAGAAAGGTAAAACCCCAAAGGCGTCCCAATCTCCCTCGTGCCAAGCCTCCTGGCGTTGGCGAGGGCAGCCTTGGGTAAACGTCAGTCACCTTGAAAGGTGCCACTGGATGATCACCATAACCCTAATTGTTCTAGAACAAAAGCAGTAAGAACAAAACTTTACTTATAAATCCCCAGTATCTCCACTATTCAGCACTCTTTCAGCCAACAAACACACCCGATCCTTCCCCAAGCACCCATGCACACACACACACACACACACACACACACAAACAAAGGAACGATACCAGAGGACGATCGAGGAGGAGGACGATGTGATTCAGCTGGAAAAACACAGGAGCAAAGAGGCTGAAGGCGGGAACCCAGGAGCTTAAATAAGCTCTTACCTGGGTCCCCGCCCTTCTGAGCCATTGGCTCTTCCCGTGACCCACCAGACCAGGTGCTTGCCTCCTCTCTCCTCCCCCACGCGCAAGCCTTCTCCCTGTTTCCACATAGGGGCCATTGGAAGTTCTTTCTTCCAATTCCATCTCTTCTATGTATCTCTCTTTCCATCTTTCCCACATTGGGGCTTTGCTTGGGCACCAATCAGGGCTGGTGTCAAAGGCAGTCATGGTTGGGCACCTGCCAAGGGTCCACATTCCAGCAGAAGCCGACTGACGAGAGTCCCCTGGACTTGCTTCTCCTCTCCACCATGGCAAACTGCTCGCTCACCTGCCTCTCAATCTGTCCCAGACAATGGTGGTGGTGAGAAGGAGCAGGAGCAGATGCAACTGCCAACTTGCTCACCGGCTCTCTGCCTGTCAAGCAAGCGCGTAGTAGCGGTGATAAGAAAGAGGATGAGGAGCAAGAGCAGCTGGTGACAGTGGTGGTGTGAAGGTAGATTCACTGAGGCAGGGGGCCCATTGGCACCAATAACTGAAGACCATTGTTGTCTGGGCAAATTTTCCCATAACTCAGATGGATGCCTTCGCTTCAAAGAAAGTGTGTTGCCTTTCTTTATATTTCATTTGTGATTGCTTTTCATGCTAAAATTATATTTTGAGCAGAACTGAAATTATAACCCTTCCAAGTAAAAAGGCAAAGGCTTATGGTGCTCAGAAGGGGAACTCTACATCCTTCTCAACAGATAATGGGATTTTTTTTTCCACAGCTCCTCATTGTTCTTTGGAAAATTACTCTAAATGGGGTTCTTATGCACTGCTTTTTCCATACTATAGCTTCATTGAGCATTTTGATTAATAGAAAAGTTGACCAATGAAGTTATGTATAAATGAAAGAAACCAATAAAAATGCCAAGCTCCTCTACTTGCTACAAAGCTTTTGTTATGATGTATGGGCTAACACTAGGGATGTGGAGTTACTTTCAGCCTATGGGTCGAATTCAGTTTCACAGATGCTCTCAGGGGCTACATTCCAGTGTGTGTGTGTGGGGGGGTCAGGTGAAGACAAAGGGGGGGTAGGGCAAAGGGGGTGGGGCCAAAATACAAGAAATACCAACATATTGTAGTTGAAAGCTCTTACGGCCAGTAACTAGCCAGTGTGGCGTAGTAGTTAAAGAGCTGGACTGGGACACAGGAGGTCTGAGTTCTAGTCCATGGCGATGAAGCTCACTGGGTGACTTTGGGCCAGTCACTGACTCAAATGGAGAGGAGGAGGAGGAGGAGGAGGAGGAGGAGGAGGAGGAGGAGGAGGATTATTATGTAAGCTGTCCTGGGTTCCTTGCAGAAAAAAAGGTGGAATATAGATATAATAAATAAATAAATAAATAAATAAAAGTAAGCCTTCGGAGAGGCATTTCAACCTTTTAAAATGGGGGGGGGACTACACAAAAGCTGGGAAACCACCAAATAATCAGTGGGAAAGGGGGTGGGGCCAGGGGAAAGGGGTGGGGCCATCTGGAGAATCCCAGAGGGTCAGATTGTGAATCCCAGAGGACCAGATTTGACCCCACCCAGGCCTGAGGTTCCCACCTCTAGGCTATACAAATACACATACTTAGTATGAAATCAAAAGGCAAGCACTAGGAAGCCATATTGTATTGTCATTGGTTAGAAGATAGAGAAGATGTTGAGGAGGACAAAAGTTCTTGTCTGCCAATTGCCATGATTCTTAGTCACAGTATGATCTCAAGAGAAAGCTGCTCAATCACCACCAACAGTTGTTAACAAAGAGATAAACCATTTGAAAGCCAAACTCTTCCTGTTTTTGGAATTCCTGTTTTCTTTTCTCCCACCCTCGATAGTTCGTTTAAACTGCTTTGTTTAAGTCACACTTAATACCAGCTAGTATCAAGTAAAAAAAAAATAAATTAAAAAGAAAAAACAATGCTTAATACTCCTGTCCTGACCCTCCATTCTGTTCTGGGGGGCCTTGCTGGGTTGTGCAAGTTGTAAAAAGGGGGTTATGTAACCCCGTTCAGAAAGGATTGCTCACACACTGAGAAATAGTTACATCTCCTCTTCATGCAATTTGTCATGGCCTTCATCTTCAGAATCCTAGTTTAGAAATGTTAAACATCCTTTGTATGGAAATCTGAAAGAAAGTTGGAATCAAGTTTTCCCAAATTGGCAATAATATTAGATTTTTATATTTTCCTAAACCAACTAGCTGTGGCAATAATCAAAATAATGCATCAAGGCTGTTCCTTTCAGTGTTACCAGAATACACACCCCCTCCCGACACACACACAGAGGATGTTTCAACTTCTTACTGGCTAGTTTCCATTCCCCCATGTTCTAAGTGAAAACATGTTTCCCATATGATATTAATTTATCTTCAAATTGAACACTTACCATTGCTGCTACGGAATATGGTTCCCACTGGAATTTTGGTGGAAAACAACACAATACCTTATTAGAAGGATCCATTGTATTAAGGCTAAGGGCTCCCAGAAAAGTTATGAAATTTACAATCTCTAAACAGAAGGTCTGGGAAATATTTTCCCTCTGGGGAATGGTTTTTCTTCAGTTGTGCAAGCAAATAATTGCATGCATTGTCCATTTATTTATTTATTTATTTATTTATTTGAAGTAGAGTATCTTTTGAATATAGGGGGAGACCAGAATAAGGAGTATAGGGTTTTGCTGGTGAGAACAAAGATGCCAATGATCATAAAGAAAGGGACACTGTATTAAGAACTGGAAAAGGATGTTAAGCCTAATGAGTGTGATAAAAGTGTCACATTCCTAGTGTTCCAAGAATTCTAGAGTTCTTGTCCAGCTCTTCCACTGAGTAGGACCAGAGAACTTGCCTGGTGTTCTATACTGGAATACCACTCTTTTCTGATCTCTGGACAAAGTTTGTCCATGAACTCATCACCAGTATCCCTCAATAATTAATTTCATGGGGCTGCGCATATGTCTCTGGTCTGTGGTTTTTCCAGGCCACGTTTTGCCTTTTACCTATTTTCTTTATTAGATTGTACAATAGGCCCTCTGTGCAACCACGAAGTTCTTTTCCTCTGGAGATGGCTGCATCTTGAACAACTAAAGGAAGAGAAATGACAGCCGAATTCCAGATGACTCTCTCTCTGATAACAAAAAAGAAATTGTTTGTTGCACAGCAAGACTGATTCTTCCTAGAAAGAAGCGATGAAAAAAAGTATGCGCTCCATCAGCAGTTACTTGAATAGGATGGCCACATCTTGCTGACTGAATTGTAAGTCAAGATTTAGAGGGAGCAGCTGAACAGATAGAGAATGACTGCTGAAGAATTTATTTATGTACTTTGCATCGTAATTTTTTTAAAAAAGGTTTTGCAATGAAATTCAGGATTCTCTTCCTTTATGCTTATGTTCTTTTTGAGAGGCACAAGAACAGAAAGATGCTGTTCAGATTGAGCCCTCCTTCTGTTTAGGATTGTGCTTTTAAAACTTTTCTTTTAAAAAAAAAACCCCAACAACACTCTGTTCTTAACAGAGAGATTGTCAAATTATGAGGTGGGAAGTGAATTTAGGTATCTGATGGATCATCACCTATCAAAATTCAAGAAGAATGAGATGATAGAATCCTCTTATTTATAGTCCTATGACATGGCATGGTGGGGGTCTTGATGATCATAATGTTTACATTAATTCAGCATCAGTAAAACTCTAGTTCCATTTGATAGATTCACTTTGAGTACATTGGAAGAGTAACTTTATGCACCCTTTGCAATTTGTTGCCCTGTGACCCAGATCACGATATGCCAACATTTGCTAATACCTCCCTTTTTTATGGTGGTTCATTTTTCAAATGAGTTGGAGCCATGCATCCTTCACAATTTCACAGGCTACACGAATGAGGAGCTGGAGTGTTGTTTGACTCTCCTTCCTCTGTTGTTTAGAATCATAGAATCATAGAAAAGTAGAGTTGGAAGGGGCCTACAAGGCCATCGAGTCCAACCCCCTGCTCAATGCAGGAATCGAGGTCAAAGCATCCCTGACAGATGGCTGTCCAGCTGCACCTTGAATGCCTCCAGATTGAGAGATCCCACCACCTTCCTAGGTAGTTGGTTCCATTGTCTTATTGCTCTGACAGTCAGGAATTTTTTTCTGATGTTTAGGTGGAATCTAGGTTCCTGTAACATGAGCCCATTATTCCGTGTCCTGCAAACTGGGATGATCGAGAAGAGATCCTGGCCCTCCTCTGTGTCACAACCCTTCAAGTACTGGAAGAGTGCAGTCATATCTCCCCTCAGTCTCCTCTTCTGAAGGCTAAACATGCCCAGTTCTTTCAGTCTCTCCTCAGAGGGCCTTGTTTCCAGTCCCTTTATCATCTTTGTTGCCCTCCTCTGAACCCTCTCCAGTTTGTCTACGTCCTTCTTAAAGTGTGGTGCCCAGAACTGGACGCAGTACTCAAGAAGAGGCCTAACCAGTGCTGAGTAAAGGGGAATTATCACTTCCCGCAATGTGGAAGCTATACTTCTATTAATGCAGCCCAAAATAGCATTTGCCTTCTTTGCAGCCACATCACATTGCTGGCTCATATTCAGTTTGTCATCTACCACAATTCCAAGATCCTTCTCACTTGTAGTTTTGTTGAGCCAAGTGTCCCCCATTCTGTAACTCTGCATTTGGTTTCCTTTCCCTAGGTGCAGCACTTGGCATTTATCCCTGTTAAATTTCATTCTGTTGTTTTTGGCCCAGGCGCTCCAGCCTATCGAGATCACTTTGAATTTTGTTTCTGTCTTCCAGAGTATTAGCTATTCCACCCAACTTTGTGTCATCTGCAAATTTGATAAGCATTCCCTGCACCTCCTCATCCAAGTCATTAATAAAAATGTTGAAGAGCACCGGGCCCAGGACCGAGCCCTGTGGTACCCCGCTTGTTACCTCTCCCCAGTTTGAGAAGGAACCATTGATAAGCACCCTTTGAGTCCAATTCTGTAGCCTATTGTGGATCCACCTGATAGTTGTTCCATCTAGCCCACTTTTAGCTAGCTTGCTAATCAGGATATCATGAGGCACTTTGTCGAAAGCTTTGCTGAAGTCCAGATATATTATGTCCACAACATTCCCATGGTCCACAAGGGAGGTTACCATAGGAATGGAAGGAAGAGAGTGCTGCCTACCCATAAAGTGTAGGCTGATCCAGACATAGATTTTCCCACTTTTGCCTCTGCCATTTTCCCTATAAAAGTTATTTATCAGTTGAAGGAAGGGCTGAGGTGATGCTGCCCAGGGAAGGGAGTTAGTTAGGGAGACTGTTACATGACATTCCTGGGACAATGCCAGCACAGGAAGTCAGTGGGCTGCAGAGGTTATGCACATTACGCCATTTGCATGTTTTTCAACAGGTTCTTTGTCTCTTTAATCTGGAAAATGTGTTCTTGTGCATCAGTCAGATTTCTAAAACGATAACCCAGAATCAGGTAGATACAATGCTCTTGGACCTATAAATACAGAGAGCAAGGAATTAAGAATGGAATGACCATGTGGTCAGAATAGCCAAACAACCCGAGATACTTGTGTGTTTATTGAATTTTTTAAAAAATCTCTGAAAGGATCCCAGTCAAAACCTTATACTTGTACAGCAATCACACATCTGCCATCTGTCTGTCTGTGTCTCTTGACTTGTCCTTGGGCCTAGCCCAGAACCAAAACAGATATGATAGAGGCCACAGGCAGTGCTTTTTTTCTGGAGAAAAGGGTACCGGAACTCTTGGATTACATTTCCTCGGGAGTAGATGGCGATTAAATTGTAATGTAATTAATAGAAGAAAAGGTGCTGGAACTCAGTTCCGGTGAGCGCCACCAGAAAAAAAGCCCTGGCCACAGGTACAATGTATGGAACACCCATACATTGTGGAAGAGTCTAGGGCAGGCAGGGGTCCCAACCAGGGGGGGAATTCCCCCCAGGGGGGAATTTTAGGGTTTCAGGGGGCAAATTGGGACCAGAGACTCAAACTGTTCGAATACGGATCTTTCTACAAATTACAATTCTACAGATTGTACATAATCTACAGGACACATCACACCTTATTGTACGGCACAGATCAAGTCGGACAATCTTGGAAAGGGGGGAATGACATTCTGACATGTGGTGAAAGGGGTGCATGGGGCAAAACAGGTTGAGAACCACTGTGCTAGGGCATGTTCTAGGGTTTAGAGTCTGCCCACGAAAGCATTGGCCAGGCTCATTGGGCCTCGCCATCACCCATCAATGAATCAGAGTGTGCCCTACAACACACCCAACACACTTTTGCAGCTGCAAATTGCAGGGGGAGATTGATTATGGCGGCTGAGCTGTCTTTCCAGGAAGCTTGTTGGCTATTACTGATATTCCCATTGAAGAACCCCTGAAATTGTTCCTAGGAATTGCATACAGTTTAAAAACTGCTGGGTTAAAGGGATGGAGAGAAAGTTGTTCACGTTTTCATGCGAACATACCTAGTTTCACATTTCTGAACCACTTCATGAATTGAAACTCAGTTATCCTTTGAAATTTGTACTTCTCTGAATTTTGCAATGGAGTTCTCCAATTCAAAAATGCATACAAAAATGTGTATGTTAGTGGAAATAACAGTAAACAATTAATTATATTAGGAAAAATACTTGCAAAAATGTGTATATTAGGCAAAAGGCATAAAAGTGCATGTATGAGGAGAAATGTGCACAATATTGCTTATGAATTTTCATGCAAACTTTGAGGTGTGTTTTTTTTAAAGTTTGAACTGAACTGAACTTAAAACTGAAAAAATGAGAAACTGAGAGAAACCAAGACTGAAAGTAAAACTACAGATGAACGGGACAGAAGAATTCTTGTTCTGAGATTCCAGCACCCAGTTGGTTCCTCTCCAGTTTAATTCTGGTTGGAAATCTGGAAATTGCTTGTCTTGCAAAACTCTCTCAGACCCAGTTACTTGCAATCCAAGGTATTACTGTATAGCTTTTTTTCTAAAAGCAATTAACAGTTTAGTGTTCCTCTGGGGGGGTGGGACTGAAAATAGTCCTCTGGAATCTGGACATAGACGGCAGAATTCTGTGTACGCACAATTTCTTTAAAAGCCATTCAAATATGTATTTATTTATTTTTAAAGAATTTTGCCACAATTGTGCAATTGAGAGGATGTCTCCACTTAAATCAATGAGGACACAGCAAGTGGTTGCAGTGTGAAAGTGCCTGGTGGGAAGAAAAAAGCAACTTACTGTGGAAGATTCTTAGGACAAAAGGGTCTCCAGCAGTGGATGGTTTTCAACACCCAGCTGGTGGTGCAGAGTCTTCTGAGCTCTTTATTGATTTTGATTGCACCATTGCCCAATTTAATAACTGCACTCCTGCACCATTTCGCAGATTTAAAAAAAAACGAAGGGTAGGCATTTAAAAAGAACTACAGTAATACCTTGGATTTCAAGCGTAATTTGTTCCGGAACCGTGCTTGTAATCCAAAACACTCTTATATCAAAGCGAGTCTCTGGCGGGCATGAGCAGGGCCGATTTCAGCCTGCAAGAGGCAAGCGGTTACATCCCTACAGTTGTCTTGCAAGACCTTGCTTGTTTATCAAGTCCAATTTTTTTTAAAAAATTTGCTTGTCTTGCAAAACGCTCTCAGACCCAGTTACTTGCAATCCAAGGTATTACTGTATAGCTTTTTTTCTAAAAGCAATTAACAGTTTAGTGTTCCTCAGGGACGGGGGGACGACTGAAAATAGTCATCTGGAATCTGACCACAAAATGCCTTGCCAAGTTCTAATTTGGAAACCATGCTGGAAATACAGTGTTCAAAATCAAGGGTGGAATCCAGTTGAGTCTGATTCTGTAACCATCCCTATTTAAAACTTTCATTTCATTTCACTTATTACCTTTCTATACCTCCCAATAGCCAAAGTTCTCTGGGCAGTTTACAAAGATTAAAACCCTGAAAATGTAATATGATAACACAATATAAAACCAGTAACACAAAAAAATATATAAAAACAATTTTAAAAAGTCAACAATAAAAATTTGAGAACACATTAAAAATTCTTATCATATGCTCTCAAATGCCTATGAGTAAAGGAAAGTGTGATCCTGATGCCTAAAAGATGACAATGTTGGCACCAGGCAGACCTCACTAGGGAGAGCATTCTACATTCAGGGGACAACCACCAAGAAGGCCCTCTCCCTTGTTGCCATCCTCTGAACCTTTCATGGAGGAAGCACTCAGAGGAAGGCCTCAGATATTGATTGTAGTATATGGTTAGGTTCATACCAGGAGAGGTGCTCCATCAGATATTGTGGTCCTGAGCCATGTAAAGCTTTATCAGTAAAAACCAGCACCTTGAATTGGGCTCAGAAACATACAGGCATCCAGTACAAGTGGCCCAGAATTGGTATTATATGAGACCTTTTAGTCCTTTCTATCAATCTGGCAGCCACAGTTTGTACAAGCTGCAGATTCTGAACAGTCTTCAAGGGCAGCCCCATGTAGAGGGTTGCAGTAATCTAACTTGGAGGTTACCAGAAATTAACAGGCATTGAAATAATCTAACTTGGGATTTACCAGGTTATCCCTGTCCAGATAGGGGCGTAGCTGGATCACCAACCAAAGCTGGTAGAAGGCACTCCATACCACTGAGGCCACCTGAGCCTCAAGTGACAATGATGACTCCGGGGGAACCCCCCCAAGCTACGGGGAAGGGAGCCTCCCTTCACATTAGTCTTAGATTGCTCCTGTTATGGTGTGGTCCTATACATACCTGGGAGTAAGACTTATTAAACTCAATATGCCTTACCTCTGAGCAGGCATCCCTAGGATTGCACTGTTAGCCTCTATCTAGCTGTCAGCCCGGATACAATACATAGCTGGTGGCAGATAATATACCAGCACTAAAAATTGGTGAGCTTAACTCCATTGTGATTTGTTTACATTTGATGTTGCATTCAGGGAATCTCAGCTTTCATTTAGAAAAAACAAACCCACACATTTGAATGCAAAGATATGCTTGAAAGTCTCTGGATAATTTCATTTCAATGATTTAATTTATCTCTTTTTAATGGAAGAAGGATCATGGATGATACATCCTAGATCCTGACTGCTCATGTATGCTGATATTGCAAGTAATGGTCCTTTGTAGATGAACTGTTGATCCTGATTGTACATTTTTGCTATTATTATTATTATTATTATTATTATTATTATTATTATTATTATTATTATTATATCCCACCTTTTTCTCTTGCCAAGAACCCAAGGCAGCTTACATGGTCCTCCTCCTCTCCATTTTATCCTCACAACAACCCTGTGAGGTAGGCTAGGCTGAGAGGCAGTGACTGGGCTGAAGTCATCCAGTGAGCTTCATGGCCAAGTGGGGACTAGAACCCGGATCTCCCAAATCCTAGTCCAACACTAACCACTACACCACATTGGCTCACTAACTTTTTGAGCTGTCATATAATCATATTAATATAGTGGGTGCTGGTGGATACTTAAAGGGGAAGGTGGAAGAGCAGAGTAGGATAAGAGAACAGATTAGGATAGAGAGTAGGATCATTTTCATAAGAGCCTGGGGACTCTTGTGGAATATAACACGAGTTGCCTAGCATATTCTGCTGGGCTTCAGCAGAGCTACGTTGAAAAGTTTTAGCAACAAAAAGGGTTTGTTGGTCTACATAGCACTACATTCTGCATTAGAAGTTGACCGGGTTTGGAGGAACTCCATGCTGCTTTTTTATAATGTTCCCAAGACCAGAATATTCTCTAACGATCTAATTTCCAGCTGAGCTCTCCCATGGCCAACTGGAAACAAGAAAGGCAGATTATTTTCTGTCATTTTTCTGAACTTAAGTTCGTTTTGGCCCAATTCTGCATCAATGTATGATTATTTTTTGTAGATCCACATGAAAATGTGTATGCATTTTCTTCTAACATACGGTACATATTTTGTGTGTATGCTCCCCCAGCGTATACATGTTTTGCAAGTTACTTTCCCTTTTTATCATGCATTTTTGTGCACGTTTCCCCATAGCATATGGATCTTTGTGCACAACTCTACTTAATGTAGGGATTTTTGTGCAGTTTTTTTTTAAAATGGATAACTGCCATGCAAAATTTGGAAAGAATGTCAGCGTGCCGCTGTGATCTGGTTCACTTATGGTTTGGGAGGTCAATTGGGTAAATTTGCGCAAAGATTCAGATGGAACACACATCTCGCCTCTTCCTACTGCTGAGCTAGAGGCAGGCAATCCATACCAAATTGAACAGATGAGGTTTTTGATCTGCTTATAAGAAAGCAAATGTTCTACCAAGAGCATTCAACATAGAATTCAGCCAATTAAATTGGCATGTTTGCATTTAGGAGGAGCCAAAATGATTTGCTTTACAGGCCAAATATTTCCCTGCTTTTTCTGCACTGCATTTATTTATTGAAATACACAGCAGGGAGCCGTTAAGTCCCTTGTTTACACACACCTCCCACACTACTGAAATAAATGGGCATGTAGCAAGATGACCAGAGATGAGCACAGAGTTATATGCTGCTAAATCACACAGCATGTTTACCCATACTCCATCTGGGTATATTTCTTGTCCAGTACACTTGGCAAAATTCTAGCAGTTTTATTTAAATATAAAAGGGATAATAAAACTGAAGCCTTTATGGAGATTTGACCCCCACCGGCCAGATGGGCGATTAATAAATATAATAAATAAATAAAAACATTGTTTTGAAGTACATAAATCAGGCACACACTATAAAACATTAAGATAGCACAAAACACATTAATGCAGTGATGGGATTAAAATATTTTGTTTTCCTGGGTGTGTGGTGTTTTTTTTTTTTAAAGAGTTGTATAATATACACATCAAAATCAATAATCCTAAATGATGATCTATCCCCTCCTGTGTAAGCAGATGTACATGAGGGAGGACAAGCCCCATATGGCTAGGTGGATCCCTCCCTTTTCCCATTCTTGCTCCCCCCCTGCTGGCCTTGTGGAGGAGCAGGGCAGCTGGATCTACAGAAGGAAGGCGCATATGGGCTTCCCATTGAATTGACACTACATGCTCCTAAAAGGTAATAGGGGAGAAGAAAAAGAACTCCAGTCCTTCTTTTTGCAGAAGGCAGATCCTGGCCCCAGACCATGGTGTTTTTGTTTTGTAACTGGTTTATTTTCCATATAGGTCTGATAATGGGGTTATCAAGGTCAGCGAGAGATGCCCAGATCTTCCTCTATTTGGATTTTCAAACATTAGAAGATATGGAAATGGATGGTGAAGGAAGTTGATGAGAGAATACAGTGGTGGTGGAATTTGTTTTGAGACAAGTGGAAAATTGAATCAAATGGGCCCCATTCAGTCCAATTTCCATTTCTCTTGAAATGAATGCTGAGGAGGACAAAATTATATGAGCATGAATCCTGTTCAGGTCTTTTGTTCCTATGCATTCAATCCACTTGGAGGTACAGGGGCTTACATTTTCCAGTGGCAGCGGCAGCAGAGACTGTCTTCACCTTTAAAAACAAAACAAAATTAGGTTTTGCCGCCAGTGACAGGAGGAGCTGGTTTTCAGCTTCCTTTTGTTTGTTTTTTGTTTTGAACAGAACATGTATGGCATTCTATAAAAAACAAAAACAAAATGGTAGCCACCAGGAAATCTGCAGAAATAAGCTCCTCCCACCACTCCCATCGACTGTACATGAATTGCCTATGTCCAAGATTCACACAGCATCCATTTTTTTCCACTGTCAAATGAGTTCTTCAAGGAGAAAAACTATGCAGTGGGAGAAAACTCTATCAATATGTTATTCATATAAATTAATATTTTAAAAATCCTGCAGCTGTTTATAGCAAATGGTAAAACAATACAGCAGTATAAAAGCACAATAATATTAAGACAAGGTAATGGCTGGGAAAAGCCAGGGTAAACAAGTAAGTTTTAAATAATCATCGAAAGTACATGAATCATCGGTTGCTTTTTCTCTCCTCCCCACAATGCCCCAGAAGAGTAATGCTCGGTATGGGGCACTGTGGAGGAGTCAAAATGGGGACCAGGCTGCCAACACAGTTGATGATGCTGCAAGCACTGCGCACAACTGGCCTCTCAAAATTCTCCACCCTATCGGTGGGCAGAGAAATTGGATAAATAATTGCACTGAATCTCTCCAGGGGGAGGAGAAATTCTGCAACCAAAAACCTCTAGGAAAAAGAAGTTGTGCTACAACCCTACCTGTGAGAAATTGTTGGAGAATTTCTCCTCCCACTGGAGCTTCTGAACCAGCCTCAAGTCAAGGGCAGCTCCAGGTAGAGAGCATTACAGTAGTCCAGACTCAAGGTTACCAATGCATGGTAATGCAAGGAATGTAACACACCTCCCCCTCAAAAGTGAGAGTTCCTAGTTTCTTTCTTTCTTGGCATCCTCTATTTTAAGTATGACCTTACTTTAGAGCATCCCCACTCAATGGAACACAATGTATGCACCTCATTCCAAAATATTGTGGGGGTTTTGTTTGTTTTTTAACAGAAGAGACACTCACAATTTTCCTGATGTTTCAAATTCTTTTGTGGTCTCTCACCACAAAAGCATGGTGCTGCACTATGTGTCATGTATATAAAGCTGAAAAAGACGAGGAACAACAAAAACACAAAGGGGGGACGGGGACGGTGATGACACAACAGGGAACCAGTAAAATGAACATTGGCTTATTGCTACAGGGAGCATCTTGAATACTTAAACATACTTTCTATGTGAGTGTGTCTGTGTGCCTGCACTGCGCATGATAGTAGACTGCTGTTGGAGGAAATTATGTTTCATGTTAAGAATGAAAGAGTGGAACTGGAAACAGAAGAGAAGGAAATAGCTGAGATGTTAGGCATTAATCGTGCATCTGTCTGCAGAATGAAAAAAAGGCCACTATGGTGCAAAATTAGACATCGGCTGTGAAGCAGAGCTAAAGCATGAGGAGTGTGTGTGGTGGTGATGGGAGGGGGCGAGCACAAACTGTCAGCATCTGAAACTAATGTTCTAGTGTGTTCTAGGGAATTTTCTGTTTACTTTTTTCTCACAGTACCCATTAACAATGTGGGCATGTCACACAAGTTAGCTGAATTAGATATTTAAAAACACAAACGTAAAGTCACCGACACACCAGGACAGCCAGTACTCTCGACACAGAAACAAAACATTGGCCCTGGTGGTTCTTTTTATTATCAGCCCCCCGTGGATTAATAGGCAAAAGGGCAACCAAAATTGCTAAGGGGTTGGAACACCTGCCCTCCCTAATGGGTCTATCCTAAGTAGGATTAACATTGGATACAACACATGATTAATAGCCATTGATACATATATCTCCCATGAGTTTCTTTAACCCTACTGAGAGTAGGCCCATTGAAATGAATGGGACTTAATTTAGACTAACTTAAGTCCTATTTATTTCAATGGGTCTACTGTAATGGGACACATGGACCAACATTGTGGTTGCATCCAATGGACCAACATTGGACACAACTCCATGAGAGCTCCATAGAACCTCCATTTTCAGAGGCAGTTTACCTCTGAACGAACAGATTCTGGGGGAAAGCAACAGGAGAGGGCTTCATGTCCTGGTCACATGCTTCTCATAGGCTTCTGACTTTCACTCTTGAAAGCAGAAAGTTAGGGTAGATGGACCCTTGGTCTGATCCAGCAGGAGGACTCTTCTTGTTCTAATGATAAACTAGGACACTGACATGGGCATCTAGACTGAAGTTTGGAGCTGAAGAATGCCTTGTTGTTCTGTAACAACATCTGTTATTGTTTTCCCCAAATATTTGTTTTGGTCCAATAGTGTGTGAAATGTTGTACAGAAGGCAACAGTGTTTCTGTTCCTTCCCCAAATCCTTAGAGTCTATTGTTGAAGAGCAGGACAAACATAGGGGCTCTTTCTACACTCCTAAACTGCACTATATGCAGGTCTACAGGAAGTTTGCTTCTCTATACTCTGGAGTACTAGCAATATAGCACACTTGAAAAGCACAGAGAAATAACATGTACTAGGATCATCACTCCAACCTTTCAATGTTGTTTAAGTGAGGTGGGGGTGGGATCCACCCTTTATCACTCTTTTAACTACCCCGGGCTATATCCAGTTAGTCTTACTTAGAGTAGACCTATTGAAAAGAATGGGACTTAAGTTATTCGAACATTGGATACAACCCACTGCTTGTAGGGTAGGTTAAAGTCTGCTATGGTGCTACTAATCCTTATTAAGTGTTGTGCAAACTCACTCATAGAGAAATAATGATTATTTGGATTCAGATGTGTACAAGAAGAGTAGGCAAGTGGAAGTGATTCAGTTGCTTGTGAGAGCAAACATTCCTACATTGTGTGAGTAGCTCGTCTCAAACATGTCTGTGCCAAGTTGAACTTACTTAACCAGACTTTTATGTCTAACCGGTGTCCATTTAAATTTTTATTTACTGTACCCAATTTAGCATGCCTTCCTCTCTCCGCTCTCCCCGCCACCCAGATCAACAGTGAATCAATGCAGAAGCCACGAGCCCACACTGTGTGGGAATACTAAGTATAAAAAACATGTAACATGTTGACAAATACAATCCTTGATGCTGGAAAGGCTCTGTACAGTGCATAATGTTCTCAAATTTACCTTTGGCCCAGCTCAGTAGAGTCTTTATATGTGAAGTATCAAATCGATGAAGAAAAATCACTTGGACAGCGTTGGTATGCGGCGTGCAGACCTGAGACAGAGAAAACGTAACAGTTTCTAAAGGAGAATGCTTGTTTTCAACACAGCACATTGTGGTTGCCTCAACAGAATTAGCTCCCAAGGGGGGGTTTCTATTGAGGGCATTCAGTGGTTCGGGAGGGGGGAAATGCAACAAAATATATATTTTGGTTAGTTAAAGTAAACACGAACACCAAGCTTTCTTCTGCCACCCCCTCCTTGCCTAGCTCTGTTTTCCATTCATATTATCTCTGGAATGCATTGGATTCTGGGGCTTGTTTGGTTCTCTTAGTTACTCCCAGTGAATTTCACATCAACCAAAATATCTACCTTTCTCCTCATCAATGGAATTTGTAATACAGTTTCTTTGAGTGTACATTTATTTATTTATTTATTTATTATATTTATACCCTGCCTTTTTTCCTGCAAGGAACCCAAGGCGGCTTACATAATCCTCCTCCTCCTCCTCTCCATTTTATCCTCACAACAACCCTGTACCACTGCAGTTTTGTTAAAATGATGGGATGTGAAAAGAAATTTCTGAGCGAGAAACTTTGCTGATCTTCTCAAGAGAGTTCCTTTTGCCCTTTTTTACTTCCCTCAAAAATTCCCCAAATGTTTCATCAAAGAGAGAACCTACAAATACGCCTCTACAATTTCCTTTAGGGCAAATTCTGTGGAAACCTTTGTTAAAATCACCCTGAAACTCCCCCCCCCCGCCCCAAGCTGATAAAGCAGTACCCACTCAGAAAGAAATATACAGTATTCCTAAGGGATATTAGATCCATCAGAATCTCAAATCCAGTACTAAATCAGTACTGATTTGGAAAGATTCAAGAGATGTCTAAATTAAAGCATGGCTCCTCCAAACTGGACCAAATCTAGATCTAAACCTTCTTGAACCTTCATTAGCTATTCAGACAGTGATTTGGAGGGACACAGAGACGGTGTGTCTGCAAAAACTGATACATTTCTCCCCAAGCTCTCCAAATAGTAAAAAAGAGGAGGAGGAGGAGGAGCAGTTGTTTAAGTATGACAGCTCTAGCTTCTAATCACAGTGAATGGTTTTACCAGTGTACTCCAGTCACAGTGTTTTGCGGGAGAGATATTGAAGTAATATATCACAGGACTGTTCCAATGTTCAGTGCTTTTTGCTAGCTCTCTCTTACAGGGATGGGAATGTTAAAAGAGTTTTGGTTGAGTCTGTGGGACCAAGGAGACTAGAGCATTGGTCCTTGCTTAGAAAATGCTAGATGTTCAGGTCCTTCTTCTACTGCACTGTATGCCCCACATTCATCATCACGCCCTTTGCAGGTTTCTTAGCTAGGGCCATCTTGATGATGTATGCCCTTTTCAAAACAATTTCCCACCAAAAATATACAGGGATAACGGCATCCTTCCGGGGTGGGGGGGGGGAACCCCAAACTGTAAAGTCTCCTCTTGCACAACCACCCTGTACCTATTCATTTGAAACTTGGCATGCTCAATCCCCTCAGAAGGAGCAGCAGCTATGCCTCCCTATTTCATCTAATTCTGCTAAGAAATTAAAACATTATGGGTGTATATAAACACATATTTGTCTGACATTTGGTAAATTTCATACCTTCACCTGGAGCTACTATGTCGGCAGATTTCATCCAATTCTGTCAAACAGCAAAAATATTATCGCTGTTTGTTGATTTCCAATGATTGTAACAGGGACTGGGAGGCACAAAACTGTACACACCATGTCTATATGACAGTGCTGGGTGAGGGAATGCAGAAAATTGCTTTTATGTAACCCGCCCCCATGGATATTTGGAGACTGCAGTTAGTGCAGGACACATTCACATTCTACTCTCACATGGGATGAATTGCCACAAGCTCAGCACAGTGAAACTTACTCCTCAACGCATAAGATTGAGCTTGAAGATTCTTGCGGGGACGTGCTTAGGCTTAGGCAATCCTTTATCCGCTTACCTGGGCGCAAGTCCCATGAAACCCACTTCTGAGAAGACACATATAGGACTGCACTGTTAGTTTGATAACACTCTTTCCATCCCCACCACCCCATACCTTTTAAATTGTTTTTGTTTTAAAATCCAGTAATTTACCCTGCTCCTTCAGGAAAGGGTACAGCAAATCCAAGCAGATATATTATTTGGTTTCTCCCCCCCGCTCCTATTATTACATTTGATTACTGGCTACTCTCTAAAGAACAAAGAGTCCTGTGACATCTTAAAGACTAATAAAAACATTGTGGCGTAGGCTTCTGTGGGCCAGAGCTTCATGTGCCTGAATTTACACAGAAACCTTTGTTTTTTTACAGAGGGCCTTAATCCTGCTAAATTATATGAAAACGGCTTTTGACGTTATGGAAATGGTGCTTCAAAAATAGATGAGCTATTTTTGAGTTGAAACATTAAAAGGGTCTCCACAATAAATCAAGACTCCTTGCTGGATCTAAGCAACACGTATTCCCTATCCCCTTGCTTTATGTTGCCTTGGCTCCTAGTCACTCTCCAGGCACATGAGGAGGACAAAAGGAAGCCAAATCCTCATTTTTATTGCATGGAAATGCCTTAATTGACCCAAGAGCAACATGTTTCTTTCTTTATCAGCGTACGTTTTTACAATGTGGCTCTGCCCCAAAGCCGTGGACTTCTCCACATGGCTTCTGCTTAAATGTGGCTGCCATGTGCAACTTGGACATGTACCCAGGATAAAGGTTTCCAGGTCCAAACATCCCACCCCATTTCCACAGGATATCTCGCACTGTACGTATTGTAAGTTACTTCTGGCTGGTTTCCCAGATGATCCCTTGGCAAAAGAATTGCACGATGCACCTACTTAAGCTACTCGTGGTTACTGGTCAACTAATTTAGTCACAGCAACATCCCAAAGGTTTGTAATGATGTGTCTGGTGGGGAAAGGGGTGTGGCATGTAGAGCACATGCTTTGGATGGAAATCCTAAAGGGCCACTGCAAGTCAGGTAGATAGTACTAAGCTAGGGGAATCAATGGACTGACAGTATAAGGTAGCCTCCTATGTTCCTAAGGTTCTCCTTCTGCCTCTTCAGTTAAAGGTCCCAAAAGCTCCACTTCAAGCATCTCAGGTAGGAGGGCAGGGAAACAGCTTTCTCTCTGACAGCTTGGAGAGCTGCTGCCAGTTACAGTAGTAGACCACAATGGGCTAAAACAGCCTTCCCCAACCTGGATTCCTCCAGATGTTTTGGCCTACAACTCCCATCAGCCCCAGACAGCATGGTCAGGAATGATGGGAGTTGTAGACCAAAACATTTGGAGGGACCCAAGTCAGGGAAGGATGAGCTAAATAGACCCATGTTCTGATTTGGCGAGAGGCAACTTCGTATGTTCAAGGGAACACAAGGAAGTCTTGGGAATAGGCCATAGTGACACAAAGTGGCATTTGATCAGGCACGCCTCTTTTGGTGAAAGCATACCTGAAGGCAGGAATGACCGATTAGCACTCCCAAGGCTAAACCCAGCCAATGAAGAAATTTGATGCAGCACCTAACAGCAGCCCTACCCAATTTTATGCCAGGGTTGGTAAAGATGTGCCAACTCCATTTGTTTCCAAATGTCGTTTGAGAGATGGAGTTTCAGCAGTATAAGTAGACTCCTTCCCCTTTGGCTTTTATATGTAATGCTGTGGCCAATAGTCTGCTCTCATCAGAAAGACCTTTTACAGCCTCTGGTGCTTTCCTATAGTGACTGGGTTCACACAACACGATAAGCCATGGTGGCTTATAAGCCATGTTTGTTTCAGAGTAGCTTGTCCTGTTGTCTGAACCCAGCAGCATGGTTTGTTAACCACGCACAAGCCACTCTGGCCGGGTTCAGACAACACAAACAAGCCACTCTGAAACAAACATGGCTTATAAGCCACCATGGCTTATCGTCTTGTGTGAACCCAGTCAGTGTCTGAGAGACCAGTTGTCCTTTTTAATAAGAAAGTCAACAGCAATCCTAAGTTTAGAGTATTAAAGGAAAAAGTTAAACTTTTAAAATAGCTTTTTATGGTCAAATTTTGTACATTGTACCTGATTTTGTTATCAGATGCAAATATAGTTTATTAGTATATTCCTTTTCTTTCACCTACCATTTATATTGATAGAGAAATTACTTTGGGGGGGAATTCCCCCTTCTTCCCTCCCCATTACTTTTTCCTTGTGTGTCGTGTCTTTTTAGATTGTAAGCCTGCGGGCAGGGACTGTCTTGTTAATTGCTGTAAACCGCCCAGAGAGCTTCGGCTATTGGGCGGTATAAAAATGAAACAAATAAAAATAAATAAACTAGAGTGGCCACTTACACATTACCAAAAGGAAGGAAATGTGTCAGCCAAAGAGAGGACAAAAGAGGATGCCAATTTGCATAACATTTGTATATGCAAATTTATATGTATAGGTGCAAATTTAGAAATAATAACTAAAGAGAAATACAAGACATGTTGTCATAGTAGAGAAGACTGAGTCGGTGACCTGTGTGCCTGTTCAGCCTCCTCTTCAGGTGCTCACTGTTGATGGGCAAACACATGGTCACTGCTCTGGTTCTTTGACTTCAAACCAGAGTTAGACTGGGCAGCCCATCAAACAGAGCAGGACACCTTCAAATAGCGAACTGTCCCCTTCCAGTTCCTTCCAGAGGGAAAGGGGAGCAAGCCATGTCAAGATATTATGTATTTTTTGAATATTTAATAATTATGGATGATTATGATAGAAATTATTTCTTGGTCCCGTGGTGATGGGTGCACTCTATTAGTTACATGTATGTTTTTTTATTTGTTTTATATATATTGTTTGAAATAAAGTTAAATTAAAAAATTATCAAAAAGCAAACTTTCCCCCTTCCAGTTCTCCAAAATAGAGGACTGACCTCTGTAAAGTAGGACATCTGGCCACCCTGGTTCTAACACAATGTTTTGTATTTTCAAGGTGGAATTAGGAATGGTTTCTCTGGATGTATGCACTGAAAAAAAAACTTTACAGAAGACTGCACAATATGCTCAAAGAAAGACCATCCTTCCCATCGTACCCATCCAGAAATCCAGCTGAAGCTCACGGGCAAAACATTAACACTGCAATTGGCTCTGAGCTTGAGTCTGCTAGGAAAATGGAACTGGGACACAGCTGTCATGGACTATCTTGAACATATGACAGAATTTCAGTTTGGTTTGGAAATCACATGGGGGGGGGGGGTTGTTTGTTTGTTTTTTTAAAAAATCAGAAGACAAATCACACCCAGCGCCAAATCCATCTGCTGGTTATGCAAGGGACTCCTACAGAACTTCAGATGGTTCCAATTGGAAACTGACACCAAGCACTTAATCAAATTGAGACAGGCATGAAAAAGCTGAGAATTCAGTTGCCTCTAGACGCAAGAGAATGTTATCTGTGGGATTTTATAGTTGATATTCTAAGAGGCTAAGCCCATGGCCTATAATAGATGTGGAAATGGGGAGCTTGCAGAGTATCATTCCCAGTTTCATTTGCCAGATCAAAAGTTTCCAAAACAAGGGAACCTCATAGTAGGATCTCTTCAGTGTATTTCAGTGGCAAGGAGGACAATGGAGTTTTGAGGGACACTCGAAATATAATATGTTATCTACATGGAAACAATTCTGATGCAGGACAAAGTATGAAAATAATGGGTGGATTGTCACATATGATGATCACATAGGTGCCTATTTTGCTGCGAGTAGACACCCTGGGAAGTCGCGGCTGGCCACAGCTTCCAGCATATATGCGCCTTATGTAGATCTCCCGTGAAATGGTGTCATGATCTACTGGGAACCAAACTGTGGAGGTTCGCGGTTTGTATGCTGGTGCCCCTTGGAGTCAGGCACCTGTGGCTGCAGAGTGGAGGAAGAATGGAACCATTGGTTCCTCCAGTCCTGGCCTTGGCTATGGGTGCTTCCAGATGGAGGACTCCAAGTGCTATCAATCAAAAGACACTGGGCAGTGACCTATGCTGGCTGCACCCGAGTGGGACCCATGGCTAGTGCAATGGGGAGCTAGCGGCTGTTAGAGCAACCTGAAATGAGCGGAAATGCTCATTTCCAGGACAAGGTAGGTCAGTGGAGCTCACAGAAGGGAGCTCCACTGACCTGTCCCGATCTGGAGTTCTTTCACAGAGCACTAACTCCCAGTTGCACCAGTGGTGGATCCTGCTGGCATAACACAATCAGCAGGAGTGCGGCAGCCCCATTGGATGTTGCCCTTTGTCCAGCTGTTCTGTCTTTTCCTCCTTAACAGATTTTTTTTCTCATATGGAAAAGTCTGAAGAAGCAGTGGGGTAATATGGGAGGGTTACAAGTGGAAGACTGGGTCTCCTCTAAAATCCCATGTTTGAAGCAGGATGATTGCAGGACAAAAAGCTCATCTAGAGGCCTGTGGCTTACACTGGCTCAGCTTGTCTGAGCGTAGAAAGCTAAGCAGGGTCAGGCCTGGTTATTACTTGGATGGGAGACCCCTCCTCTAGTTCATAGAATCATAGAACCATAGAAAAGTAGAGTTGGAAGGGGCCTACAAGGCCATCGAGTCCAACCCCCTGCTCAATGCATGAATCCAGGTCAAAGTATCCCTGACAGATGGCTGTCCAGCCGCACCTTGAATGCCTCCAGACTGGGAGAGCCCACCACCTCCCTAGGTAGTTGGTTCCATTGTCTTATTGCTCTAACAGTCAGGAATTTTTTCCTGATGTTTAGGTGGAATCTGGGTTCCTGTAACTTGAGCCCATTATTCCGTGTCCTGCAAACTGGGATGATCGAGAAGAGATCCTGGCCCTCCTCTGTGTGACATCCCTTCAAGTACCTCCCCTCAGTCTCCTCCTCTGAAGGCTAAACATGCCCAGTTCTTTCAGTCTCTCCTCATAGGGCCTTGTTTCCAGTCCCTTTATCATCCTTGTTGTTGCCCTCCTCTGAACCCTCTCCAGTTTGTCTACGTCCTTCTGAAAGTGTGGTGCCCAGAACTGGAGTTTCCTGCATTGTGCAGGGGGTTGGACTTGATAGCCTTGTAGGCTCCTTCCAACTCTATGATCTATGAAATCTAGAAGCACCCTACAAATACCTCTAGGACTAGGTCAGACTTGCATCTTTGCCTGAGCAGCAATGGGCTACCTGGCCTTGTGCTCAAGCTAGGGATGCCAGAGAAATCCAATGGAAATGAGTTTGGTTTTCTACGAATCTGAGCCGCAGAATCCGCAGCAGAATGGCTTTTTCCAAGTTCTGCAGGTTCCACAGACTTGAGGACCAGTTTTAAAATGGGGGGGGGGGGAGGACTTGCACAGTTGGTAAGTGCGCTGTACTCACTTGCACCGGTGGAACTAAATTCTCATACATCCCTAAAAAAAAACCTTCAATGAGTGGACATGAAAGGCACATGACAATCTGCAAAACATAGAATGGATTTAACAAAATCCTTACACCCCTAGTCATCATGCCCTTGTGCAGTAGCTCCCTGCCTCCTTCTCCCACTTCCCGGCTCCTCCACCCTCTGGCTCTCCGTAGCACTGCTGCTCGCTGTATTCAGACTGGCTGTAGCAGCCTCAACTACAAGTTACAGTCATGAATACACAGATACTGCTCTACGTGGCTGTTGATGACTCCCTAGCCATTGACCTATGACCTATTCCAGAGCCTGACTGGTCATTATTTCTGACTCCATCTTGGGTCCACCTCTAGATCTTCCCCAGTGCTTCACCTGGCTTATGTCTCTATCCTGCCTGGATGTCTGCATCAGCTTTCATGTGTGCAGTGGCTTACGGTCCAGCACTGACTCTAATAGATTCATCTGAAACCATCGCCGCTGGAGAAATCCACATGTTGTGGCTTTCATACTTTTCCCCCCATGCAAAAGGACTTTGCATGTTGGAAACACAGCCCTAAGATGAAAATGCTCTAAATTTCCACCTGTCTATTGCTATCACTGGTGGTTATCATTCCTTCTATTTCCCATGTTTATTTATTTATTTATTATATTTATACCCTGCCTTTTTTCCTGCAAGGAACCCAAGGCGGCTTACATAATCCTCCTCCTCCTCCTCCTCTCCATTTTATCCTCACAACAACCCTGTGAGGTAGGTTAGGCTGAGAGTCAGTGACTGGCCCAAAGTCACCCAGTGAGTTTCATGCCGAGCGGGGACTAGAACCCGGATCTCCCAAGTCCCAGTCCAACACTCTCACCACTACGCTACACTGGCTGTTCAGGCTGTGAGTGCCATTGCAAATACAGCCCAAATGGCACCATCCATGCACTAAAGGGAGGGATCAGCAGACTTGGGGGGAACCCAAAGTTTTGCAGAAATACAAAAAAGAAAGAAAGAAAAAATTACTATTGGCGTGGGGGCTGGAAAATGTGAGGAAAGGAAGTGGAATGGAGTGGAATGAAACCCTGCACAGCAGACCTCCACACTGCAACATTTTGTTTCAGTTACCAATTGTAAGAACAAATCCTGCCAGACTAATCTGATCTCCTTTTTTGATCAGGTAACCTTCCTTGTGGACTGTTGGAATGCTATGGACATCATATATCTGGAATTCAGCAAAGCTTTCGACCAAGTGCCTCATGGTATCCTGATTAGCAAGCCAGCTAAAACTGGGCTAGATGGAACAACTATCAGGTGGATCCCCAATTGGCTACAAAATCAGACTCAAAGAGTGCTTATCAATGGCACCTTCTCAAACTGGGGAGAGGTAACGAGCGGGGTACCACAGGGCTCGGTCCTGGGCCCAGTGCTCTTCAACATTTTTATTAATGACTTGGATGAGGCGGTGCAGGGAATGCTTATCAAGTTTGCAGATGACACAAAGTTGGGTGGAACAGCTAATACTCTGGAAGACAGAAACAAAATTCAAAGTGACCTCGATAGGCTGGAGCGCTGGGCCGAAAACAACAGAATGAAATTTAATAGGGATAAATGCCAAGTGCTGCACCTACGGAAAGGAAACCAAATGCAGAGTTACAGAATGGGGGACACTTGGCTCAACAATACTACAAATGAGAAGGATCTTGGAATTGTGGTAGATCACAAACTGAACATGAGCCAGCAATGTGATGTGGCTGCAAAGAAGGCAAATGCTATTTTGGGCTGCATTAATAGAAGTATAGCTTCCAAATCGCGGGAAGTGATAATTTCCCCTTACTCAGCACTGGTTAGGCCTCATCTTGTGTACTGTGTCCAGTTCTGGGCACCAACTTTAAGAAGGATGTAGACAAACTGGAGAGGGTTCAGAAGAGGGCAACAAGGATCATAAAGGGACTGGAAACAAGGGTACTTCCAGTACTTGAAGGGTTGTCACACAGAGGAGGGCCAGGATCTCTTCTCGATCATCCCAGTTTGCAGGACACAAATAATGGGCTCAAGTTACAGGAACCCAGATTCCTGACTGTTAGAGCAATAAGACAATGGAACCAACTACCTAGGGAGGTGGTGGGCTCTCCCACTCTGGAGGCATTCAAGGTGAAGCTGGATGGCCATCTGTCGGGGATGCCTTGACCTGGATTCCTGCATTGAGCAGGGGGTTGGACTTGATGGCCTTGTAGGCCTCTTCCAACTCTACTTTTCTATGATTCTATGTGAGAATCTGTATTTCGGAATTTGCACTGATACAGGAGTCATAGTAGGTCCTTCTCAAGTTTATCTCAAGGAGCGTCTCCAGCAACACCAAGTGGGCCGCTCAACAAGATCTGCCACGGATGGCCTTCTCCTTGTCCCTTCAGCCAGAGCAGCTAGACTGGTGGGGACGAGGAAGAGGGCCTTTTCTGTGGCGGCCCCCGTACTGTGGAACTCTCTCCCGAGTGACCTCCGCCATGCCCCCTTTCTGATGAGCTTCCGTCGCTCATTAAAAACCTGGTTGTTCAGGCGGGAATATGGGGTGGGTTAAGATTTTAAAATTTTTATATTGTTTTAATGTATTTTATTGCATTTATGTATTTTATTCTGTGTACATCGCCCAGGGTGGCCGGTTGCCGGCCAGATGGGCGATAAATAAATATTAATAATAAATAAATAAAATTCTAACACATCCATTTCAGCACTGGAATAACTTTGTTTTCCAGAACGGCTGAGTCAGGGATGGATGCGAAGATAGCCCTCTAACCTGATGGAGTGTGGCTTTGATTGGAACCAAGATAACCACTCTATTGGGAATGCTAATAAATGCTGACTAAACATGAGCACAAGTGAAAAGTGCTACAAGCTCGGCTTGCGCTACCATTTTCCAAGAGATGAAATCAGAAAGGATTACATAAGCGCTGGCCCGTAGGAAGAAACCCACAATTAGTTTCACCAATGGGACCGTAATTGGCAGTAGCTGCATTCAAATAAATCCATGCTGGATCAAGCTTGAACCCCATAAAGAAGTTGGCACCAATCTTAAATTGTCCGTTGTGTCACTAGCAAGGTTTACTAAGCAAATGTCAAGCCAAAGCTAGGGGAACAGGCTGCACTTCGCACCAGAGCACTTTTGAACACCACCGGAATAGAGCACATTTCTGTGGCACCCACTAATACCTCTGGCACAATGTATACTTGGCACCCAGTGCTAAATATATAATGCTAGGAAAGGGGGATTGTTGTTGGGGTTTTTTTACAGGCCCCTCATTTTCAAAACCTTGTTATATGGGAATTTCAGGAAGCAGATGAAGAATTGGAAGTGGGCTGACTTAGTAGGATCAGCTCTGGAAAGGAATTGGCATAGAGTATAATTTGTAGGCTTATCGGGATCTGGTTGTATCACTGAGTTGGGTTCAGACTCAGGGCAAGACAGATGATCCAGAAAGAGGCTCAGTGTAGCAAACATGGAAATACGAATGAAGAAAATACATGGGATTTGACAGGACCTGGCTAGTTGTTGGGATGTGTGAAAACTATCCCTCTATTTCCATTTATGTTTCCATTCTCATGCTGGCTGGCATCATATGTTTGGGACAGTGACCCAGAAAAGCAGAGATATCATGTTCACAAAATGTATCCAAATAACTGTTGCATATTGCAGGCATATTATTTATCCACAATTGTCCTCCAGGTTCCACACTGAAAAGCACAGACAGTACTGCAGATCTGAATCATTGTTGTCATTTGCACGTTGAATTGGCTTCTTTTTTTTTTTGCATTATGACAGCTGATTTTTTTTTAAAAAAAAAAGCACCGACAGAAGGATTTAATGAAGATCTGAAACATTATCACAAAACAGCCTGTACGGTTAAGCCACTGCTTTATTTTTGCACTGATCTGACCATAAATTTGCAAACTTGCTGTCCATTGGCAACACGTATTTGCAGTGCTGAATATATGATTCAACCAAGCAGATTACTCAGGTAAAGAATTCAAGGACTGACACAGAAAGAAATCAGGAGCCATCCTCAACGGATCATCCTCAGCCAGTCAGGTATGCATTGGAATAATCAATCAGATGATGATGATGATGATGATGATGATGATGATGATGATGATGATGATGTGGCGATCCCAGGTGATAGCCGGGTAGAAGAAAAAGAGATTGAAAAGATCACGAAATATCAAGCTTTGAAAATTGAAGTACAGCATCTCTGGGAGAAAAGAACAACAGTGATTCCAGCAGTGATAGGAGCATTAGGAGCAATCCCAAAAGGGTTGGGAAAACACCTGAGTGCAATTGGTATTGATAAGATCACGATACAGCAGTTACAAAGAGTAGTGCCACTAGGTACTAGCTGAATAATCAGACGATACCTTTCTGACTCTTAGGTACTGGGTTGTACCCGAGCAGTGGGGTTCCAAAAATCCGGTCCAAACATCTGGTGGATCGTGGATATCTGAATAATAATAATTGTTAGTTTCCATCTTTGGCATTTCACCACCTTAAATACACACAGTGGTAATTTAAAGGGCATCAATCCAGTAAAGCGAGTTCATTCATTTTTGTGTTGTGTGTTCCACTGAGAGAGCTGAAGACGGTGGTTTTCCAGTCGAGAGCCAAGCTTTGCCTGCAATTTTTTTTTTTACATCTTGCATTCCAACAATGCAGGAGGCTGTGCAGGCTTTGAACAAAGCAAGGCTTTGCAGATTAAAATGTGGGATCTGTAGCCTCTGAAATACAGCTAGAGCAGTGTTCTCCAACACTGGAGAACATAGGTGGCTGGGGCATGCTGGGAGTTGTAGGCCAAAAAATCTGGGGACCCAAGGTTGGAGAACACTGGGTTAGAGGCTTACTTAATATAGTCTTCCTATGTACAGTGGCGCACAGAGCCATATCTGTCTAGGCTAGCGCGCCACTAGGGATGCCAGAGAAATCCTCAACCGATTCAAATGAGTTTGGATTTCTATGAATCTGACCTGTAGATTCCGCAGCAGACCAGCTTCTTCCGAGTCGCGTGGGTTTCGCGGACTTGCAGACCAGAATTTTACTTTTGAGCTGGGGGACTCCCACAAATTTGCACTTGCGCTGATGCATACTTGTGCCAAGGCACATTAGCGCTCATGTGCATTAGCGCAAGTGGAACTAAATTCTCATACATCGCTATGACCGATTCTGTCACTGAGCAGACGACGGAACAAAAGACACCACCTGCCATTCTGGGAAACAACGACAGGACGGATTTAACCAAATCTGTCCATCCCTAACTGCACCACATCACCTCCATGCAAACACACAGCACCCTTTGGGCCAGTCACTGACTCTCAGCCTAACCTACCTCACAGGGTTGTTGTGAGGATAAAATGGAGAGGAGGAGGAGGAGGAGGAGGAGGAGGAGAGGGAGGAGGAGGAGGATTATGTAAGCCACCTTGGGTTCCTTGCAGGGAAAAAGGCGGTGTATAAATATAATAAATAAAATTTTAAAATAAACCAAAAAAAAATAAACAAAGGCTGTTATGTGATGGAAATGGAGGTCCATCTCTTAAGCTGAATTTTGAAAGTGCATTTTATGTCACCTTCATGGACATAGCGGATGCTAGACCAAATTAAGTCAGAATGCTGTGATTATTTTTTTATAATATTCTAATCTGAACTTGTTACCCACAATATTAAATATTTGAGTCAATTCTTGGAAAGCCTGGGTATATGGACCGGAATCATGAGTGCTAATAGTCAGTTTGACTTTGGGAAATATTTATTCCCATTTCTGATTGCCTAGCATTTCTGCAATTTTTTGTTCAACTTTATCCCTCCAGTCATAAGGACTAGAAGTTAATTTGTTTTTAAAAGGAAAGCTGAGATCCTCTAGGTTCTAATAGAGGCTGTGGGGCTGAGGAAATGAGCTTCAAATGCTTCCAGAGTGCTGTTGATTGCACATCTCCATGTAGATTGGAGATATACACAATGGGTTGGATCCAGAATTTGCCACCCATAAGAGGAATGGTTCTGCTCACAAAATATAATAAATAAATAAATAAATTCAGCAGGGTCTTCTGACTCTCTGTGTAACATTTTTAGGTGGCAGGAGGGGCTGCCATGGGAAAAATTAGGAGAGAAGTCCACACTGATGAGCCCAGTCGATCCAGCTTAAACCTGGATCCAACCCTCCATGTGCCATTTTGGGAGCCATTTGCACAGAGGACTTACAATGGCATAAAATGATACCCTAGCCTTGATGAAGAGAAAGGCCAAAGCCTTAAATGACAAACTGCAGTCCATCTACGCAGAAACAAAAGGCAGCTGCAAAGGAGATAAAACCACATCAGGGGAATGAGCTATGTACTTGGTGCCTACTTGCCCTCAAAGTACCAATCAGCTTTTAGCTGGGAAGGGAACAGGGAGAGAAAGAAAATGGTATCGGGGCCAGCTCAGTTCTCTCTAGCCTGACCATGAATTGATGCCATGGTAAGGCTTCAGCTCTCTAGCCCAGAGGTGGGCAGAAGGTAGACTGGGTTGTACTGGTAGAACTTGAGCTGGTTTGCAGCAGATCAGCAGGAGTTTCTGACTCCCAATGTTTTAATAATAGCAACAGCTAAAAGGCTCCCCCGCCCCCACTAAATTAGACTGCTGTGCTGAAGAAAGCTCGGGGAAAACCAGGTGTGAATATTTGCTTTTGAAAGGACTGTCAGCCCAGATCTGGAAGTGAAAACAAATTCTTAGGCTGAGCGTGCTCTCAGAGGCACCCTGGCCTTTAATTCCAAGTGTACAGAAGCCTGTGTTGTCTAACCCAGCCGCGCTAACAAGCCATGGCTTGTTAACCATGACCAACCCATGAAGAGAGGCCATGGTTTGTTCATAGATTGTGAACTGTGGGTTGTTCATCATAGGGGTGGGCGATCTGGCAGCGACCCGATCCTCCTCCGGCTCGGCAGATGCTGCTGCTGCTCCCACCAAGCTGGGCCAAAAGCAGACGTGCGCTGAGCCACTCAGCGGACTTCAGGGTTACCAGTGGGCCGCCTTCTATGTAGAAAATGCTGTAAGATATGTTAAAAGCAGCCGCAATTTACGCAAGTTACGCAAATTGCGGCTGCTTTTGGTGTATCTTACGGCATTTTCTACGTAAAAAGCATTCTGCTGGGAATCCAGAAGTCACTTCCCCAGCTCAACTCGGGAGAACCAAAGTCGAGCTGGGGAAGGAGGTAAGCGGGATAGAGTTCGGGGGGGTTGAGTCCAGTCAGTTCGCCAGATTTCCACCCCCTGAATAAAATCCTCACACATCACTAGTTCATCGTGGTTTGTTCTCTCAGCTGGGTCAGACATCACAATAACCCTTGTTTCAGCAACAATCCACAGTTCAACCAAAACCCATACTGAACCCATACTCAGCCCTTGAGTGTGGGTCATCGTGTTGTCTGAACTCAGTCATTGTAGATCCATCAAGCCTGAAGTCTGTCCAGCCCTGCTCTAGCCATAATCAATATAGAGAGTGAGTGCAACATTGTGCTTCAAGGTTTTAGCTTCACTTACAGGTTTCTGTACCAGGGGTGTAAAGTCAGGATCTGAAACAAATATCTCCCAGACTCCTCCACAAATGTTGATGGCAAATGTTCTCTGCATATTTTCGGGGTGTGTGAAAATTCTCTGAATATTTGGTGAGTATTTGCTATTCGGTATCCACATTTGATGTAAAATTTTTGCAACAGTTGAGAATATCCGAGAGCTGGCATTCAAGAACAGTCAGGTTTTTACTTTTGACAATATTTCACATGCGGTAATTAATATTTGACAGTATCCAAGAGTTGGCATGCACTATCAATTAGCTTTTTATTAGCATCTGACATTTAGCAATTATCACTTGACAGTATATCACACATAGCAGTGAATATTTAACAAAATTTGACAACTGAGATGCAGTGGCACTTTGTATTTATGTGGCATGCAGCAGCCAACATTTGACAGGATCTGAAAGGTGACATAAAGTAGCAGTAGGCTTCTGACAGTATCTAACAGATGACTGGTCAATTGCAATCTCATTGAGTATGTTTTACTTTTCACTTCATCCACTCATTAAATCAGTCAGAACAGGTGAATTTCACATTCTGCTGGCAGATTTGGATTTCAACATTCAGTTTCAACATCAAGGCCAGAATTATGAAAATTGAAAATTCAGCAGATTTTTACATTTTGCAAAATTTCATTTCTGCTGAAATTCCATGCAGGGACTGTAGGACGGTGTATGCTTGAACTCCTTTATTCTGCAGCTAAAATAAATAGAGAAATGTAGCAAGAAGTGCAAACATTATTTTATGTTCATGACTCTGCTTGTGAATCGTTGCTTCTTTCTTTCTTTCTTTCTTTCTTTGCATTTTATGGTCACAATCCTTCTCTAATAATGTATAATTAGTTATTAGTTATTTCAATGCGCATGTATTTGCATCCACTATGCATATCAGAACCTGCTTCAACCCACAGCAGATCTCCCTTGCTAAATCAGTGTGTGATTTGTCAGGGACTGGATTGTTTGAAGGAAATGAATGATACTCCTCATAGAAAAGTGGGGACATTGTGGAGTGAGTTGTTTAGAGCAGGGGTCCCCACCCCCCGGTCCGCGGACCAGTACCGGTCCGTGGCCTCTTAAGAACTCGGCCACGCAGCACCCGGACGCCGCGCCACCCAGCTGTCCCGCCGCCACGCTGCCCAGCCACCGCACAGCCCAATTTTACAAAAATGCTTATCGGGGAGGCGAGCAGAGGGACGAACGGCGGGGGGGGGCTCGCCGGAGCTCGCTAGCACCCCAAGAGCCAGGACAGGGTGCTTGGTTTGTGGCGCAGCGGCATGGCGGCCAGGCGCGGTGCGCGCCACCCACCGGGATGCGCCGCAAGCTGCCTGCCGGGACGCGCCGCAAGCCACCCGCTGGAACGCACCACAAGCACCCCGTCCTGGCTCTTGGGGTGCTCGCGAGCTCCGGCGAGCACCCCCCTCCCCCCCGCTCGTCCTTCTGCTTCCCTCTCCGATGAGCATTTTAGTAAAGCTGGAAGTGACGTGACGGGTCTCCCGTCGCGTCACTTCCTGGTTCTGTGGCGCTGCCACCCGGCCGCACAGCAGTGGGCAACGCCCCCCCCATCCGTGGAAAAATTTATTCCACGGGACCCGGCGGTCCCTGGACCCAAAAAGGTTGGGGACCGCTGGTTTAGAGCCTCTATGTTTTTAGAGCCTTTGCCATGCAATCCTACACATGTTGACTCCGAGTTAAGTCTTACTTACTCTCATGTCTGTGCACATAGGAAGCAAGTGCAGCACATGTGAGGGACTCTAACAGCACATTCCAATGTGGCTGCCCATAACTCTCTGAGCTTGGATGGTTGCAGGCACCTTATGGAGGGCAGAAGGAGCGCGGAGGCGAAGGTCGCCTCTGCATTGCTCCTGCCCTGCAAGAGACTTGGATGGCTGATTTCAGCTGTTGAAGTCTTTTGCCCCTGAGTGTGAGGAGGGCAGGCTGAAGCACTGCCAGGAGACCACACATGCTGGCAGAGCCTGACTCCTCCCCGCCCTGCCCCCCAGAATGCCCACAGAACACCAGCTCCGAGGTCAGTCTTACGACCTCGGAGCAGCAGCTGGCGTGGTTCTTTCTGCGCTGGCTGCAAGGGCGGAGGGAGGGCGCTCCAAAGTCGGAGTCCCAGCTCTGACCTTGCAGTGCATTTCCAAGGTCGCGGAGCGGGGACTCTGACTTCTCCTAGACTCTGTCTGGCGGCCATAGGATTGCACCCTAAAGTATAACTAAACACAGTCATTTTCTCGTCTCAGAAAAGTTTCACGGGTGTCCCTTTCGGAGCGCTCGGGACTGTGTCACACAATGCACCAGGGATTTGCCTTCAAGTGGGCTTGAACCACAACATTTCCCCCCTTACATTATTTAATAAGCATGAGCACAGAGCTGATGCTTGCAGCAATTCCTGTATATTCCTATTGACAAAAAGATCTACACGAACTGCCTTTTATCACCAACACGTGCTGTTGGAAAATGCCAGGGAATCTGTTGCCCTCCAGATGTTGCTGAACTACATTGGCTAGGCTGGCTGGGGCTGATGGGAACTGGAGTTCAACAGCATCTGGACAGCCACAGTTTCCTCAGTTCTGTCATATGCAGTTTCCATTAAATGCTAATAGATGTCCTCTATAACCAGGTCTGTTCCTTTATATAGAAAGAGCCTTAAAATAGCCTATCATAACAGCCACAGTATGCTGGCAAATGCTACTTTCTTTCGGTCTCCCTAAGACCACAGTTAGCAACCCCCCCCAAAAAAAAA
This sequence comes from Shinisaurus crocodilurus, assembly GCA_021292165.1. Lineage (NCBI taxonomy): Eukaryota > Metazoa > Chordata > Lepidosauria > Squamata > Shinisauridae > Shinisaurus > Shinisaurus crocodilurus. The sequence goes on from JAHFWL010000347.1 coordinate 93,337, forward strand.
CCCCACACAGGTCACCTGTTGTCCATATTCTATCAACCACTATCATTTTCTCATCAATAAAACCTGGAACTCCTCCAGGCAGATCTCTCTAATTACATGTTTTGATCCCAACCGGCCAATAAATGTGGCAGAAAGAAATTGACAAAATGTTATATATAATTGACTAATTTGGAACTAATTGGGACAAGTTTAGATAAGCTTATATGGGTGAGCCACAGTGCACGTAGACTTCAAATATTTGCTTAGGAGAGATTTTCAGATTCATGCGTGTGTGTGTGTGTATGTGTATGTAAATGTAAGACACTCCGGCTACTATTCTGTGCACACTCACTTGTAAGCAAGCCCCAATGAAAAGTGGGATTTATTTCTGAGTAGACATACTTAGGATTGGGTTCATGTTGCAAGCAAAAGCTGCTTGTGGAAGATTCATAGGGCTTACAAGGAATAAAAGCAAATGAATCCCCAAGGGGGTGGGGAATACTGTATACACAGTATAGCATACTGCAACATACTGCTTATGGTTGTATAGGACTCAATCCAGCCCTTGCACATGGGAATAAGGGAGGGCAAATTTATATCTGCATGCCACCTCCTCTGACACAACCTTTGTGGGAAGGGGCTCTTCCCAAGGCAGGGGTGCGTGCCCTGCAAGCCCTTCATTGGGAGGAGGCTGCTGCAGCTCCCTAGACGTTGTTGTCACAGGGGTTTGAAGGAGTCAAAAGGCTCACTGTGAAGGATCTCAGGCTGCTGAATATAGCTTAGGTCAGGGGTGGGGGTGAAAGAGAAAAAGAAGAGAACACCATCCGGCAAAATCCAGGTTTTCTGGGTTGCAAGCCTCATCCATTCACACAGTAATGCATCCAGGGACACAGTGGGATTGTAGCCTGCAGTGCCGATTGGCAGAGGCAATGCCATGCCTTGGAGTGTTCCAACGTTGCAAGTGCTTGGAGAATAAGACAGGCAGCATGGAAGCTTTTGCAAGCCAACTTTTCCCCAGGGAACTGAGAGGAATTGGAATGAAAGGCTCACACTTGGTGCAAGCCAAGGAAAAGTTAGTTGTCTGTCAGGGGTGCAGAGCGTCAGGCTCATGGGCCAAACCTGGCCCTCCTGAGGTCCCAATCCAGGCCTCTGTGGCCCCTCACATGGCCCCACCCCTTTCTCCAACCACCAGTCGTTTGATGGTTTCCTGGCTTTTGTGCAGTTTCCCCCCCCCCAAGGTTGAAATGCCTCTCCTAAGGCTTAGTTGCGGGCAGCAAAATATGCTGGTATTTTGGCCTCACCCCTTTTGCCTTTGGCGGCCCCACCCACCACAGGAATGCAGCCCCTGAGAGCTTGTCTGAAATGGAATTTGCCCCTCAGGCTGAAAGAGGCTCTGCGCCCTTACTGTATATCAGTGGAAGGCAACCTGGTGCACTCCAGATGTTTTGGGCTCTAGCTCCCATGAGCCCCAGCCACAATGGTCAGGGATGATGGGAATTACAGTCCAACACCATCTGGAGGGCCACAGGTTCCCCACCCCTGGTTAGGTGAACATAGGAACATATCCTGGCCCTTTTCAGGACAGGTGTTCTTCAAGTGTTCAATGAATGGCTGTAGGGTATGCGTGTGCGGCACTGCAGCGGAAGGCTCTGTCCCGGACGCATGCGCATTCATTCGTCTATCTGTAGAGAGCCTCCATGCATACAATGATATGAGCAGAGGGCTTGCTCAGTGTGATTGGGGGCCCAGCTTTTCCAGAGTCCTTAATTACAATGGGAGAGCCATCTACATGTATGATTGTATGAGTGGTGGGGAGGAAGATCTTTATGGATGTTTGAATGAACGTGCATGGGTTGGGGTGGCGCCTGCCACTGCAATCCCATCCCCCACACACACACAAGCACATGCATGTTCATTAGAATGTGAACCCCCTCACACATTGAACGTATGCATGAGTCACATGAGCTAGCCCCACCCCTGCTACTGGCTGACCCCATCAGCCAATCAGGATTCTCCCTTGAATGGAAGAGCCCCACACAGTACTTCCATATGATCATACCGACCTTGGGACCCCCAAGATTTGCCCTGAGGTTCATCACTCCAGTTTTAACTGGAGGTGTTGAAGAGTGAACCTGGGACCTTCTGCATACAAAGCAAGTGCACTCTCAGGGCTTCTTGCTATAGCTTCATTCAAAACAGATTGACCTCCAGGCATGCAAAATGTTGTGTAATCATCTACTCCTGCTTTACAACAGCCATGATCATGCCAAATGTTGTGCAATCATCTACTCCTGCTTTACAACAGTTCTACACATGGAGGAAATACACAGTGATTTTTCCAGCCCAACCCAGTGGCTGAGTTAGGATTTGAACTCTCGCCTCCTAAGGAAGTCCAGTTCTCATGGTGTTCTCTCCCACCTATTTTAGCTTTGGTGCTTTAACAGGAAAGCGTCCCAGATCCAGCAGTACTTTGCTTTTCTTTTTTCTTTTAAATCTCTATGCTATCTAGTGAGGGAGGATATTCCATTTAGGAAATGACACTTTGCCAAGAAGTGAGAATTTAATGAGTAGCCTATTCCTTTTTATATTAGGGCATACTTGGTGGTGGTGGTCATAGAATCATAGAATCATAGAAAAGTAGAGTTGGAAGGGGCCTACCAAGCCATCGAGTCCAACCCCCTGCTCAATGCAGGAATCCAGGTCAAAGCATCCCCGACAGATGTCTGTCCAGCTGCACCTTGAATGCCTCCAGATTGGGAGAGCCCACCACCTCCCTAGGTAGTTGGTTCCATTGTTTTATTGCTCTGACAGTCAGGAAATTTTTCCTGATGTTTAGGTGGAATCTGGGTTCCTGTAACTTGAGCCCATTATTCCGTGTCCTGCAAACTGGGATGATCGAGAAGAGATCCTGGCCCTCCTCTGTGTGACATCCCTTCAAGTACTGGAAGAGTGCGATCATATCTCCCCTCAGTCTCCTCTTCTGAAGGCTAAACATGCCCAGTTCTTTCAGTCTTTCCTCATAGGGCCTTGTTTCCAGTCCCTTAATCATCCTTGTTGCTTGGTGGGAGAGAACTTACATTTGCTTCTAATGTAAGGCATCTTGTATCTACAAACTCCTTTCACATTTATTTCTTAAAATCTGGGAGCAGCCAGGACATCAATAAAAATGTCATCCTCCTTGCATGGGTCTTCAATTTCAATGCACTTAGAGAATACTTTAAATGTTCCACTCAGAACAGGCAACTACTCCTTATCATTAGATGTGTTACAGATCCCACTCATATTCTAGCAAGCACATAGTTGAGGGGCAAAAAGGTGGGATATAAATAGATAGACAGACAGATGATAGATAGATAGATAGATAGATAGATAGATAGATAGATAGATCATTTACTGGAGAAACTATCCTCAGATTCAAAACAATCTGAGAAACCACAAAGGCAGAACATATACCCAGAATGGAACCAAATTCATTATAATTTTACTAAGCAATATAAGTTATGCTGAGGGCAATGTAATATAGGCTTGCCCACAGAATACATTTAAGCCAGTTTCAGACTATTTCACTGTTATGGCTCACAACCAAGGATTCCCGCCAAGGAATACTTTGGGTTCTAATTCTATGACAAGGCTAACACAGCACCTTTCTACAACGGCAATTGTGAGGAATGTGTGCTAGTTTGAGGAACGTGTGATGATTTTTGAGACTGGTTCAAAGTTGTAGTGCAGGTGCACCCTTAACTGAATATAAATCTCACATTGCAATGCTCAGTTTAACATACTGTGAAATACTACTCAGAAATAAACTCTATTGAGATCATTGGTACTCACTCCCAGGTGAGTGTATATTTAACTGCAGCAATCAGTTAAATATACACTCAGGCAATCCTTAGTTTGGGAAGATTGGATTTCCCCCTCTGAGTCAGAGATAGAGCTTTGATCTCAGCTCATTCCCATCATGCCCCTTCACATGGTTCTTTCTGCAGTTGTTCCCTCTCCAATGTCAAGAAAGGAGGGAAGATTGGGAGCATGTGTGGGCAGAGCGAGAGAGGTTGTTGATCCAAAGGGCTCGGAGTCTTTATGGTTCATCAGCACCACCCCAACATGAGGAAAAATTTAGACCTGTCCTTGGGCTAGGCTAAAATAATTGCCTTCTTATTTCTTGCAAGGGGAAGGAAATAGTAAACAAAAGAAAGAAAAACCCAGAAGGAGACTGGCAAATACCACTCTACCCTCATCTCCATCCTTCTGGCCAGGGCACAGTAAGGCTTAGGAAATGTCGAAGTGCTCCAGCCATGGAGCGTTCAGACACAACAATAGGGACATAATTATATATGAAGTGGTGTCTAAAAGTGAACTGGACAGTTGCCAGTCATGATCTCCATACTGAATGCTCTCCTGAGCCATAAAGGTCCTTTCTCTCAGGGCCAACAGCCACACCTTACTTGGCAGGGGCACTCAGAGAAGGACCTCAGATGACGATCTCAAGGCTCACATGGCAGGTCACATGAGAAGAGGTGATCCTTCAGAAACTGATATCCCAAGCCTTAAAGGCCAAAACCAGCACTTTTAATTGGGCCCGGTATGGGACCAGACCAGCAGTCAGTAAAGAAGACATGTCTGTAACATTCAGGCCTTGAAATGAGGAAATTGCTGCCCATCAAAGAATGCTTTCAGCCTGAACAGATGCTTTAAAACTCCTATTATCCAGTAATTTAAGCGCGAGGTCACAAGATCGTGTTTTAATTACAGTTATCTCTTCGTAACCTTAACATGTGATACTGCCAGTATGGGTTGTTCACCACAGATCATTGTTGTGATAGCAGAGGCAACTTCCTTGTAACAGAAGGAAGACAACGTGTAAGGAGGGAACCTCTTCATTATCACATCTTCATTATTTAGAGATAAGTCATAAATATTAACCCTGTTTCATGTTTGTTTCTGCCAATGTCAAGAAGTGCTTCCTGTTTTCAGCAATTTTCAACATTTGTTGTGGACATATTCATTCATTTGATTCTGCTCATCTTGGCACATCATCATCATCATCATCATCATCATCATCATCACATTTATATCCCACCTTTTTTCTTCTTGCAAAGAATCCAAGGTGGCTTACATGGTCCTCCTCCTCTCCATTTTCTCCTCACAACAACCCTGTGAGGTAGGTTAGGCTGAGAGTCAGTGACTGGCCCAAAGTCACTCAGTGAGCTTCATGGCTGAGTGGGGACTAGAACCTGGATCTCCCGAGTCCCAGCTCAGTACTCTAACCACTACACCACCCTGGCTCTTCTCCTGCTGCTCCTCCTTCTTCACCCTCACAGTCCTCCATAGCCTATGCCCATGCTGCATGTATTTCTAAATACAGAAATTAGAGAGTGGTGTAATCTTATTACTGTTAACTGAATGCATGAAGTTAGCCTACGTCAAGTCTCCTGGTAATCAAATTCACTGTAGGTTGTAGCTTGCCGTGCTATCTCATCCCAAGATAACAGAGGGGGGGGGAGCCAGTGACCAACCCATATCAGAACCTTTGAGTCTCTACATTAGGGCTGCAGAACCTGAGGCCTGGGGGCCAAATCTGCCCCCATGGGGCTCTCCTAAGATTTAGTGTTACTGGCAGTAAGAGCTTTAAGCAAAAATATGCTGGTGTTCTGTGTTTTTGACCCTGCCCCTCCTCAGGGCCGGATTAACATAGGGGCGATTGGAGCGGCCGCTCCAGGCCCATAACAGACAATAGGCCCACAATATAGGGACACGCGCAGCACGATTTGAGTTAGCTCTGATCGTTATCATTCAGCATAATTAATGATTTTTTCAAGATTAGAAAGGTGTTCTAAGCACATCTGCATTACAGGCTTGAGGCAAGACCTAGCAAGAACTGTTGTTCTCAAATTAGCATTTCGGTAGGTTTTTGCATTTCAATCACTGTTACTACATTTCTTTGAAGCACATGGGGGCTTGCTAGGGTCTGTAATATTCAGATTTAGAAAGGACCTCTCTCTCCAGCCTCGAGCAAAAGATCTTTCTGATTCGCAGCTCAATTGTTCAAATGCTAGTTTAACAAAAAAAACGAAAACAAAACAAAGCAACAAGAACAACACAATTATTCTTGGTCAAGCAAAGCTTCCTGGCTTTTTGTTGTGGCTGCTTTTTCTTTTTTAATAAATAAATTTGGGGGAAATTGGGAAGACCCTTACTGATGAGCTGCAGGAGTTTTTGAGTTTTGGCACTTTAATGGTAATTAAAATATTTAATTTGTTTTAATATAAAATTGCGTCTTCATTTTATTTATTTCCATAAAAAGGCCCACCAAAATCCTCAGCACCAGGCCCATAATGCTCTTAATCCGGCCCTGCCCCTCCTGCCTTAGGCCCCACCCACCACTGGAATGCAGCCCCAGAGCTTCTCCAAAATGGAATTCTGCCCTCAGGCTGAAAGAGGTTCTGCACCCCTGCTCTACACTATTTACATACGTCAGCTTGTGTTATTTCTCTGCGCATATATCTCTGTGCAGTCTGAGAAACTGTTATAAGCATATGAAATGGATGAGTCTACATACATATTCAGCTGTTGCTGCATTGGGGCTTAAAGGGAAATGTGCTCTGATGGCTATTTAAATTGTGTGCACGCTGCACTGGAATGCCAATCACTGCTTTCCGAGGCAGGAGATGCCCATGACAGGATTTTTAGTCAATTTATTTATTTTGCTTTGTGGCTGTGTTTGCAAAGGCCAAGAAACCCACGCCCTTCCTAATTCCTGAGAATCTGAGAATCGCAGTTAGCTACCCATATAATAAGACACTGACAGGAAGTAGCTCCACATGCTTAAATATGCAATACACATGATCTCTCCTGCTTGCCAGAAAACCACAGGGACCTTTCAAGTATACGCAGCTGGAGTCACTGCACAGAGGATGAAAGAAAGCAAAGTTATCCAGGGTTTATTGGCTTGTCAGTTAATTGTTTTCAACTCCCATCCCTTTGCTAGTGATGCTGTTTTATAATTAACCTGCCTTAACTTTTCCAAACATTAATCTGCAAGTCATCCTTGTAGTGCGGAGGGCAAATTGTATGGATCTGATCTCATTAGCGAGGAACCAAGAGGCACCCAAAGATCCCCATTTCTCTCATCCATTTTGTTTTTAAGGCTTTGGCTTTGCCCTATTGTTTTCAGTTGGTGGGTTTGGATGACACGGCAAGCCACAGAGGGTTAAGTAAACCCTAGAACAAGCCATGGCTTCACAGAGTGGCTACGAAGCCAAAGTTAAGCCACCCTGAGAAAGCCGTCCCAGGTCCAGACAACACACTAAGCGGCGGCTTAGCATGTCGTGTGAACCCAGTCTGTTTTATCTATGTGTGCAACAGCCTGGTCGGCTAATGCAGAAATAAACTTGAACTTGGACCCAGTCAATGAACCCAGCAGTCAATGAATTTGAGCCAGTGTGGCGTAGTGGTGAGCGTGTTGGACTGGGACTCGGGAGATCAGGTTTCTAGTCCCCGCTCAGCCATGAAACTCACTGGGTGACTTTGGGCCAGTCACTGACTCTTAGCCTAACCTACCACACAGGGTTGTTGTGAGGATAAAATGGAGAGGAGGATTATGTAAGCCGCCTTGGGTTCCTTACAGGATAAAAGGCGGGGTATAAATATAATAAATAAAATAAATAAAATAAATAAATATTGTTACCTGTTGTAATGCAAAGTATGTACAACTATGTACCTGCTCAGATCCTTAGATCATCTTCAGGGCCCTCCTCTGGGTGCTCCCAGCCACCAAAGAAGTTAGACAGGTGGCTACAAGAGACAGGGTCTTCTCAGTTGTGCCACCCCATTATGGAATGACCTCCCCAAAGAGGTTTGCCTGGCACATACATTGTTATCTTTTTGGCATCAGGCAAAGACTTTTCTTTTCTCCCAGGCATTTTAGAGACTTGGTTCTAGGTTTTTATGGCTGTTTTATCGATTCCTGTGCTGTTTGTTGTTTTTTGTTTCATATTGTATTGTATTCTTTTAAATATTTGTATTGCATTTTATATTTTTAACTGTTTGTATGACACTTAGTCTTTTAACTGTTTGTAATCTACCCAGAGAACATTGGTTTACTGGGCGGATTAAAAATATAATAAATAAAATAAATAATCTTTTGGGATGATTTAGTCTTGGATGGGCAATTCAGACCTGTTAGCTTTACAAAAGAGCTGCTTCTGGTGAAGATCAAAACTGCTAGAACTGGTTTGTTGATATGGATCAACACAACTGCCTGCATCCCCCCCCCTTGAGGTGTGTCTGTGTGGACTGTCACGACGAGTGCCTGCACTTTGACAATGAACAGTGCCCCACTGGGCACTTCAAACCCTCACGTGAGGGGAGGAGTGGAGACGAACTCTGCTTTATCTGTCTCTGTCACCCTCCATGACTTGGGGAGGGAACATCTGCACTGGGGGAGTCTGCTCTGCGCGATGAATTTTCCCAGCAACAATATATTGCCCCCTGTTGTGATGCAAAGTATGTACAACAAAGTATGTATGCTTAGGTCATCTTCAGAGGCCCAAAGAAGCTCTTCAGGTGCCTACAAGAGAGCAGGTCTTCTCAGTTGTGGCACCCCACTTATGGAATGATTTGGGTCAGGATCACCAAAACTCCCCCCACTGTTCCCCCCCCCCAAATTCCCCCTGCCATGAAGATGGGGGATAGAAAAAGAAAAATGCCTCCATTGATGCCAGTGGAGACTTTTTTCTTGGTTTTTTTTAAACCCCCCCCCCCCACACACACACACACTGGGTGGAGGAATTTCAGCGGGGAATGGTGAGGGTGGATAAGGTTTAATCCCCCCCTCCTGGTGCATGATGGTCTCGTCTCAATCCAAATTGGGACTGCATACACTTACTCTAGACTAAAGAGAGAGGGGGGAGGGAGGGGGAGAGATTCTCTTCAGCTATATAATTAACGTAATGTGTAGATTGACCCTAAATTGTGCAGGAAGCTAAATTACTTCACCCTCCAACTGATGGAGGGTGATGGAGACAGCAACAAGGATTTTGAGCGAATGAGCTCACCCCCATTCCCCTTCACATGATTCCAATCATGTGCAGGATGAGAACACCCAAATATGGCTTCAGTGTCTATGGGAAATGGAGCTATATTTTATAAACAGGATTAATAACATCACTCTTGTGACCTCATGTTTGGTCCTCAGTCACAGGACCACTTTTCATGAAGTGCATCATTTGCCCAGATGTGGCAAATAAATGGATGTCTTAAGTAATAGATTGGTTCTTAGGGCAGCTGATCTCTCATATATTAGTCAAAACTGGACTAACCAACAGAGATACAACAAGGGCCATTTCATATATCAGAGGTACAGCAGGGCGGGTGGGTGGGTATCGATAGTGACATAATAAAATCAAGAACAAACAAAATGTAAAAGCTTTTAATTATTCCTCTAATGTGCATCAATAAATTGTAAAATGACACTGCTAATACCCGCCCTAGCCCCTTCAACACAATATTAACTGCAACACAAAAACTCCAACAGAATATTGAATTAATAGATCTGCAAGATTCAACACAATTTCCACATTTCAACAAAATAATATTGAGCATGGCAAACTACTCTTTTTATTATAAGAAGCATACGTTGAGTACTAAAAGCGTTGAAGATTAACGACTGATGTTCCCACATGCATGGCTTCAGAAGTGATCTTTGACAACTGTGTAAATCTAAAAGTATCAATTCCATTGAGTTCCATGAAGCTGTTCTGGATTTACTGCACCTCCACTAAGTTCTGAATCTGTTCCAGGATGTATTGCTTTCAACTCAATGTACAGTGCTCTTGTTTAAATATTTCCTGAAACAATATAGGTACTTAGCTTCACAGGAATAATTACAGCATGACTGTAATTTATGTGTAAAGGCAAACAAAAGCATTGATGGTCTATGTTGACTTCCCAGTGTGCACATATTGTGCAAAGGCTGTTCTATAACTGGCTTCTTCAACAAATCTTAAGGTTTCCCATCAAGTGCTATAATTAATGGATGCTCCAAAACACAAGAGATGGGGGCATTGTGGTTAGGATGTTCTTCCATGCTTCCCTCACTTCTGTTCCTCTCTGACAAAACTGTATCAATGGTCACCACTGCAGCTGTAAAAATGATTTATATAGTCATTAGGATTAAAAGTTTTAATGCTGGAAGTCCTGTCCGCTGGGGCTGTCTTGATCGTTTGACTGATTTATGGTAAATATAGTATCTCTCTGGTGAAGCCTGCCTTTTTTTAACCATGGTTCACACTGGGGCTATATAACCAAGAGCAATGTGCAATGAAGCCATCTCTAAATGCAACAGTTTAATGGTATGTTTGGGGCCAGGGAGGATTTCAATCTGTACACACTAATTCAATTACAAGCTTTTAGGAGCTGCCTGATGAACTGAAGGTTGGAAGGACCCTCAAGGGTGAAATGAAGACAAATATCTTGTAGATCAGCATATGAGGGTTTATAAAATCAGTTCCATTCCATGCTGCTAGGTTGGAGGAGCACTCCGCAGAAATGCTGAAGAACAATTTTGTGGCTCCAGATAGCTACAGAGACTTTAGAGTCTAACTCTATATTACCTGCACACTCACGTAACAAAATCCCAGCAGTTGCTTATTCTAAGGAAGTATGCTCAGCTTTCTGTTGGATTAGTTCTAGCCATCCAAACCCAGCCCAAATAGAAGAGACACACAAACTTCGCAATGGTCCTCTAGTTGGGCCACTGCCAAGTCTCTGCGGGGAGGAAGTTCCATAGCTGCACCCACAAACATTTCACAATTCACAGTGCTGCCAGAAGTGTAGCAAGCAACTGAAAACAGAAGGTCTATGGGCTCCATAGGTATATAAACATGTGACTAACAGGTTGCCAAAGTCAAGACAACAAATGTGGATATGTTTGCAGTGTGCACATGGATGCGGTACTCTTGCCATTTCTGGTCATATAAGAATATGAGAAGAGCCCTGCTGGATCGGTAAAGGATCCATCCAGTTCAGTAGTCATCCCGCTGCCTCGAGGAATCAGGGGCATTAAGGCAACCCCCATGCTTTTGTCCTGAAGCAACTGGTATACAGAGGTATACAGGACCGCTGTCTCCAGATATAGATACTCATTTTTCTATCATTCCTTCCAAAGATATTCTCACCAGGTTCCACAAGAATATAAGAAGAGCCAGTCTAGATCAGACCAAAGGCCTATCTACTGCAGCAATCTGTTTTTCCAGTGGTCAACAACAGGATGCTTAGTTACAGGAAGCCCCTCAAGCAGAGCGTGAGGGCAATGGCACCCTCCTGCTCATGTTCCCCAACAAATGATATTCAGAGGCATGCTGCCTCTGATACTGGAAGTAATATGTGGCCATCATTCATGACTAGTAGCCATTGATAGCCTTGTCCTCCGTGAATTTTTCTAATCCCTTTTTAAAACCATCCAATTCCATAACATTTTTTTTGTTACTCTTTTTACTATCAAAGACTATCTGCTTATAGACGTCCTGCACTTTCTCCCAATGCTGAGGGCCGATTACAAAAATAAAGCAAGCCACCACAATAAGAATATTGCAATAGAATGCACAAAAGCAATGAAAACAGGAGCAAATTAACACATTGCTATATCCATCGCAGCAACATTACTTTCCCAAAGTAAATGCAAACAAAATTAAATGACTGATCTTTGGGGACATCTTTCAAGGATTCTGTTTGAAAACCCAGTTTCCAACAGAGCTATGCCTCTAGCTTCAGCCGAGCTGCTAAAAAGCCCAAGTCCATGTCAAGAGTTATGGTGTCCAGATGACTGAACAATTTCCAAAAACACGTGTGGTATTCTGGATACCAGCTGCTGCCGCCACTACTCCTACCATCATGCTTGTTCCCACACTTTTAAATATCCGATTAATGCATGTGCAGTACTTTCCAGATGATAGTAGTGCTGTGAAAAATGATAGTGGTGCCGCTGACCACACAGGATGGGCAGTGGGCTCCAGGGAGGTGGGAAACAGCAGGAAGGGACACAAAGAACTTGGGCTGCCATGTTTAATTGATTGTCCATTCATTGGTTAAAAAAATTACCATGCATGTCTATTCAGAAGAATGTCCCACACTGAGTTTAATGAAACTTACTCCCAGGTCAGTGTGTATGGGATTGCAGCCTTAGGGCGCAATCCTATGGCCACCCGACCTTGTCTGGGAGGCCATAGGATAGGTTGGTGTCCCCACTCCGATCTCGGAAATGCCTTCTGAGGTCACGGCAGGGACTCCGCCCGCAGAACGCCCTCCCCCCCCCTTGCCCTCGCAGACGAAGCAGTTATTTCTGCACCAGCTGGGTTCTGAAGACAGAAGACCATCTTCGGAAAAAGCACAGGGGAGGTGCATTCCCAGGGGCGGGGCAGGGAGGAGCAAGGCACCGCTATCCTCCAAGGAATCCAGGCAGAGCCTCAGCCTCTCTTGCTCACGAGGAGGGGGAAAGCATTTGGACGGCCAAAATCGGTTGTCTTAATGTTTAGGAGGGCGATTGGAGCATGGAGGCAATTCTAGCCTCCACGCTTCTCCCGCCTTCCATTGGATGCCTGTAATCCTGGAGTTCGGAGGGTTACAGGCACCCACATTGGATGGGGCTGCCCATCAACTAAAAAGGTGCCCCCAGTTCATCAGGTTATACATATATAATGTTTGAGATAGGTGCTTGTAAAAACCACAGATGGCAAGCACCATCTCACACAGGATAGATGCCTCTTATAATAAGACACCTGCTAGAACACATGATGTAAAAGAAAGAAAGTTTCTTGCTTCTCATTTTTACCTCCACAATGATAAAAAAAATAAATTCAAATTTAATTGATTGATTGGTCAGTCAGTCAGCTAAAACTCATATGACTAAAACCAGAGTTAAGACCAGATGCCCATGTTGGAGGCAGTGGGCCAAGTGTGTGTCCCCCTATCTGAAATCCCGAAGCACAAGGACCTAAACCTCATGGCAGACCAATCTTCAGCTGCTCAACCGAGACGAAGTGTCAAAAGTCTGCAATCTTGTATAAAAATAGTACAGTGCAATCAAATACTGAATGCTAGAGATCTCTATTCTGACTTTTAAAAAAAAACTAGTGTAAATCCAGGATAAGTTTAATGAAGCCAGTGAAATTGAGATCACCATTTGGCTGGGTGTCAGCAGTCTGATGGTGAGCCAAATTCATGACAGCACTCTTTCCCTTCACGCCTGTGTGTTAAGAACATGATTTTTTTTAAAAAAGCAGAGTGTAGATTTCTAAAAGTACATTCTGTAATTCTGAAAACAAACAAACAAACAAACAAACTTTGACGTAAGGAACCCCCGTGGATTAAAAAATATTTTGATTGGATATACATGTAAAGAAGTGCTTTTTAAAAGGCATCCTGAAACTGAACAAGCATCTTGGATTCATGGGGGGGGGCAAGGGGGGGCCCTGGAATTTTCTCCATTAAATCTTACTCTGTCTGTCAAAGATGCCACCAGAGAGAAGCCATTGTGATGATGCTTTTGGAGTGTGTGGCCACATGCCCTCTTTACTAGATGAGTGGTATGTGGCACACGGACAAGCAAGCAAAGGAAAAGCAAGCAACACAGTCTTGCTGATTGGCAGTCTGGCCAAGAAACGGTGAATATGTGCATGATGATGATCTTCCTCCTCCTCCTCCTCCTCCTCCCCCCAGAGTTTCTCTCATTGCATTTATTTTCTAATTGTGTGGCCCTCTGGCATTGGAAGTGTAAGTCCACACTGAACCATGAGAGGTGGCTTGAAGAAATGCTAATGCAGTGTTTCTCAACCTTGGGTCCCCAGATGTTTTTGGCCTACAACTCCCAGCATGCCCCAGCCAGCTATGCTGGCTGGGGCATGCTGGGCGTTGTAGGCCAAAAACATCTGGGGACCCAAGGTTGAGAAACACTGTGCTAATGCAAGCTGCCTCAGGGGAGTGGGCATTTAAGGGGTTGACATTTATGGCACTAAGAAATTTGGGGGGGAAATTAAAGTGTTTGGGGTGCATTTGTGGAGCTGTACATGACTAGATGCCACTTGGACTGTGTCAGAAAGGATGTCAGATTGCACAGCAGTAGTAAAATGGTAGCTGTAACTCAGGAGTGTTTTGTATGATGCATGTTCTTGAGATATAGACTTTCTCTCTCTCTCTCTCTCTCTCTCTCTCTCTCTTTCTTTCTTTCTAATGGGTTGGATCCAAGATCTGCCTTTTGCCAGGGGAACAGCGTCATGTGCAGAAGGTCCCCTCACCTGATTTTGGGGGATCCCCCTCCCACGCTCCACAGCTCACCCCGTTCAGCAGGGTCTCCGGACTCTGTGTAGCATTTTCCGGGGGGGTGGAGAGGTCGCCTTAGGAAGGAGAGGACAGGGAAGTCCACTTCCACCAGCGCAATTGATCCCGTTTAAATCTGGACCCAGCTGCAATTTACCTAATTCTATTTTTATTTTTTAAATCAGGTGAGCAGGGAGGTGAGCGGGTGAGGGTAGAAGGAGAGGGGAGTTTTCAATAAAATATTAATAACAAAAATGAAATGTAGACCAGTGTCTTGTCCCATGAGAGTGGCGGTGGGTGGGTGTGTTAATGTTGATACCTACTTTCGTTACACTTGCTCTTATACACACCGCCTCCTCACAGGTGTCAAATAAACCTTGTAAGTTGTTGGCACTGGTTTCTCCTACATTACACCGTACCCGCTTCAAGGGGAGAGGCAATCTCTCATAAACTCTCAGTCTGACGCTAACGCTCTAAACAGCTTGATTGTATCTTTTTACTGTTGGAAGCTGCTTTCTGAATCTTCTGCAGAACTGAAGGGCGGGATAATCAGTGAACAATGTAAAGAGTTGTCACAAACCAATTTTATTAATTCTGTTTGGTTGTTTTTGTGAGCCACATCGGAGGATCCATATGGGCTGAAGAGTGGCATATAAGAATGTGTGTATATATAAATCGGTATCAGGAATGTTTTTCAGCATTTCAGAAAAATGGGGAAAGGAGGTGCTCAGCAACTAGCATAGCTGCTCTTTTCACATTTCTGGCATAGTATCCAAAGAGGGAATTCAACGCAGGCAGCTACTCTGTGATATGATGCATGAACTGCCCTTGCATGGGGACCTGGTGCGTCTTACTGCAGAGGATCGATGTGCATCACTGTCAAGAGCGGCTGAGATCTGTGGACAGCTTCCCCCATGCTGCTGAACTGCAGATGGCAGCTTCCAGGTAAAGTCCTAGACTCCCAGTAGGCCCTGGACTGACTCCACCCACCCAGGCTAGCTACTGGATCCTCCTGGACTGGAAGGAGGACAAGAGGGTGTCCTGGGCCAGGTGTGCCCTACTTGATCAACAAGGTCTTCCCATGCTCTGGGGTGTTCCTGTATCCTTGGTTGTTTGCTGGTCCTCATTTTTGTGCCTCTTAGTTTGTCCTTTGGTCCTGGCGACAGGCTCCCCCGGGGCCCGGTCCTGACAACTGCACTGTGTAAGTTGTTCATTTCCCCACCTCCAGACTTCTGTGCAATATCAGACCCCCACCCGCTTAGCCACATGCCTTGAAAAAAATAGTGCCTCCCACAACCATCTCGGCAAGCGAAGCTATGAATTGTCTTCTTAACTGCCATGTCTTAGTCTAGATTCATACTGAAGTAATATGTATCACACATCCCTTGTTGCCTAAGTGTCCGGTCTTAAAAGCATTTAAGAGTTTGGTTTGCATTTGCACCTCAGCTCATAGCCCAAAGAGGCCTCCCCATCGGGATTTAGCTTATGTGCCTTGAGAAAGAAAAATGTAAGCTCCCTTCTTACCACCAGCGTGGCTTTAAAGCCGCCTTCCCCATGCCGGCGTCCTCCAGATGTGTTGGACTACAAGTCCCAGCATCCCCAGCCACGCTATGACTGCAGTTGTGGTCCGACACATCTGGAGGGTGCCGCGTTGGGGAAGGCGGCCTTAAAACGTAAATGAGCCAGGAGCTTCAATCAGGTCTATTTATGTGTGTGTTTTTGTTTTGTTTTCTGTCTTAGCTTGGTACATGCTTATAGGATTTATTAGGCACTTAGCAGCATGAAAGAAAAATGTTTGCTTGTTATTTCTGCCAGTCACTTATGGCTATCTGTGACTCAGTGGGCTCTCAGAGCACACAAATATTTTCCAGTAAACAAATAACTGGTTCAAGCTGCAGCTTACTTTGGGGGGGGGGGGGAAGAGAAGCAGCAGAACAGCCTTCATTTATTAAAAATGTGTGTGTGTGTGTGTGTGTGTGTATGTATTTCATAGAAAAAGTGGAGAGTATACAAAATTCATAACTATGTTGATTCATGATTGTGTTGTCACAGACATAATTAATGCCACGAACCAGGGCAACTAAAGTAGTATTCCGATGCTTTCGGCTTTAAAAATCTTCTTCACCAGGTGGTAACGTTACTCTTGGGATTTCTGCAATGGAAAGTTGATTTGCAGAATGCAGTGTCATCATTTTGCATCTCCAACAATATTTTCGGGACTGGAGCAGGGCAATGACGAAGTGGCTGGCTAACCCTCCCTAGTCCAAAAGCCTAAGCCAGCCTTCCCAAACCTGGTGCCCTCCAGATGTGTTGGACTACAACTCCCAACATGTCCCCAGCCAACTATGTGGGTGTGGGATTATGGGAGTTGTACTCCAACACGTCTGGCGGGCACTCAGTTGGGGAAGGCTGGTCTAAGCACCACACCAAATTTGGGGCAGCATTCAACTGTGTCACCCCGTGAGTGCACATGACGTTACGACAGCAGAAACTAGGTTCTGAACTATGCACAAGCACAGTTGTGCAACCCACAGTGGAACACATTGTGCAACCCATTGCACAAGGGTAATGGGCAACCGTCTGGACAATGGACAGTCCTGCTCAGGTTTGGATACTACCTGATTTTTTGTGAAAACCACATTCTATTTAAAATCCTCCTAACTAAATTTTTAAATTTTGGATACATTGTCCTGGTTTGGAGTGGATATCCAGTTCACTGGTGGTGCATGCCTTTGTATAAATATTGATTTTTCTCATGAATTAAGTCTGGGTATAATTTGACAGATTATATTTGTTGTTATGATTATTATTGAGGATGAGGATGAAGACGAAGATCATACTCCCCTTATACAAACCAATGGTGTGACCTCACTTAGAATACTGTGTACATTTCTGGTCACCACACCTAAAAAAGGACACTGTAGAGCGGGAAAAAGTGCAGAAAAGGGCAGCTAAGATGATCAAGGGGCTGGAGCAGCTCCCCTGTGAGGAAAGCTTACAGCAGCTAGGACTGTTTAGTTTAGAAAAGAGGCAAGTAAGGGGAGACATGATAGAGGTGTACAAAATTATGCATGGTGTGAAGAAAGTGGAGAAGGAGACATTGTTCCCCCTCTCTCATAATACTAGAACCCAAAGGGGTCTTCCCATGAAGCTGATTGGCGGGAGATTCAGGACACATAAAAGGAAGTACTTCTTCACACCGCGCATAGTTGAACTATAGAATTCACTTCCACAAGATGTAGTGATGGCCACCAATTTGGGTGGCTTTAAAAGGGGACTGGACAAATTCATGGAGGAGAAGGTTATCAAGGGCTACTAGTCCTGATGGCTCTATGCTTCCTCCAGTATCAGAGGCAGCAGTATGCCTACGTACTCCAGTTGCTGCTGGGGAACATGGGCGGGAGGGTGCGGTTGCACTCATGTCCTGCTTGTGGGGTTTCCCGTGGGCAGCTGGTTGGCCACTGTGTGAACAGACTGCTGGACGAGATGGACCCTGGGTCTGATCCAGCAGGGCTCTTCTTATGTTCTTATTTATATAGCACCAAAACAGCTGTTGTGAAAAAGGCAAAAGTTCATGTTGGGGAAGATCATCAGGCAATAACGCTGCCAAGGTCATACTGTCCATATACAAATCTATCACATTCCGAATACCGATCGGATTCTGGTCACCACACCACAAAAAGGATATTTCAGTCCTTTTTTAGTTTAATGTTGTTTTGTCTTTGTAGTGTATGTTTGTTTGTTTGGTTTGGTTGTTTGTTTGTTTTACTTTAAAATTCAAATAAAAAATTTACTTAAAAAAAAGAAGATGGATATTTTAGAGTTGGAAAGGTTCTGAAAAGGGCAACCAAAATGATCAAGGGGCTGAAGCGACTCCCCTATGTGGAAAGATTACAACACGCGGGGCTTTTTAGCTTAGGGGGGAAAGGTGAGTAAAGGGGGGGCAGGATAGAGGTTGATAAAATTATGCATGGTGTGGAATAAGTGGAGAGGGAGGCCTTTTGGTAGCCGGCGCTTGGGAGGCTGCTTGCTTCAGCCACTTCTCAGCCTACGGAAGTGGACGTCCTGGTGGCAAAGGACCAGAGCAACCTGTTCGTGAACGGGCTGACACTGGACGGGCGGAAGTGCTCCGTCATCTGGGACAGTCTGCACACAGACGGTGAGTGCACCATGGATCTCAGGACAAAGAGCACCAGCAGGGCCCCCAACTTCAACATCACGGCTGCCATGACCAACAAGACGATAGTTGGAAGGAGTTCATGGCGGCCGCGTCAACAAGAAGTGGTACGAGATGGCCAACCACTTGCAGCAGTCACAGTAATGACGCGCCTGCCTCATCTCGCCTGTGGTACTACTGATGGAACGGTTTAAGGATGGCCAAGGTGGCTGTGACCGCCTGGGGCCACCAGCCTAACCACTGTGGGACCGACCCCAGCACCGGATCGCCACATATTCCAGTTCACTGCCCACCCCCACTCACTCTTCCCCCCTCCTTCCCTGGTTGCTACCATTTTTCTAATCCCTCCCCCACACCTCCCTCCAACGCACCTCTTCCCCTATTTTCTTTGCCATTGCCATTTTTTCTATCACAAATCCTTATAGCTGCCAAATTTTCTGGTTGTTACAAGGTGTAGTTTTTTTTGTTAAGAAAACTATATTGGAACAAGACAAATAAATAAAAGAAATTGAATTCTGAGAGAGAATGAGAGAGAGAGGGGGGGGGAGGGAGGGAGGGAGGGAGACGTACAGGTTTTTTCTCCCTTATAATACGAGAACCTGGGGCCACCCAATGAAGGTGACTGGTGAGAGATTCAGGACAAATAAAAGAATACTTCTTCACACTGTGGCCACACAGAGTTAAACGATGTAATTTGCTACCACAAGATGTAGTGATGGCCACCTTTGGATGGCTTCAAAGGGAGATTAGACAAACTCAAGGAGATAAGGCTATTAATCCAGATGGCTACATGTATTACCTCCGAATACCAGTTGCAGGGGTTGGGGTGCTGTTTCACTCATGTCCTGCTTGTGGGTTTCCCATAGTCATCTGGTTGGCTACTGTGGAAACAGAATGCTGGCCTGGATAGGCCTTTGGTCTGATCCAGCACAGCTCTTATTATGTTCATATATCTACTGCACTTTACAGATTTGCAGAACGAAGAAGACATGCATGCCCCTGTCCCAAGAAGCTTACAACATTGAATAAATATGAACATTTGAATGTCCAAGCATTCTTATTTAAAATTGACACTTCAGATACATATAAAATTAACTAAATGAAGTTCATATGAAATAGCCATTTTTTCAATTATAATATAACATAAAATCATGTTTCTAATTAAGGGACAAGCTGTGTTCTACACAAAGAATAAACAGCCTTGGCTCAGACCACTCTGGCTCTGTTCCTCTTTTGCCTACCAAGGAAATAACAATAACACAACCCTTGTAGCAGCCCAAGACTGGTTCAACATGGTACCATGTTCCTGCCCTGCTCTGCAACCCACAGCCCACAATATCCAGCGAGCTCTAAATTTGACAAAACCCTACCACAAAATGACCACCCGTAGAGGTGATTTTACTATTTCTAATGTTGTTTCCCTCACTTGGGATCTTCCTAAAACATTCTTGGTTTGCAGGGATGCTTTTAAAGAACATTCCACAGTGTGTCAAAATTAAAACCAATTCCTCAAGGACTGCATCAACCAGTCTTTGCTCAGTAACTCCTTCCAAATAACAGTTCATGTGTCACTCAAGGTAAGGATAAGAGAAATGTTTTTATCTTAAGAGTAATCTCTTTATTTCAAATGGGGGTTGCTTAGGGATTGGGCACACATATGATCAAGTCAGAGCTGAGGATGGAGGAGAAATTTGTTCTCCTCCAGTTCATTTTAGTGTGAACTGACCTAATTTCACACTTTTGGACCACTATGTGAACAAAAGCTCAGGTATCCTTCAAAATTTGCACTTCTCCGAATTTTGCAATGGAGTACCCTGATTAAAAAAATACATAAAATGTGTATATTAGAGAAAATACTGTTCAAAAATGTATTATATTAGGGAAATGGCTTGCAAAAATGCATGTATTAGGAGAAATGTGCACAAACATGCTTATGAGTTTTCATGCAAACTTCTTTTTTTTTAATTCTCAAAATTCAAGATGAACCAAATTTAAGAGAAACTAAGAAAAACCAAAATTGGCAGATTTGCCCATCCCTAGACTCAGAGCCAGCATCAGACATTTTATACAACACTGGCAGGAAATAGACCCGAGATGCCCACCAGCTCCAAAACCTTGGCCTCGATTCCTTACTCATGTCTTTAGGATGCTAGTAGGATAAAGTGAACTTGCAAGCAGCTCAAAGAATAAGACCACAGAATTGGAGACACCAGAGACTGAAGGCGGGCATTTATACAAACAAACTTTGCATTCCACCCCTAAGAGTTCTACCAAACACATTACATGGAAGAAGATGGTGTAAATCACTGCAGATGGGAATCCTAAGAACATAAGAAGAGTTCTGCTGGATCAGACCAAAGGCCTATCTAGCCCAGCATCTTGTTCCCACAGTGGCCAACCAATGGGAAGCCCACAAGCAGGACATGGGCACAAGAGCACCCTGCCACTCATGTTCCCCAGCAACTAGCACTGGGAGGCCTGTGGCTCACGCTGGCTCAGCTTGTCTGAGTGTGGGAAGCTAAGCAGGGTCAGGCCTGGTTATTACTTGGATGGGAGACCCCCTCCTCTAGTTTCCTGCACTGAGCAGGGGGTTGGACTCGATAGCCTTGTAGGCTCCTTCCAACTCTATGATCTATGAAATCTATGATACCTCCGATGCTAGAGGTAATATATAGCCATCATGACTAGCAGTCTTATCCACCATGATCCTCTTTATGCTCGTATTTTCGAATGGATATATATGTATGTATAACACCTCTCCACATGTAGAAAACCAACATATCAGGGAGGTAGGTTCAGAAGGGAACTTTTCATGTGGGGTAGCATTTAAAAATAAGAAGCCCCTCCAGTGGTTCATACACAATACATCTCTTCTGAGCAGCCCCAGCCTTCTTCAGTTATGCACATGTGCTTTGGATGGACATGGACATGACCAGCAGCAAGTCCTATACCAGGGGCACCCCCCCCCCCCAAAAGCAACTAAGGACATTGTAGAATGGGAATCTTGGAGATTCAGGGGAAGTGGAAGTAGATTCTTCACTCTGTGAATGCTGACTGAAAAGAAAATATGGTTCATGAGTCTCTACATATGAGACCCCCAGAATGTACCGGTAACTCACCATGGCACACACAAGCCTTTTAATCTGGTGCTGCTTGCACATATTCACCAATCATCGGCTACCCAGGGACTATGAAACTTAGCACCTGGGATATTTTTTGCTATCAAGGCATAGTCTGCTGGATCTGGTGGTCAGAAAGAGCAGGCACAGATTACATGCAAACGGGTAAAGCATTATGCTTACTGATGAATTCTAGAGGCATAACGCTGGTGGGTGCAGAGGGAGTAGCCCTATATTGGAAGTCCTAGAAGGCAAGCCATGCCTGTCGAGTTAAGGCGGCAGGATGCTACCAAACGTTTCTTCACAGCTGAAGCTCGAAAGTGGAAGAGAAATCAGTGCTGTTGCTTTCAATGTAGCCCAATGGCTCTTCTGAAGAGAAGCAGCTGTGCTGAAAGAGAGCGATAAAAACCCGCTAGTGCTCCCAATAACATTTTATGGTCTTCTTGCTCTATTTTTATTGCTAGTGTATCATTGTGAAAGGACTGTGCCTCCTTTGCATCCTAGCAGGCTTTTTAAAATTCTGGGACCATGGAATTCCCAAGATGAAAATACACGTCACATTTCTATCCTGCCCTTCGTCCCTGGGGCTCTGGGGAGATGGGGCGTTGTAATGGGAGTTGCGGAAGATGGCGAAGAGTGCGGTGTTGCACAACAGTCCTGCCTCAATGCTCTGTATTATGCTTTGTATGATACTATACTCTGTATTATGCTCTGTATGCTGTATTTTGCTCTGTAATAGCAAGGCATGACCTTGCTTGAATTGCTAGCATGTGAGTTGGCTGCTAGCCAGGCTGATGCAATCTCCAGTAACGTGTGACCTGGCTGCTGGCCAGAAGAATGACACTGCACAACAGCACAGGTGCTATCAATTAAGCACAAGATCTGCAGCCCATGAGGCTTGGTGCTAGAATGGTATTTAAGACTAGCAAATGCAGACTGAAGTGTGGTGGTTGGTAGCAGTGGTTGGTTGGTTGGTTGGTTGGTTGTGTGTGTGTGTGTGTAGTGGTTGAGAGCTGAAGAATCGGAAGGAGCGAGGAGGAGCAGAGGAAGCTGTTCAGAGAGCCCTGCTGAAGCCCCAATGCTGAAAGCTGATACCCAAGCAGAGAGCTGCTGGAACTAGCATTTGGGTTGGTCGGAAATAATACAGTGACTGTGTAGCTAAGAGGTGGGATTTCCACCAGGGAACTTTGTATTTCATTGTTGTATTTCATGCTCAGCTTTGCAATAAAGATGTTTGGCTTTAACTTCCTGGAGGAGTATTTATTATGGTCTGAAAATCCTTCAAAGAACTTTTGCCAATCCCTTTTGGGGAACCTGTGGCAAAACAGGCGTGAGCGTGAAGTTATCTCCTTTCAACAGGATTATCTAGTGAAGTAGGTTAGGCAGTAAGAGAGTGGCCAATTTGGGGCCCCTCAGAGACATCCATGCAGATTTTCCACATCCAGACTGGAAGTGCTAGTCACTAGACGCTGCACTCTTCACTTAATCATCAACTTTTGTAGCAAATGTCTGGTTGAGCACCCATCACTTTGGAAGCCAAACAGAGCCACCCAAAAAGAAAGTAGTGGTTCTACAATCACAAGGGAATCCCTAGGTATGCAGAAGTATCCAAGTGAGTAGATTTTGAAACAGGGGTGCAGAACTTCTTTCAGTCTGAGGGCCAAATTCAATTTTGGAGAAGCTCTCGGGGCCATACTCCAGTGGAGGAAAATGCCCTGGTATAGGACTTGCTGCCAGTCATGTCCTTTTCCATCCAAAGCACATGTGCATAACTGAAGAAGGTTGGGGATGCTCAGGAGAAATATATTGTGTATGAACCATTTGGGGATACACTGCCTCTGAACATGGCAGTTCTATTTACCGGTAGCTATCATACTTAACACTAGTCATTGATATACCCTTTACATTTGTCTGATTGTGATAGATCGACCTTCACAATTCAGGTTGGAGATATTTCTTTGCTATTTATAGGCTAAAGCCTGCTTTATGGGTGTGATTCTAGAACACTGTTCTCCAACCTTGGGTCCCCAGATGTTTTTGGCCTACAACTCCCAGCATGCCCCAGCCAGCGTGTGGCTGGGGCATGCTGGGAGTTGTAGGCCAAAAACATCTGGGGACCCAAGGTTAGAGAACACTGCTCTAGAGGCTCCTGACCAGTCTGACATTTGAACTTTTCTGGACTCCTCATTCTCAGACATCGCAGCATATGCATGTGTGTGTGTGTGTGTGTGTGTGTGTGTGTGTGTACACACGCACACACTTAATATTAAAAATCTCTAATCACATACAGAGCAGGGCTAGCCCAAGACATTTTGTACCTGAGGCAGAAAATCCCACACGCACCTCTCTTCTTCCTTGGCAGTAAAAATACAACAATACTAAATAAAAATAATCTGCTGCCTTTCTGTGATGCCCCAAATTAGCTGCCTGTCTAATGGTAGGGCTGGCCCTGAGACTGTGTTTGATTCTATAGGTTTTGGTTGATTTGTGATTGATGCCATCCCCTGGCAGAGTAGGATGTGAGACATACCCACCACGGGTGCAGTAAGAAAACACTCTTTGTAGGGGCACAAAACAAGGCAAGAATTCTAAAGATGGGATGCACATGGGATTTCAAATACATTTTTCATTTACTTCCTGTTTGAGGCTCTATTTCCAGCTTTTCTTCCCTCATAACCTATTTAACTAGGACATGTCCCAAAATAACGACACCTCTCTACTAAAAATAAGTCCCTTGCTTGGGGAAACCTAAATATTTTTGGAATACACTGAAGTCTTATGTAAATGCTTGCCTTACAAAAATTGTGAAACCAAACTGGGATAATTTCAGTCTGGGTCTGGGGCCTTGGCACAGCCGCACTCTTAATTAGATGAAACGGGTGCCCTTTCGCATGCATGGGAATTCCCCCCTTCTCTACCAACCAAATGCATGTCAATGCATTTTGCAATGGCAGTTACAAAGAAGCTGCTTTCAATGCCAACACCCTCTGCTTCAAGACCAAATTTTGTACAACTCTGTATAGCCATTTTCAAAGGATGACACTGCCTGTAGTACCAATTGCCCCCTTCTATTTCCTGTCCAGAACAGTTTAACCGATTTACATAGCACTTCATGCCCGTCTATTTTTACTACTGGGGCAAGTTGGGGGAGGGAGGACTTTCATTGGGAAAATGGCCAGGGGAGAAGAGGTATTCCCTCTTCCATCACACTGCCATCCTAATCTGTATTCTCCTCCCTTTCTCTGCTGCTTAAAAAGAGACGGAGAGGCATCCATGCACCTGTAGCTAGTGATGTATGAGAAATTTGTTTCAGTTTAGTTTTTGATCAAGATTTGCCCACTTCACATCTTCCGGATCAAACATGGACTTGGATGCAATCTGAGGTTGGAGTCCGTACATTTCCGAGCTTGCAATGTCATTAGCAGACAAAAGAAAATGTGTTTGACAGCATGTGTACATTTGGAAAATGCACATGAAAAAATGCGTACTTTTGAAAAATGCGTACAAATACACTTTAATCCATGGGAGAGGAATGTGCACATTTCAAATATGCACACAACTGATGCATGCATTTGGAAAAAATACACATGAAAATACCCAGATTTTCGTGCGAAAAGAAAAAAAAATATCAACGCTTGCAATCTGATATGGACTTGAGTCGGAACGAGTTTGAGTTTTGCTGATTCGCACATCCCTAGTTGTAGCAACATGTAGTTTGACCATTAGACTTAGACAAAATATATCTGCATTCAAGCTTCACATGATTACTTTTTATATGATGTATGCAGAGCCCCCTGGGTAAGGCCAAATGTCTATCTAGTCCAGAATTCTAATTCCAACAGCAGCTAACCAAATGCCTCTGGGAGCTCACACAAACAGTGATACTCTCAGCGCCAGACTTTGGGGAAGACATCCAGGCAGGCCCCCAAAATGCAGGAAACCCCCCCGTCCCAATGCAACAGGGATGGCTTACCACATTTTGAAGTAATACAGATTACCATCTAAAGAAGCCTCCCCCGCCCAATAAGACAATTACGTTCAGAGTCTAAAATTTCCTAAGTGCACCACTGTCCACAACTAGGGTATAAAGGCAATAGATCAACCCCCATCAGTTTGTCTCCTGAACAGGGCCGGTGCTACCATTAGGCCAACTAGGCGGCTGCCTAGGGCGCCGGGCTAAAGGGGGCACCAGGAGCATAGGGCTGGAGGGAGGGAGGGCTCAAGTGGGAAGAGGGGGGCGCTAAATATCTGATCCTGCCTAGGGCACCAAACTGCCTTGCACCGACCCTGCTCCTGAAAGCCATTTTCTTTGCTCTGAGCAATAGTGTACTAGAAGGTGGTGTTGAAACCTGCCTTCTGCTGCAGTAGGCTTCTTGTTCTTCATCTGCCACCCTTCTTCTCCTTCTATTCCAGCCATATCTTTTCCTTAGTCAAGAAACAATGCCTTTGTTCTAGTACACAACCCTGGTGCTAGACAGTTTTAGGCCTGTTTTAGGCCTGTGGCTCACGCTGGCTCAGCTTGTCTGAGCGTGGAAAGCTAAGCAGGGTCAGGCCTGGTTATTACTTGGATGGGAGACCCCTCCTCTAGTTTCCTGCATTGAGCGGGGGGTTGGACTCGATGGCCTTGTAGGCTCCTTCCAATTCTATGATCTATGAAATCTATGGAACCTTTTGGGGCCATGGCAGCATTTGGCAAGTTGAGAAACTGTCCCGGGCAACACCACAAAATGGCTGCAATGGGAGGCATGGTAAAAGGCAAGTAACTTTCCCAAAAGAATGACTACAAGGCAAAGGTGGAGTCTGAACCCCAACACACGAAACAACTCCTTTGAACTCACAGTTTTCAGATACCCATTTCACAGCAATCCCGCTGCTGGTAAGAAAATGTATGTGTGTGTATGTTTAATGTAGGAGGGGTAGTTCACCTTGGCAGGCACCAAGAAAGCTGGCCAGGGGTGCATTGGTGCCTGGAGGCACCATGTTGCCTACTCCTGTCTTAGATTATTTTGGAGAGAGCACAAATAATTGGGTTGTGCAAGCTAATGTTAAGACAGAACAGGATATAGTATTCATAGATCATTGTGTGCAGAGACAGGATGGGGAAGGGTCTTGCGGTGGTCGTGGGGGGGAAATGAGATGAGACAACTGTATTGGATGGGAAATGGGTCACATTAATGCAGTGTTTCTCAACCTTGGGTCCCCAGATGTTTTTGGCCTACAACTCCCAGCATGCCCCAGCCAGCATAGCTGGCTGGGGCATGCTGGGAGTTGTAGGCCAAAAACATCTGGGGACCCAAGGTTGAGAAACACTGCATTAATGTGATAATTAAGCAAAATCTGCAAGGGGGGGGGAGAGAAAGTGATTGTGCAGCATGCGTACTTACTCTGTCCGGTCAGGCAACAGCCTGTGAGCAATTAGGGTGATACACCCTGCCTCCTGACAGGAATGTGTCAGGGATTCCCGCCCCTTCCTCAAGCCACCTCAGCCAATGTGCAGGGGCAGCCTTCCCAGATCACCACGCCCCCCCCCCATCCGCCAGTGCCACACAGCTCTGAGTGGGTGATCCAGGTTAACCCCAGAAGCCACCCTTACCCTGCCACTAGGTCGCACAGCCCTAAGTGACAAGTCTCCGGAATGGCTAATCACCATAAAAGTGCCTCAGGCAGGGTGCTCATCGATCCCTAATCCTACCTGCCGTATCCTACACATCCCTGCCAACTGGAACATCAATCAACCAAACGTGATCAAATTAAGCTACCTCAAACTTTAACTAAATTAGCCACAACCTCCTGCAGAACAGTACAGAGTAGGTAGAAAAACTTCACCAACAAGGCCAATCAGGTGATGAATAAAGACATTCCTACCCAGCTCCCATAATGAGATACCAGCTAATCCTGTACTGAATATAGGGAGGGAGCATGCAGCTAGAAAGAGAGAGGCTGATGCAGGGGGCGGAGCTACCTTATAAGCCTTTATGCTCCGCCCCTCGTATTTATGTGATGTGCAGGCACACACAGCACAGAGCACATCCGACCTCCTTTCTCCGTGCCCTACAAATGCTTCCCCGACTGGATTATTTGGGCCAGTTAGGAGGAATGTTCATTGTGTCATCCTGGATTGATTATCTTCCCACATCCAGCTTTCTTTTGATTAGTTGCTTACCTGCTCTTATTACCTTGGTGTACAACTACTATTTGTCCAGGTATGCATCTCCACATACACAAGCTGAACAGATCATTGAAATTTTGTGACATGGTTAAAAAAAAAGCAGCATATGATTGCAGAGAAGGAGGCCGGAATGAAACAAAGTGACCCCAGTCTGCCGAAATGTGTACAGTGCTTTACTTTCAACAGATCTCCCTCAAGCACAAGGTTAAGCAAATAGTTCTGTGGATGCCTGAACTTTTGTTCACTAGCTGGTGAAGGCCATGTGATTTTATATCATGATCAAGCGAGGTTACAGTGACTCAAGTCTTCAAAGCCACTATATCAACAGGCTCCACATGGATTTATCAGGTGGTTACGTATGAATTTCACTCCTGTTGATGATCTTCTGGGACACAGATTTGGATCTCGTCCACACTGCGGATCATGGGAACATTATCGCTACAATCTGCATCTCAATCTTTCTATATATCTTCAAAAACTTTCTCTTTGTTCTGTTTTTAAAGAGATGAGTCAGATAGGTCTCTTGATGTCCTCCGCCCATTTCCGTGACTCACACATCTATCACCTTCGGCCACCCCCAAAGTCTTCTACTGTCTTCAATAACTTTCACCATTCTCTCTTGTTGCCTTTTGGACATATGAAGCAGCCTCATCGGCAGACGATTAGGCCATCTAGCCCAGTCCTGCCTCCTGTGGCAGGCAGTGGCTCTCCAATCTCTCAAGCAGAGGCGGTGCATGAAATTATGAGGATAAGCTTGAGATCTTCCGCATGCAGATCGTGTGCTCTGCCACGAAGACATAGCCCCCCTATGCCTGAAGATCGGCGTGGTGACACCTCTGTCTCCCCTTCATTCCGACCCTCCTCAAATGCCACCTTCCCTTTGGAACCTTTGGCTTAATCCTCTAGTCACTGTGCCAAACTAATTCCCAGGCAGAAGAATCCTACTGCCTGATGTGGAGAGCTCTGATGTCAGAGCCTCTGGGGTATTCAAAGCCCAGCTGCTGCAAGCCAGGGGCAGTACTAGGTACCGAAAAGATCCAAGGCTCACAGGACCAAAAAAAAAATATGCACAAATTTGCATATGCCCCAAAGTCTGTGCGTCTCTCTCTGTGTGTGCGTCTTTAAAGGACCCTGTCTCCTAAAGACAGCCCTATTTGTAAAAAGGGAAGTACGGACAGGGGAGAGGAGAGGAGGAGGGCTTTTGATTTCAGAAAAAAACCTCAAGCAGAAAGATTCGGGGGGGGGGGCAGCAGGAGGGCACATGTGGGCAAAAAGCCAGCTAATCGAGGCGGATCAGATACAATAGAGATCATCAGGGCCCTGAACCTTTATTTCAGCAAATGCCCATGGACAGCAGAGGGGGGGGCAGATGGCACCCCAGAGATTCAGGGCTCCAAATGAAAGATTTGGGGCTCCAGCCCTAGTGTACCACCCCTTAACACCACCTATTTCCCTCCCATTATGGGATGGAAATTATTTCCACCACCTCCAAGGAGAATTTTGGGTCCTGTGCTCTCCCAGCATCCCCAGGGACCACCCACCAATCCACTCCCTTTTCACTCTCTCCGTCAGAGCTCAAATAGGAGAGGTAAGGGCTGCAGAGCTTTCTGCAGGGACTGGGGGAGGGGGTTCTGAGGTCACATCTCCCCTTCCAAGGTAGGACCTCTCTCTGTCTCAGAGGGGAAGATCTGATCTATCCTATGGCCCCTGGGAAGCCCTCCCAGGACTACAGATTTGCAGTGTAAATAACCAGGTTATTTTTAAGGACCATCTTCTCCCCTGTGAGAAAATAGCCCTGCAGTGTAGTTCTCCCCCACCACGTTCACTGTTGGATGCTTTGCTCTACGTCCTTCTGCCTTCAGAGGCTCAGCTGGCTGGGACATGTGACAGGGCCTCCTTAGTAGCAGCACAGTTTACAGAACTCCCTCTCCAGGAAAGCCCAGTTCAGTTTGTTGTTGGGTTGTGAACTGTGGGTTGTTCACCATGGTTTGTTATCTCGGCTGGGTTCAGACAACACCATAACCCACATTTCAACAACAATCCATGGTTCAACGACAACCCACGCTCAACCCCTACTCAACCCCTGAGTGTGGGTTATCGTGTTGTCTGAACCCCTTCTTTGACTAGCAGGGACAATGACCCACCCACTCAGGTTTCCCTGTTTCCACTGAGCTTAGTTACAATGCTCACAGTTGCTGGGGGAAATGGATTGTTGTGAGCTATCCCCGTTGTAGTTGGGTGGCTTGGTCTTGAATGGAGAGGAGGAGGACCATGTAAGCCACCTTGGGTTGCTTGCAGGAGGGGAAAAGGTGGGATATTTATTTATTTATTTATTTATTTATTATATTTATACCCCGCCTTTTTTCCTGCAAGGAACCCAAGGCGGCTTACATAATCCTCCTCCTCCTCCTCCTCCTCCTCTCCATTTTATCCTCACAACAACCCTGTGAGGTAGGTTAGGCTGAGCGTCAGTGACTGGCCCAAAGTCACCCAGTGAGTTTCATGGCCGAGCGGGGACTAGAACCCGGATCTCCCGAGTCCCAGCCCAACACTCTCACCACTACGCCACACTGGCTCTCAATAAATAAATGTAATATTAAAAATATTTTTAAAATATTAAAAATATTAAAAATACATTAATTTTAAAAACTCAGTAAATAGATAATCAACTAAAAGGTAATCATTGGACAATATCCAGTCATTGCTGCAACAAGATAAGACAGAACTTTTCATTGTTATTATTTGAAACCCACGTTTCTATATGCCATTTATTTCCAGCCTATTGAAAAATAATCACTCTTTCATTGGGGAAATCTGACTCCTATTGCCTGTTTCATCATTATCCCTATTTAAGCATAATAGGATTCTGTCTTGCATAATGGCAACATTTCTGCATGCATGTCAAAAGAAGGTGGCATGTGTACATACCTTTTAACATGCATAGTTTCCCATTGTATGGTAGAGATAAGAGGAGAGGAAACAAGGATGATAAAGGAACTGGAAACAAGGCCCTATGAGGAGAGACTGAAAGAACTGGGCATGTTTAGCCTTCAGAAGAGGAGACTGAGGGGAGATATGATCCCACTCTTCCAGTACCTGAAGGGTTGTCACAAAGAGGAGGGCCAGGATCTCTTCTCGATCATCCCAGTTTGCAGGACACGGAATAATGGGCTCAAGTTACAAGAACCCAGATTCCACCTACACATCAGGAAAAATTTCCTGACTGTCAGAGCAATAAGACAATGGAACCAACTACCTGGGGAGGTGGTGGGCTCTCCCACTCCAGAGGCATTCAAGGTGCGGCTGGACAGTCATCTGTCAGGGATGCTTTGACCTGGATTCCTGCATTGAGCAGGGGGTTGGACTCGATGGCCTTGTAGGCCCCTTCCAACTCTACTTTTCTATGATTCTATGATTCTAAACACAAAGGCTAAGTCTCTGGCACTCCAAGAGCTGCGGTTTGGCATCACCAAGACTGGCTTTTCAGCCAGCGCCCTTTCCAGCCTGGGGTAGGTCCCTTAGAATCCTCCTTGCAATATCTCCACAGCTGGGAAGATACAGGAAACATCCACAAACTGCCAAGATGTTGCACAATTTTGCTCTGACATCTTGGCTGAGTTGCCCTGGTATGCTATTCAGAGGGCTGGAGAGGTAGAATTATGAGCGCTCATATTAGCTTCAGATGATGTCATTGAAAAGTTGGTGGCAGGTCCCTCAGAGAGTGTTGGGTTTATATCTTAACAAAGTGACAAGTATAATTGCATGAAAATAGCGTTTCTGAGGTTAGTTGTTGTTGGGGAGAACCCTCTGTTAAGTGCAGGGTTCAGGAATAAGGCCGGGCAACTGTGCCTGCTCTGGACCATACCGTCAACCGAGGCTAGAGATGGATGAATCTGTCAATTTTGACATCTAGAGTTGCCCCGTAAGGGAAGCTGCTTCCCCCCCCTTTCCCCCCCCTTCCTTTTTGACCCTTAGCAATTTCCCTACCAGGGAAAATAGCAGCCTCTGTGCATGGTGGTTTTTTTTTTTTTTTTTTTAAATTAAAATCAGGAAAATGTTCAAACGTGAGGAAATAACGCCCTATCTGCAGCTTCAGAAATCTGTGAAGGAAAGTCTCTTAACATTTGCACATTTGCTGACTTACCAAAAATAGAACGGTTCGCTTTCCTGAGAGCGAGTGATTGTTGTGAGGTGGATCAGCCCAAACATATGGAGAATCTCAACACCAATGTCATGCCTTCCTGGGGGGCCGCTAGCTAAGTGCCGCCACAGGCAGTGTCTGTAGAACTGATATCCTATGGGATAACCAAGCCATCTTCACCACATATGAATCAGCCCATAGTAGGTGGCACATTTTTTTGTGAGCAGTGAGATCCATTTCACTTGAAATTACCTGACCTGAGCCCTTGCCAGTGTCAGCTCCAGATCTGGGGTGGGCGGGAGCTTGAGTGAGATGCCCTCAGTGGGCGCCCCCCCCTTACTGAGTGGGCCCTGTTCCCCTTCCACACTGCTGTCGCTGCTGCCCATTCACTTGCCCTGTCTGTCTGGGTCCAAGCCGCAGCATTGCCCAGACAGAGAGAGAGCGAAGGAAATAAGCTGCCTTGGGTTCCTTGCGGGAAAAAAGGTGGGGTATAAATATAATAAATAAATAAATAAATAAGTGGTGTGGTGTGGTGCAGAAGTTAGAGCAGTGTTCTCCAACCTTGGGTCCCCAGATGTTTTTGGCCTACAACTCCCAGCATGCCCCAGCCAGCATAGCTGGCTGGGGCATGCTGGGAGTTGTAGGCCAAAAACATCTGGGGACCCAAGGTTGGAGAACACTGAGTTAGAGTGTTGGACTAGGACTTGGGAGATCGGAGTTCTAGTCCCCACATGTCCATGAAGCTCACTTGGCGACTCTGGGCCAGTCACTGACGCTCAGCCTAACCTACCTCGCAGGGCTGTTGTGAGGATAATATGGAGAAGAGGAGGAGGATTATGTAAGTCTCCTTGTGCCCCTTGCAGGAAAGAAAAGGTGGGATAGAAATATAATACATAAATAAATAATATTGAACAGGAAATCACAAGGGGGAACAGGGCCAGAAGGCTCTGGGGGTCTGCAGTGGGACCGCTGCTGAGGTGAGGGCCGTAGCAGGTGCCCGGTGCCAGCCCTGGCCCTTGTGATAAGTGAGGCTATACATCAGAATTAAAGAAGTCAACCCACCAACAATCGGTTGCTAGTCAACATGCTAAATGTTTATACCCCCTGGATGACATGTCAATTATTGAATGACTACCGTATTTATGGGGGGAGTTGGGATACAACCATATCTGGAGCTGCTTGGGCAAAGCTTAGTATTAGCTAAGGTAATGGCAGTGCGGCGTAGTGGTGAGAGTGTTGGACTTGGACCCGGGAGATCCGGGTTCTAGTCCCCGCTCGGCCTTAAAGCTCAGTCGGTGACTTTGGGCCAGTCACTGACTCTCAGCCTTAACCTACCTCACAGGGTTGTTGCGAGGATAAAATGAAGAGGAGGAGGACCATTTAAGCAGCCTCGGGTTCCTTGCAAATGGGGAAAGGGCAGGATATAGATGATGATGATGATGATGATGATGATGATGATGATGATGATGATGATGGATCCCAAGAGTTCTTTGCACAAGCATGCCTAATATGTTTCTGCCACCAGCAGCTGTTCCCCTTATACCAAATGTCCTGCAAAGGTCCCCTGACCTTCAGGAGTTTGGGGGGGGGGGGGTTGCAAGAGGCTGTCCTGGGAAGAGGGCCCCGGAAAGCCCCCATGTTTGTCTGTAACAATTAATATTATTTGGATCCCAGTCAATATATTTCTGGATCAGCCTGGACAGATCCTGATTTATCATACTGTCCGGTTCAAGGAATGTCTTGCTGAATCCAAAATTCTTTGTCAAAATTAATTTTATTTTCTTCATTTCCCTAAGGTTTTCATCATGTCTATATTTATCCTGGCACAGTGAGTTGTTGCCAAAGCTTGGGATTAGACTGTATAATATTACACACAGAGAAATATGTACAAATGCATGCAAGCACACAAACACACACACACACGGGCTTAAAAGACAAGGCAATCATTTAGCAACGTTTGGAAGCTTGCAAAGACACTTGAGGGGGCTTAATTATAACATCGTTAACATCCTTCGTAGTGATTCTCTCAACTTGTTCCTGTTGTGCTCTGATTGCGGTTGCTTGGCCTTGCATCGCATTCCTTATACATGACTAAACTGTTCATTATATGATAACAGATCAGTCTTTTTCTATATCTGATTGCATATGTGCTAAACCAGAATGATAACAGTTTATAAGTAGAGCTGAGTTGAAATGGAGGTACATTGGGGGGGGGGGAATCAAAGCAAACACAAACAAAAATATTTGCAAGTCCATGAAATGAACCCCCTCCCATTTAGTAAGCTTGGGGGGCTGCAAAATGAGTCAAATCTTTGCCCATTCATAGTGACTGCAGGACAGATTTGGCTTCATGATGTCACTATGTAGCCAAATCTCATTGGCTACCCATCATTGTCAGGAAGCCTCTTCAGAGTTAGGGCTATGCTTCTAGACACCATTTCCCCTTCATTTGGCTTTGTGATGTTGTCACATAACAAAATCTGATTGGCTGCCTGGCAACATTGCCTATGTGATCCCTGATCGGCCAGGATCACCTAAAGAAGAAGTGCCTGTTTTGTTCATTTGTTTTTAAAATGATGCTGAAGCTGAAGATCAGAGAAAGTAAATGCTGTGAATGGTTGGAGAACAGAGTGTGCAAAAAGATAAGCAAGAGGGTATTTTTGTGCAAAGTCTTGAACTTCTGGAACCTCCCCTTTTTCACCCCCAAAATGTTAATGGGTAAAAATTCAGTAAAGTCCTATTTATAGCAATGTGCCTGCTTCTAGAAGTTTGTATATTGTTGTTAAAATTTAACATATATAAAGGGCAAAGCGCTACCCCCATTTGAAAGGCCTTTAACTAGTGTTATAATAATAGCAGGAAATCGTCTAAGTCACCATTGTAATGCTTGGAGATCCCTCGCAAAGTAGAGATCAACTGGAAGAAGCATGAGAAATGCATGTACGATGGATTGACCCCCAAAACACCCATGGGCTTCCCTTTCCACCTACCTCTGGGCCTCTAGCTCCACTCAAATTTTTTCCAGTGGAATAGGACCTTCTGTCCTACAACATGTAGGTGACAAGTTGTGCTATCCTCTTACTGATCTATGTGATTGACTTTCCCAGAATGTGTTGTGATGACATTAAACAAGGTCTGAAGCTGGATACAGCACTTGTAAACTGATAACCAAGTAAGTCCTCAGCGCTTTCCCAAATTGCTCTGTATGTCTTAGGAAGTAAAGGAGGGGGGGGAAGACCCTCCTGCCAACAGCCTTACCTTTGCTGTAGGATATATCATTAGGTATGTCACATTAGTATGAGCCAATGTGGTCCAAAGAGTGACAAGTTGCAGTACCCAGTGATATGACAGATAATCTTGGGCTAATTCCCTTCTACAGTCATGCCTTGGATTGAGAGCATAATTCGTTTCGGAAACATGCTTGTAATCCAAAACATTCTTATATCAAAACAAAATCCCCAAAAAAAATTTTGTACAGAGATTTTTAATTTAAGCTGTACTACAGTACTTGTATTGCAAGACATCGCTTGTATATCAAGTAAATAAAAAATTAAATAAATATTTAAAAATTTGTTTGTCTTGCAAAATGCTCTCAAACCAAGTTACTTGCAATCCAAGGTATTACTGTACATACTGTATTATGTTAACATACCTGGGGGGGGTGCCTCGCTTCTCCTCTCCACACTGCCCCCCCCCGCTGCTCGATTCTCAGCGGCGTGGAGCAATCCTCCCCGCCGCTCGAGCCGCCCGCGTCGCCCACGCCCTCCGCAACGGGACCCTGCACTGGTGCGATGGGACCCCGCGCTGCGTCTTTTCCGTAGAAACCAGGGCAACAGGGCTTAAAACAGCCGTTTTAAGCCCTGTTGCCCTGGTTTCTACGGAAAAGATGCAGCACGAGGTCCCGTCGCACCGGCGCAGGGTCCCGTCATGGCCGGAAGTGATGTGATGGGACCGTCGCGCCGGGCGTGGGCAGCTTATCACGGTAAGGCCCGCAAGTCTCAGGGGGCATAAGTGGGGCCCCAATTTCAGCCAGCTACGCCCGCCCCCCCGAGGCAAGCGGTTACATCCCTAGTGGAAGGAAGGCCAGGCTACAAGGGAAGAGTACAGGCAGGTAGCACTGAACTGCAGGAATAGTGTCAGGAAGGCTAAAGCTGAGAATGAGCTGAGATTAGCGAGGGATGCTAAAAACAACAAGAAAGCTTTCTTCAGATACGTGCACAGTAAAAGAAAGAGGAAAGAAATGGTGGTTCAACTATGCGATGAGGATGGCAAATTGATAACAGAAGACAAAGAAAAGGCAGAAGTGTTCAATTCCTACTTCGGCTCGGTCTTCTCCCAAAAGAGGGTCTATGACCCCCCCCGGCCAAACCTGAAGTGCAGACTGAAGGGGCAGGATTGCAGCTTGAGATTGATAAGCAAATGGTCAAGGAGCACCTGATTACTTTGGACGAGTTCAAATCTCCAGGGTCCAATGAACTGCATCCTAGAGTAATAAAGGAACTGGCAGAAGAACTCTCAGAACCAATGTCTATTATCTTTGAGAAATCATGGCGGACAGGTCAGGTGAAGTGCCAGATGACTGGAATAGGGCTACTGCTGTTCTTATCTTCAAACAGGGAAAGAAGGAGGAACCTGGGAACTACAGACCAGTCAGTCTGACATCAATCCCTGGGAAAATTCTGGAGCAGATTATAATGCAGTCAATCTGGAAGCACTTTGAAAACAAAGCAGTGATTGCTAGAAGCCAACACGGACTTGTCAAGAACAAATCCTGTCAGACCAATCTGATCTTATTTTTTTATTGGGTAACCTCCCTTGTGGACTGTGGGAATGCTGTGGGCATAATATATCAGGACTTCAGCAAAGCTTTCGACAAAGTGCCTCATGATATCCTGATTAGCAAGCTAGCTAAAAGTGGGCTAGATGGAACAACTATCAGGTGGATCCACAGTTGGCTGCAGCATCGGACTCAAAGACTGCTTATCAATGGTATCTTCTCAAACTGGGGAGAGGTAACGAGTGGGGTACCACAGGGCTCGGTCCTGGGCCCAGTGCTCTTCAACATTTTTATTAATGACTTGGATGAGGAGGTGCAGGGAATGCTTATCAAATTTGCAGATGACACAAAATTTTATTTATTTATTTATTTATTTATTATATTTATACCCCGCCTTTTTTCCTGCAAGGAACCCAAGGCGGCTTACATAATCCTCCTCCTCCTCTCCATTTTATCCTCACAACAACCCTGTGAGGTAGGTTAGGCTGAGAGTCGGTGACTGGCCCAAAGTCACCCAGTAAGCTTCATGGCAGAATGGGGACTAGAACCCGGAACTTCTGAGTCCCAGTCCAACAATCTCACCACTACGCTAATACTCTGGAAGACAGAAACAAAATTCAAAGTGATCTCGATAGGCTGGAGCTCTGAGCTGAAAACAACAGAATGAAATTTAAAAGGGATAGATGCCAAGTGCTGCACCTAGGGAAAGGAAACCAAACGCAGAGTTACAAGTTGAAGGGTTGTCACACAGAGGAGGGCCAAGATCTCTTCTCGATCATCCCAGTTTGCAGGACATGGAATAATGGGCTCAAGTTACAGGAACCCAGATTCCACCTAAACATCAGGAAAAATTTCCTGACTGTTAGAGCAATAAGACAATGGAACCAACTACCCAGGGAGGTGGTGGGCTCTCCCACTCTGGAGGCATTCAAGGTGCAGCTGGACAGCCATCTGTCAGGGATGCTTTGACCTGGATTCCTGCATTGAGCAGGGGGGTTGGACTCGATGGCCTTGTAGGCCCCTTCCAACTCTGCTATTCTATGATTCTATGATCCTTTCCCCCTCACCTCCGCTAGAACTAACTGCATAAAATACGCAAAATAAGAAAACATATAAATGGGGATGCTTTTCCTGATTTCACTCCTATTACAGAATCGGGCTTCTTTAGCTTAGCTGTTTGCAGAATTTGACTTCTATACAACACTAGCTACAAAAAGTCCTGATGATGATAAGAAGAAGAAATCCAAGACTGTACCATTCTAATAACCTTGGAAATAAATGGGATATTTGTTTTCAAAGTCAGTAGTGATTTGTTTTTCTAACTGCAGCACAAATTTGGTTTCTGCAAAAATGTGGACTTTAAATTCACACACTGTCATCATTAAATTTAACCATTTAATATGCCAATATTCCTTTTAAACCAGATTTACCAAGGAATGAACCCAGATCCTTCTGGGTTCCAATCCCATCATCAATCAGAACTGGGGATGAACCTAAACCCTAAATTTTGTAGAATTGGTGGTGTCCCACATCTTTCTAGTACGTTCTGAGAGATCTTACATTTGCTGCTTGTCCAATATCTATCCTTCCTGATTAAATGCAAATGGATTTTCCCCCCTTGCAGGTCATCCACTGTATGTACACACAAATGATAAGGCAGAAGTGCCTAGGACAAGCCCTTCCATTCTGCCTAGCTTTGATACTAATGGTCATAGGTAATGCATAAAGGAAGCAATCAAGGCCATTTTCATCCCATTGCTCCAGAGGCAGTGGTTTGGCAGCAGCAAGCCTGGTCTTTCAGCTGACACCTTTCCCAATCCAAACCAAGGATAGATTCCTCTGACCGTGCCAGGCAATAGCCCCCCCCACGCCCAAGCTGGACAGACGACACATGCCACCTAAACACGCTGCCAAGAACTTGCACAATTTACTCTTGATGTTTTTGCTGACTTCTTGCGTAGGTCTCCTAGTCCTCTGCGCTTGATCTCTGGAGAGGAAGAAATACGAACGCTCACTTTAGTTCCATATTACGTAATTGTAAAAACTTGATGATAGATCCACTGAAGAATGCTAGCCTTATGTGTAAATGTAGGCAAGTAGCTTGTTGAATAGAAAGGAGAGAGAGTGCGCATGGGCTAAGTCTCGGCACCCTTCATTTAAAAGCTAGGGTAGCCAGCCATCAGGTTATTATGGTTTATGAAGCCATTGTATTACCAACTTTATTGTATGCCTGCGAAACATGGACTATCTATAAACGTCACTTCCACCTCCTTGAAAGGTTTCATCAACGTTGCCTCCGGAAAATCCTGCAAATTACTTGGGAAGATAGGCGAACAAATGTCAGTGTACTGGAAGAAGCAAAGACTACTAGCATTGAAAAAATGATCCTTCAACGCCAACTTCAGTGGACCGGTCATGTTGTTCGAATGCCTGACTGCCATCTCCCAAAGCAGTTACTTTACTCCCAACTCAAGGATGGAAAGCGGAATATCGGTGGTCAATATAAGAGGTTTAAAGATGTTCATAAGGCTAATCTAAAAAAATGCAATATAAACATCGAAAACTGGGAAGCTCTGGCCCATGAACGATCTAAATGGAGGTTGGCCTTTCACAAAGGTTCCATGGACTTTGAAGAAGCCCGAGTGCAAGGTGAAAGGGAGAAACGTGCTAGGCGAAAAGCACGTCAAATGAATCCTTTACAGGACCATCTTCTATCTGGTAACCTGTGTCCTCACTGTGGGAAGCTGTGTGGATCTAAAATTGGCCTCCACAGTCACTTACGGACCCATCGCTAGAGTCTACACAATCTTCTTTAGAATTTCCTCCTTTTATCCCGGAAGACAATCTTACTCGGTCACGAGTGATCGCCTGATGATGATGATTATTATTTTTTAAAATTATACTGATCAGATCACACATCTTGACCCGCTCCAAACCCATCAAGTGCCTCATTCGCACATTCCCAAAGCCTGTCCAGCCTGTACTCCTGACTTGCCAAACCTGCCTGGCTCTGACCCTTTCCGAAGTCCTGGCTCAGTCAAGGGAATAGATTTTTTTTTTTAAAAAAAAAAATCACACCTTGTCAACCCTACCAACTGCACAGCAGACCAAGCTTCAAGGTGGAACTCAGATAACCACGACAAGCTCAAACCTTGCTGATTCTCCCATCCCTAGAAAGATTTCTCAGCAGTTCAGCTCCTGTTTGTGATAAGCAGGAGTCTCCACTTATCTGGATATACGAACGTGGTACATTGGCAGCAGTTACCCTAAGTGAGCAGCAGTTACCCAGGCTTTAGCCTAACCATGTTCTTGTGTGTTAGAAGAGACCACAAAACTGGATCTGAGTGCAAGAAGTATGTTGGTTCAAATAGAGCAGTGCTTGTATCTGTGACACAAATAAAAACATCATGTCCCAAAGAAAGAAAAGTCATTACGATTTCCAAAAGTGGTTTTGTGCAGATGATCAAAGGACTTCCTGTCGGAGAGTGTGACTAACTTGAAATTTCAAGGGAGAAAAACACAGAAAAAGACGTTTTCACTTTTCCACTAGGAAAACTCATGGCATTTTGGGATAAGTAAGCATAAAAAACATTTTTCATCAACATGGAAAGCCAAACCAAGCTTCCCAATCAGTATTCCAAAGAGGAGCATAAAAAATTAAATCTTCCACTATGAATTAACAATTCAAAGGGATCCGGGTTTTTCCCCCTGAATAATTCTGATCGTTGCTCATTAAGGCATTATCCCAGCATCATCACGTACAGGGAGTTGATCTAGACAGTCTCCATGTAACTAATGGGACTTCAGTTCATAAACAGCTTAGAGGTAATCAGGGGCAGCTATAGTGAGGGTATAATAAATTGGTTTCTCCTGGAGACTAAGTCACAGTTATATACAGAGCAAAGCCAGGCACTGCAGTTAGGAAGTATCCAGTTCAATGTGTACATGATATTACTATTATTTATTTATTTATTTATTTATTATATTTATACCCCGCCTTTTTTCCTGAAAGGAACCCAAGGCGGCTTACATAATCCTTCTCCTCCTCTCCATTTTATCCTCACAACAACCCTGTGAGGTAGGTTAGGCTGAGGGCAGTGACTGGCCCAAAGTCACCCAGTGAGTTTCATGGCCGAGCGGGGACTAGAACCCGGATCTCCCAAGTCTCAGTCCAACACTCTTACCACTACGCCACACTGGCTCCAAATGTTATGTTATAAATAACATGTTATGTTATATAAATGACATAACTGTTTTTAAAGATCACACTGATAAAACTATAATGAACATGAACATCTATATTGTCTTAGAGGCAGACAATGTAGCACATCAACTACTTGTAGCTGGTTTAGGAAAAGCCCTTCTGGCACTTAGGGCTAATTCACACATCCTTGTTCATTACTTGTTGGCTGCAAATCCAAGCCACACCTTACATGTGTGAATTGACTGCAACAGATAGAATTTTCAAGTTAGCATGTTATACACAAATAGGGCCGTTATGCCAAGGAAAGGGCTGCAGGGGGCACACCACTGGCCCCAGCCTGGCATCCACGCATGAGGTATGGATGTCTGCAGGGGAAAGCCTATGCATGTTTGTAGAGATCTATGCAGGGAGGATCTCCCCTGAAGACATCCACATCTGAGTCATGGAGGTAGGAGGCAGTGCTGGGGGAAGCCACGCCCCCTGGGAGCAGGGCCCAGCAGCCTGGCTGGCTCCGCAGCCCCTTTCTACACATGATGCCCTTGCACATAACACATGAAGGGGCCGTTGCCTCTCACCTCTCTAGCACAATATTACAGTCTCCAATTGCCCCCAAAATGCCAGGACCCTCAAGAAAACCCATAAGCCATCACAGCTTCTCACTTTGTCATGCAGAGTCCCGAATTCCCCAGCTTGCAGTTTTAGCTTAGCTGCAATTTTGCCCATGCCCCCTTTAAGATAGCTCTGCTTAGGCTCAACCAGCCGCAGTAAGCAGGGAGGGAACAGACACGGGTAAGCTGGGAGGGCCAGGCGAGGATGTGTGTGTGCGCGTGCGCACACGCACGTGCATGCATGCTCTACCTGCTGCCTCTGCTGCACATTGCTGTGGGAAAGGGATTAGCTAGGTGAAAGCCTGGACTGACGGAGAGGTGAATGAGGGAATTTATCACATGATTCCTATCTTTATATTGCCAAAGATTTTATTTCCAAACAGAGCTGACTCTTTGCCTCTAACAGATGAGTTTACAGTGTCAGAAGGGAATGCAAGAAGCTTCCCCTTCTCTCTGAAGCTCCATGTTTGGGGGTGTGGGGTGGGTAAGCTTCACCTGTTGAATTTGTGCCAATCCTGACAATTTTAAAACTAAAAGAAAGAGAATGCCCTGCAAGCACTGATCCCCCCCCGCCATGAAAAACACCAGATATCAACAATTAAGGGTTTAAGTAAGGTGGGGGGGAAATATTACAAAAGCCACTGATAAAGTATTATAAAATAATACATAATCATGTAATAATTATAATATATAAGATTTTGTGTGTTTCCTCTAATAACTTTTGTACCTGACCATGCTCTTTGGTTGCCTGGCCATACCCTTGGCCACGCCCTCACGTTGCCTGGCCACGCCCTCTTGATCACACCTTCATGTTGCTTAACCATACCTCTTACAAATTCACATGTGTGTCCCTATTTTCATCTGTGAAATGTTGGAGGGTATGATATTATTCAATGGGCATAGGTCATCAAGGCCTGGTTCCATTCACACATGCTCATTCACTATTTGATAGCTAAAGTATCCTGCGATGAACTGCACATGTCAATGGGCAGTGCAGCATGTGTATGTTGTAGTTGGGCACCCTGTCTGAGTACAAAAAATGTCTTTGTTTGAGGTGACCTTACCTATTTATAGGCTTGTACTTTCCTTTGGGCCCCTCAAGCATATACCACTGGTCCAGAGATTGCCCTGCTCGCCCCATTGATTCTGCCTCCTGCCCCTGCCAGCCCAGTTGTCTTTACACTTGGGAAGGCTCAGACTGTTTCTTTGACTTTGGGATAGTGCTGTGCCGAATCCCCTCCTGGCCTTCCACAATCTTTTCGCCTCCCTGTGAAAGAGTCGGTTGCTTTTCTGCTTCCTTCACAGAGATAGCGAGAATTTCAGAGGCATTTCTTAGTGCACAGTGCTTAAGGGCCCTTACTGTAACAAGGTGGTCGAGGTATATGCCCACGCGCACTCTCTCTTTCAAC
The DNA here is from genome assembly GCA_021292165.1 of Shinisaurus crocodilurus. NCBI lineage: Eukaryota > Metazoa > Chordata > Lepidosauria > Squamata > Shinisauridae > Shinisaurus > Shinisaurus crocodilurus. Next base: position 136,233 of record JAHFWL010000347.1, read on the forward strand.
TTAAGCCCCATTCTCCTGTGCTTTGCAGCGTCCCCAGCTGCTGGTGTTTTCTGTAAAGCCAGCCTAGAGGACGTAAGCAGTCCTCCCTTGGGACTTTCCAGTACTGCTGCCTACTGAGGGCCTGAAAGCGAACTGAGGGGTTTTTTTGTTTGTTTGTTTGTTTTTAAAAAGACTCAACCACCACCACCTCACTTGGACCTTTTCATCCGGCCCTCCAATTAATGGTCAAAAATAAACAGATAGAAAAATTCAGCACAGTGCTACTTTGGGAGGCTGACCATGACAATTGGTGTGCCAGTCAAAGTCACAAATGGGACCTTCCAACGTTGTCATTACAGAAGCCTTCCTGATAAACCCTGCCTCTACCTTCTTCAGTTACAGTGACTCCTGAGCACGGACAGGCCTTCTTTATTCTCTTGATTTGTTGTTAAGCTGATATTTCGCAGAACCCACAGATAATAACTCCTCCAAAATCTTTAACAGCTGCAGCCAACATTCAGAGAAGAGGCCCCGTATTCCTACAGTGGGGAGGCCAAGGCCTTACGCAACTTAGTTTAAGCAGCCTTTTGGGATTGTGCCTTGCCAGTTCAAGTGAAGTGGCAGACATCCCTCTATGTGTGAGGAGAATCGGCCTTCGCTAGAGGCCGTGTTCTTTTTCCCATTGGGTCAACCTCTTTTGAAATTGTTTATTTGTCTGCCTGTGCATGTTGTGGAGTCCACATAACATCCCGGAATACACTGCCTCTGCATACAGCAGGCCTTAAGCAAGGCTTGTCCCTCCTGAGTCCTCTGGCATAGAGGGAAGAGGGCCCTGGTGTGAGCTGGGATACAAAGTGTTGCTCTGTTCCAGTTTGTGAGGCTGCCGCTTTACCATGTCTTCTCAGCTAGACACTGTGGCTGCAGAAACATAAAATATTCTATATAGGGCCTTGGAGACTCCTTTTCTGGAACAGAAATATTGTTTTGGGGTTTTTTTAAGTTAAAGAAGGCATAGAAGCAGTGCGATCAATCATTTTCTGTAACTGCCTGCTGCTGAGAAACCCTGGAGCCTCTTAAAACGAACTATTCCTTGTCCGTGTGAAACTTAAGTTCATACGTTAGGTACGCTCTCTCACTGGAACAGCTGGTGCAGTGGAATCCCAGGTCAGCTATAAAATTGGACGTTGTGATTTATTTATTCATTTATTTACTTTCATTTCTATGCTGCCCTTCAATAGAAATATTCCCAGGTAGGGTGGCCATGTGTCCTACTTTATAGGGGACAGTCCTCTATTTGAAGGTGTCCTCTCTGTTTGAAGGGCTCTCTGGTCCAAGTCTGGTTTAAAGATAAAGAACCATAAGAAGGGAGAGCCGCAGGAAGGGCATTGATGTTGCCCATCAACACTGAGCCCCTGGGCAGCAGACTGAGGAGGCACACAGGACCCCTTGTCACAGTCTTCCCCACTGTGGCAAGATACAATATATTTGTCTATTTAAATTATATTTCTACCTTTGCATCTATCCAAAATGCAAATGCAAATTTTATGCAAATCTGTGTTTTCTTTTTTGGGCGATGCATTTCCTCTTTTTTGGCAATGTGAAAGTGGCCACCCTCTTCCTACAGCAGCTCATAGCAGTAAAAACCAATACAAAACATTAAAACAACAGTGGCATAAACAATAAAAGCAGCAGCAGTGTATACGGGGGGGGGGGGGGGAGAGAAATATCTCACAGTATAAGAATTAAAAGCCTGGGGAAATAAAAAAGGTATTTTCCCCAGTCCCTAAAAGATAACAAGGTTGGTGTCATAGGAGCCTCCCTTGGGAGAGAGTCCAAACTGGGCAGGTACTCCCCCCCCCCGATCACCACCTGGCATGCCTCGAAGCGAGCATGTAGAGGAGCACCTCCCATGGTCATCTTAGTGCACTGCATGGGCAGGAAGGTATGGATTTCCTTCAGGTACCCTGGTCCCAAGCTGTGTAAGTTTTTGAAGGTGAACGCCAACACTTTGAATTGTGTTCAGAAATGGACTGGTAACCAGTGAAGATATTGAAGAACCAGGGAGTTGTGTTCCAACAATTAGCCAGTCCAGTCAACAGCTGTATCCTGATCTAAGTTTCCAAACAGTCTTACTGGCAATCCAGTAAGAGTGTGTAGCGGGCCCGCTCCAAATCCAACTAGATAGAAGAGATGAATTTCTTCCATGGCAGGAGGGGTCAAACCGCAGGCCCATGGACCAAACCCGGCCCACCTGGGGTCCCAATACAGCCCCTTCCCCTGGCCCCACCCTCTTTTCCCCAACCACCGATCATTTGGTGGTTTCCTGGCTTTTGCACAGTCCCCCCGCCGCCGCCCATTCTGAAAGGTTGAAATGCCTCTCCTAAGGCTTAGTTACTGGCAGGAAGAGCTCTCAGCTAAAGTATCTTGGTATTTTTGGTCTGCCCATTTTGCCTTTGGCCCCCTGCCCACTACTGAAATGCAGCCCCCAAAAGCTTTCCCTAAAATTCAGAACTTAAGTTGAACTCGGCCCACACAGGCTGAATGAGGTTCAATACCCCTGTTCTATGCAAAATTTGAGTCGGAAAGACTTAATTCAAAGTGCACAAGAACAGATGCAATCAAGGAATTTTATGGTGATTTGCTGGATAAATGATTGCTGCTCCGTCTCCAGTCTGTATTAGACTAATGGTGTTGACAAGTTCTGTGAAGAGGGCTAATTTGTACAATGTATTCCTTGTCCATGTCAGCATCCCCATCCTTTCCTGATTATGTTTTGCATGAGAAAACATAATGTGTGAAGTGGGCAATCATGGGCAGTAGACACAATCCAGCTGAAGTTAAGCATTTGTACATCCCAAGGGTGCCCGTGGTCAGCAGCTAATTCTGTGCTCACCGTCACTAGAAAAAAATGTGACACTGTGACCCTGGGGTTGCTGATAATAAATACTTACAATCATTCAGTTTTACATATCTCATTATATAAACGAGAAATGAATAGTGGGAATCCATGTGCTCTGTTCAATATACTTCACTATGTGGTCCTATCCAGCCTAGTTGTTCTCCTTAAAGCTTTTGGATCATTGTCTAGATTATTTAGGACTAGTGTTAGCACAGTCTAGATCAGAAATGGGGAACCTTTGGCCTTTGGGCCAATTTGCCTGCCAGGCCAGCCCATCTGGCTTGCAGGGTGAGCCCTCCCATCCACTCCACAAAGTCCTTCCCTTTGAAGGCTGGGGGACAGGGAATGCCCTACCATTATCTCCAGTCAGCAAAGATAACAGCAGGGATTCCTCTCCCTGATAGCTTCACCTCGACTCAGACTCGAGTCCCAATATTTTTAATGGGACTCGAGACTCGACTCGGGACTCGAGACCAAGGACTCTTCAACATCCCTGGGCTGTGCCAGAAGGAGTGGAGAGGAGCGTGATTGCCGGCGAAGAGCGCATGGAAGCGAGGTGTGCCGCTGCTCGGCCACTATGGACGGCTACCAGGAGTGCAGCCCCAACAGTGTGCCAAGATTTATTTTGATTGATGTGTTGCGTACTTGGGAGAGGCAGAAGAAGGACCTGAGATTACTCTGTGTGGCTGCTCTGAGTGTGTTTCTGGTTTCAGCAAGTTCATCACCAGTGGAGCGGATGTTCAGTGAGGGTGGAATTGTGATGAGATCCCACCGTTCCAGAATGGGGGCCAAACATTTAGAAAAAATCTTGTTCCTCAAATGCAACATGGATAAGTTTTAGGAAGTACAGCAAATTTATTTTTTAAAATCATTTTTCTAAAATGCAACCTTTCAGACATTTTGGGTTTGGCTGCCTCTGCCTGCCTGTCTGGGGTTCCCAGCCTCCTCTGCCTGCCTGGTCTCTTCTTGACCAGTTCAACAGTTGAATTGTCCAAGACAAAGGCCTCTGCCTGCCTGCTTTGGGGTTCCCTGCCTCCTCTGCCTGCCTGGTTATTTTGGGTTTGTCTGCCTGGTCTGTTCTTGCCAAAATCAGTTGCAGAGTTTTGAAATAAAAAGGCACACTTCTGCCTAGAATTTACTTAAACCACACATCTGAAGTAGCCTTATTTTGTTGGGAAAACCCCCCATTGATTTTAATAGGGACTCGTGGAGTCAGCTTTGGGAGTGACTCGTGACTCGTGACTCGTGAGTCACCATTTTGGACCAAGGACTCGGACTCGAGACTCGGGTCCAAAGACTTGTGACTCGACTCGTGACTCGAGACCAAGGACTCTTCAACATCCCTGTTAAGAACTAGGCAAGGCAACCATTGCTTTGATTAGGGTGCATGGTGGAGCACATCTGGCAATGAACTGCACAGCATGGGTTAAGAACATAACATAAGTCATGCTGGAACAGAGCAAGGGTCCATCTAGTCCAGCATTCTGTTCACACAGTGGCCAACCAGCTGCCCACGGGAAACGCACAAGCAGGACATGAGTGCATCCACACCCTCCCGCCCATGTTCCCCAGCAGCAACTGGAGTACGTAGGCAAACTGCCTCTGATACTGGAGGGAGCATATAGCCATCAGGACTAGTAGCCATTGATAGCCTTCTCCTCCATGAATTTGTCCAGTCCCCCTTTAAAGCTCTCCAAATTGGTGGCCATCACTACATCTTGTGGAAGTGAATTCCATAGTTTAACTATATGTTGTGCCCTCAATTTAAATGAGGGAAGGTTTGCAGGGTATGGTGTGCTAAAGGGGAAAGTAAGGGGGGAAGGTAGGGGGGGGGGTCTATGTGCCCTCTCTTTGAAGGGCTGTCAGAAGACAGTCCTCTATTTGAATGGCTTTCTGGTTCAAATCCGGTTTAAAGATGAAGAAGAACCCTAAGAAGGGAGAGCCACAGGGCCCTTGAGGTGGTGGCCCATCAACAGTGAGCTCCTGGACAGCAGCCCGAGCAGGCACACACATGTCACCTAGCTACAGTTTCCCCTAGTATAATGAGATGCATTGTATTTCTATTGAAATTATAGCTATTTTTAAGTTTGCCTCGATGCCTATAAATTAGAATATGCATTTTTATGCAAATCTGAGTCCTCTTTTGTCCTCCTTTGTGATTATGCTTTTCCTCTCTTTTTTCGGCAACAAGTAAGTGGCCATCCTGGGGGAAAGCCGAGAGGTTCTGAGAAGATGGGAGGGATACCAAGGTGTACCATGGAGAAAAAAAAAACATTAGGCTAGCAGATGACCAACCCAGTATCAAATGTACGCAAAGCACCTTCTTAAGAATACACACCCATACCACACTTATTAAGATCTACAGTAGCAATATGTTTTTCTTTTATTATGTTTAATGTGATTTCATGGAATGTCAAGAGATTGTGAAATCTGAATAAGGAGAAGAGAGTTCTCTCTATTTAAAAAAAAGCTTAAATGTGGCTTCTTTTGTTCATATCTTTTAGAAGAAACCCATTTAATGGCTGCCGATGAACATTTGTTGAGAAAAGATTGGGTTGTGGAGTCTGTGTAACAGGTACTTTGATACAGTTTAAAGGGGTTGCTATTTAAAGTGACACCTCTTTTCAGTTCAACAGGTGGTGATTGATCCTGATGGTCGCTTTTTGATTCTGGTTGGGAAATATATTGATAAAATAATTGCCATGATTAATGTGTATGGGCCTAATAATGATTCCCCAGTTATGTTTCATGAATGTTTCAGCAAATTGGTCAACACCGCTTATGATCATTTGATTGCGGGCAGCGACTTCAGTGAGGTTTTAGATGCCAAGAGGCAAACACTGGTGAGATTTACACTTCAGGCCTACATGGCTGAACTTGGTTTGACTGATGCTTGGGGAATTTTTCATCCTGGCAAGAGAGACTACACCTTCATTTCACCGGTCTATCATAACTGCTTTTGATTAAATTATTTTTTGGTTTCCACATTTTTGCTACATCAAATAAATGTTTGTAAGATTGATATGTTGTTAGTTTCAGACCATGCCCCAGTCTGCTTGGAGTTGCAGTTTTCAGATTTGCCAAGGCCCCCCAGTTTTCTGGTGCTTTAATGTTTCTCTTCTTAATGATGGCATTTAAAAAAACAGATTTCTGCTGAGTGAGTTACTTAGGTATTTTAAAATTAATGAGGGTACTGTTGATTCTTGCACCACTGAGTGGGAGGCCTGTAAAGTTTTTTTTATATGGGGCTGAATTATTGCCTATGCATCCTATAAGGTGTTTTTTTTTTTAATGCAACAAATATCTCTAAATAAGAAGTTGAAATCTCTTATAATCCAGCTTCCCATTTGCCCAACTGCACAACTTTATCAGGAGTTGCAGAACATTAAATGCAAGCGGGGGTGGGGGGGAGCCTTAGCCTGTTCATGACAGGCATATTGTGGAAATGGTGAATGTCTCAGTAAGTTTTTGGCACACCATCTTAAACAGCAAAAAACATTGAAATGTTATTTCAGCTGTTAAAGACGGGAGTGATAGGACATACAGTCATGCCTTGGATTGAGAGCATAATTCGTTCCGGAAACGTGCTTGTAATCCAAAACACTCTTATATCAAAACGAAATCCCCGAAAAAAAAATTGTACAGAGATTTTTAATTTAAGCTGCACTACAGTACTTGTATTGCAAGACGTCGCTTGTATATCAAGTAAAAAATATATATTAATAAATATTTAAAAACCTGGTCCAGATGGATTTCCAATTGAATGGTATAAAACATTTCCCAACCTGTTAATTCCAAAGCTTCATTGTCTTTATAATCATATCTTTGAATCAGGCTTCCTTTCTTCATAGTTAAATTATTATTATATTACAGTGATTTCTGAGCCTGGCAAGGATCACACTTATTGCACTAACTATCAACCCATTTCGTTAAATAACGTAGGTATTAAAATATTGATTGCAATTCTGCCTGATAGTTTGCAACAAGTTATCACAACACTGGTTCGAGCAGATCAGGTTAGACGCTGAAAAAGCCTTTGACAAAATTCACTGGAAATTTATTTTCAATATGGTGAGTAATTTTGGCCTTCCTGTAGAATTTTTGAAATGGGTCAGAATTTTGTATTCAACCCCAAGAGCTAGAGTTATGGCCAATGCTCTCTTCTTGGCTTTCTTTTCTCTTGGGAGAGGTACCAGACAGGGATGTCCACTTTCTCTATTCATATATGATCTATGTTTGGAATCCCTGCCACTATACTACAGAATAGTAGTATTCACAGCTTTGTGCAGGATTGTTTAGAATTTAAAATTATTCTTTATGCTGACAATCTTTTATTGTTTATCTCAAAACTGCAGCCATCTGTTCCAGCTTTGATGCAGTTGACTATTCAATTAACTGATCAAAGTCTGAACTGATGCCAACTGGCGATACTATGTACAGTATTAGCTAATTGGCAGTTTAGAGGGTGCTCAGATCTTGTTACTTATTTGGGAATGCTTATTCTCAGAGACATATCTGAAATCATTAAGCTAAATTTGAATAAGTTGATTAATGAGATTTCACAGGTTATAGATAGATGGGCATCTTTAAAGTTGAGTTTGTTGGGTAAGGTGAATACATTCAAGATGGATATTATACCTTGGATTGTTTATGTTATACATGGGATTCCACTATCTATAATGACAAATATTTTCAAAAACTGAATGCTCTTCTTCATTTAAAAAAAAAATATGGGGGGGGTGTTTCCTCCCCATGAATATCCTTGAAAAGGATGCAATTTCCAGTTAAAGAAGGTGGGTTTGGCTTTCCAGATCTTGCTTTATATAATCAGGCTTATTTGTTGACCTGTACTAATTGTGGTCATTTCCAAATTAGGTTAGATTTTCCACCTTGGTCAGTTTTGGAATCTTCCTGTCTGGATCCTATCTCCAAATGGATGGCAAATGGAAAAGCAAATTAAATGGATAGGGTTCCTCTCACAGTTTAGAGATGTATGGTGTATAATGTCACGTCAATTACATTTTGATCCATTTTCTAATGCTAAATTGACTCTATGGGGAAATCCAGAGTTGAAAATTGGTAAGAATATTTTTTGTGTGTGGTGGACTTGTATGGATAAGTTGATTTTTACCTTCAATCAATTAGTTGGTGCTGATGATGAGTTTTTGTCATTCTTGGCTTTGCGTGCTATGGCTGAATGACAATACTTGCAATTCAATATTTGTTAGAATCTAGGTCTGGCCTTGTCACTTTTACAACTTCAGAGTCTAAGTCAGTGATGGCGAACCTATGGCACGGGTGCCACAGCTGGCACACAGGGACCTCTCTGTGGGCACTCATAGATCATAGAGTTGGAAGGAGCCTACAAGGCTATCGAGTCCAACCCCCTGCTTAATGCAGGAAACTAGAGGAGGGGCCTCCCATCCAAGTAATAACCAGGCTTGACCCTGCTTAGCTTTCCACACTCAGACAAGCTGAGCCAGCATAAGCCACTCGAGCCATTGGTCACCAGATCACGAAAAGACCGTCCCCTTCTGCAAAACACTAATGATTTTGTTCTTTCCCACAGTGTGGACAACAGAATGATTTTATTCTAGAATTCCTGTTACATAATTCTTTTCTACATTGTTATCACATTTAAAAGATTTTGAAGAACGATGCACAGGGCATGGCTTGGATGTAAAGCCCTAACAGTTGACCTGAGTGCTGCATGTGTTGCTCTCAAACTAATGGAGTATGAGCCAAGGTTTGACAAATTATCAGCATGCATGATGCAATAGCAAAAATCACATTAATTGTGCAAAAGCATGCCCAATGCAAACTTTTACCTAATGCAGTGTTTGCAGTCCAAGACATAAAGTGTTTAAAATGTGCTAAGCACATTTAGTTTTCTTGTTTATCTTGCTCATCCTAGTACAGGTTGACTTTTACTTTTACTAATCTGACACCTGTATAAGCAGGGAAAGGACCTGGGGTAAAGCTTGCCCCATACAATTTCAGTCTGGCATATAATCATATTACAAGTTGAGAATCCCTTATCCAAAAATACATGTGCCTAATTATTTAAAAAGTTTAAATTCCCTTCAGGCTATGTGTACAATGTAGTACTACAATAATTTTTGAGTTGATTCTTTTTTCAACAAAAAACTATCATTGAAAGCTCTGTTACTGTGTTTTTCTTTTAAGACAAAAGATGTTAATTAGTTCGGACAACTGTATGAGTTGTTTTTCTAAAACTAAAACCTCGGTATTCAGGTTTAATTGCAGTGTTGGCACTTTGAAAAAAATAAGTTGGTTTTGTGTTGCAGTTTGGGCACTTGGGCTCAAAAAGGTTCGCCATCACTGGTCTAAGTGCTTCATTATTGCAAGCACTTAGGCTGATCAGTTATATTGACCCATGATCCATGTTTATAAATTTCATTTCATTTCATTTCATTTCATTCATTACATTTATACCCCGCCTTTTTTCCTGCAAGGAACCCAAGGCGGCTTACATAATCCTCCTCTCCATTTTATCCCCACAACAACCCTGTGAGGTAGGTTAGGCTGAGAGTCAGTGACTGGCCCAAAGTCACCCAGTGAGTTTCATGGCTGAGCGGGGACTAGAACCCGGATCTCCCGAGCAAGAATGGAATAGGGAACTGGATTATCCCATTTTGCCTAATCAATGGGTCACCACTTTAGTGTCTGTATCTGCAGCATCTATGGGTCTCAGGTTATTTCTTATTCAGCAAAAACTCTTTTTCTGTGTCTATTGGACACCACAATGGCTCTTTAATAAGGGCTTGTCTAAGTCATCTATTTGCAGGAGGTATAACACAGCTAATACTTCTTTTAACCATAAATTTTGGCAATGCCCAACAGTTGCCTCTTTTTGGCAGGAGGTTATTATACAGATAAACTTTGTATTGGAACATATTTACTGATGTACATGTCCTCTTAAATTATCTAGCTGCTTCCTGGAAGTTAATGCATGGTCAGTGCAAATGGATTCTCCGTGCCCTTTTACGGAGAAAAGACTGCTTTGACAACAATCTAAAAGACTGATTTTACAACATTGGAAGAATAAATGCTCACCTCCTATAATGCAATAAATTGAGAACCTAACAGCACTTGCAGCATTTGAATGGGTGGTATATAGACACCACTTGCGAATGGATACATATATCGATATTTGGGCAGCCTTTGTTGAAGTTTATGTATAATTCTTAGAAAGCTGTATTTTCTGTGTGTGTGTGTGTCTCACTCTTCATATGCATGTATTGAAATTGATATATTCAAATCTATGTACAGTAGTTACAATGCTTTTCCTTTTCCTTTTTATGGTTTTGTTTTATTTTATTGAAATTTTATAATAAATAAATTAAAAGGGGGGGGAAGTAGGGATGGGCGACCTGCCTGGCACTTGACTTGTGGCATGCAAGCTGAGTGCTCCCGCCACACAAGCTGAGCTGAGCCGAGCACCAGCTGAAGCACTTGCTGGACTTCTGGGTCCCCAGCGCTATGTTGTTTACATAGAAAACTGCCTAATTGTGCAAATTAGGCCATTTTCTATGTAAACAATGTAGCATTGGGAACCCAAAAGTCGCTTCCCCAGCTTGGCTTGCGAGAACACGAGTCAAGCCAGGGAAAAGGTAGGGTGAGCGGAGCTCAGGGGTCAAGCTCGGCAAGTTCGGTGGACTTCCACCCCCCAATTGAGATCCGTACACATCCCTACCTACTCCATTGCTTTTCCTTTGCACACCCTACCTCCTTCCCCCATTGCAGGGGGCAGGCCATGCAAAGCCAGCTGAGTCCCCTCTGCCCCTCTATCAGAGAAGCAAAGAGGACTCCGCCGCTTCTCCTTCATATGCCCCACCTCCTTCCTGCATGGTGGGAAGGAGGCAGCGTGCAAGAAAATGGGGTAGAACTGACCTAGTCCCCTTCGTTCCCCACCAGAGAAGCAGCGGGGCTAGTCCAGCTCAACTTCACTGCATGCGTGGCTTCCCTAACTGGGAAACCCATGGCATGCACCGTAAAGCCTGGACCCTAGACCAAGTGCCGGTTGGAAGATCCACCCGGCACTTGGGCCCCAGAGCAAATTATGGCAGGCAGGCGTGGCCATGACCAATGACATCAGGGATGTGGCCACACCCACCTGACATCATACGGGTGGGGATCATCCAGCCCCTAACCAAATCTAGTTCTGCACCCCTGTGCTATTGTGTGGTGTGTGTGTTTTGGTGAAGTATTTTATTGCTGTCTTGTAAGCTGCCATGGATTTATTTCAGATACAGGAAGGAAGGAAGGAAGGAAGGAAGGAAGGAAGGAAGAGTGCTTGGAATTAGGACAATATTTCTCTTGTTCCCAAAGCAAAAGAAAGCTTCCAATTATGAAATGCTGCAAGAGGGCAGTTGTTTGTATCACATGAATAAGGGAAATTTACATTGATTCAAAATGATTCGTGAAGAATTTCACCTCCCAATCATCTCCCAAGGTGTAGCCTGAAGGTAAAGGATGAACACCGATCGTCTGAAGCTCAGTGGATCTAGCCCTGGTCAGTGGCTGGATGGGAGACTCTGTCGGCACCCTTAGTTTCAAGCCTGATGACCCAGAGAAAGTGGTGGTTCACTAGACCAGAGTATATTTGCCTGTTATAATTAGCATTGGATTCATCCACTAGCCTATGTCAAGGTGTAGCCTGAAGGTAAAGGATGAACACCGATCGTCTGAAGCTCAGCGGATCTAGCCCTGGTCAGTGGCTGGATGGGAGACTCTCTGGGAACCCCATGCAAAGCCACCCTGAGCTCCCTGGAGGAAATCCATGATATAAATGTAAATAAATAAAATACAGGCTACTTTAGGGCAACAGAACAAAGCCATGTGTGACAGAATAGACATTCTATATCTTAAGCAGCTTGTCTCCAGTTGTATGAAGCTTTAGGTGTTTGGCTTCCAATGAAGATGTGGCAGTCTTATTACTTTTTATTACATAGTCCTCGCTTTAGGTAACATTGTAGGGAATGACATCTGATGCACTGAGGGACAAATCTAAGACAGCAGACTCATGTAATTGTGCTATTGACCTGGACAGTCACATTATTAACATGTTGTCCATGTGGGTCCACAGCTGGAAGCTCAACCAGAATAGCATGGAAGTGCTGAAAGATAATGTGGCACTGGCAAAGCTACACCGACCACTGTTCCATAGGTAACAAATTTTAATATTTTGGTTCCATCTTGGAGAACGTTGCTCCCGAAGATGTTTCTGAAGAGAACCTGTTACATAGAAAACCTAAAAGTACTACATCAACAACCAGTGCCCTCTACCCCATGCTGACTGATGATGATGGAAATTGTAGTCCAGCACATCTGGGCGGCACCTGGTTGGGGGAGGCTGTAGCACATGATAAAAATGCCAGGTTGCAGTCAACTGTTGCTATGAGGCAAAAGGATGGATGGAATGCCAGGAAATGGTAAATCCACAACACAACACAACCATGGCTCCCCAAGAGATGTTGATGAATAATGCTTTGGAGCACCAGCAAAGTCTTTGGAGAAAGAATTCTCAGTTCAGTGTCAATCATGTTCATTTCATTCATCAGTTGTTCCTATTCCTGTTCCAGTTGGATCGGTCTGCTCAGTCTTCAGCTTACATGGTCTTCAGAGCCACTCTGTTGATATACCCACCATCCAATCATTTGCCACAGTCACAACATTAAGTCAGACTCCTCATTAGCCAAGGACAGAATTGAGTCTTTTAGCCAAAATTTCACATTTCTGAGAACTCATGTAAGCACTTTTCTCTTTGCTCCAACCTTTGGTTCAGACGTCTAGCTGATATATTTAGAAGCAACGTTCCATGGACCCCTGCTCAAAGGAATCAGTGTGTCCAGTGTTAATGAACTTAAGAGAATTACTGTTCTGCAGACAGTTCCACTGGCAATTGCAAAATGGCCTTTTCTTTTTGCTTTTGGAAATTTCACAATCCTCCCTTAGACAAAGGCCAAGCCAAGACTGGCTATCTTGCAACACTGGCTTATCAAGGCAACTGAGAAACACATATCTGTAGCTTCATGCCCTCTGCTGATCCACCATGTTGGATTCTGGCCTAGAGTTTGTCTCGGAAGGGCCAAGAAAAACAAAGTGAAAGTATTTCATTTATATTAAATAGAACTCACCATTGGGCATTGAGAGCAGCATCTAACCATAATTCACTTTATGGACGAGAAGCATATATCCTTTTATTGAGACCAACTTGATTAAAAGCTGCAATCCTGTGCACACTTACTTGAGAGTAGGTCCTGCTGAACTCAGATGAACTTCTTTCTGAGTAAACATATATAGGATTGGGCTGCCCAGGCCAAGCTACAGATGACATGTCATAGTCGGATTCTTTTCCCCAATGGTTTTAGGGTTTTGTTTTGCTTTTAAAGAAAAGCAGCCTTGGAAGCTGTAAGCAAGAGTGGGAGGAAAGGGGGAAGGGGCTGCTTGACCCATTCCCTCCCTGCTGTTTGCCCATTCCAAATTACTCCACCAGCTGGTTTCCCATTTTAAAAGAAAAGATACAAGGGCGCTTTTGAGCAAACAACCAGCAGGGAGGGTAAGGGTTAAGCAGCTCTTCCGGCTTTTGATTGCTACCACTGGGGCTGTTTTCTCTAAAAGCAACTATCAGAGGAATGAATTGTGTAACTGCATTACATGCAGTTTAACCTTCAGGTTGGAGACAAACTATAGTTCTTCAGTTAATGAACATAGAGCAATCAAGGTTTTCCCCCTTGGCGTGTGCGCGCACATGCGCACGCGCATGTGCGCACACACACGTGCGCACGCACACACACAAACACACACACCTTTTGTCATCTCTGGTCAAATACTTTTTGCGGGATTTTGAAATATGATAAAAAATTCTGGGAAACTTTTTACCATAGGCAGTCATGTTTCTCTCACAGCACTTTCAAAAATACTGTGAAAATTGTGCATCTCCAGACCAGAGCTGAACAAGGGTTGCATGGCTATATTCAGGAACACATTATATTTAATTGTGATGCTCTCATGTACATCTGCACACCGATTTAATGTACTGTGGTTATTCTTGTTTTGTCTACAAAGTATGTTGTAGGGAGAATATTACTTTTCTCTCCCTCTCTCTCTCTCTCTCTCTCTCTGTGGTTCTGCAAAAGAATTTCACCTCTCATCCCTGAGGATTTTGAGAACGAGACAAATTCCCCATGTGCATGATGGCTAATTAAAAGGTAACATGCCATGGCCGCCTCTCTACCACTTGTCCATAGAAGTTATAGAAGGAAATATAATCAACCAATATGTAGGCAATGTGATGAGCATGATACAGCACTGCAAAGCAAAACAAAAGACCACCAGTGGCTCATCCAGTTTATGTATGTATGTAGATGTATGTGTGTGTGTGTGCGTGTGCACGCACGCACACGCACACGCACACGCACACACGCACACGCACACACACACACACACAAAACAGATTTTAAAATGTGAATCGTTTTGATGTAAAACACCAGGTTCAGTCACAAATAAAAGTGTGCAACAATACCACTTATAAGTTGAGCCAGAACCAATCACGAACAGGCCAAACTACAATGAGGGAACAGGGATTAACAATCAGCACCTGTATTCAACAGCCAATCAAGCAGCATTAATAAACAACATGGCTTGTTTCATCTCATCCTTTACACTGATACCGGGTTTCAGCTGATCAATAAACATTGCCTCCTAAGGTTTCAGCTGATCAATAAACATTGCCTCCTAAACCGTTCTCCTTTGGAGGCTCCATTCAGCTGCTAGCACAGAGATCTTTACTAAAGTTGCTCTGCCATCATGTTTCTCCCTCATATGAGGGGACCAAGGTCTAGCACATGTTTCACTATGCTGAGTATCAGCCAAGTGCACCTTATACCTTTTTAGGAGAGGTCTCCCAGTTTTACCAATGTAAAAGGAATTACATTACAAACACTCAGTTTTATAAATAGCACCCTTAACTGTACATTCCCCCTTGATCAATCAATTAAATTGTTATGGCCGCCTATCAACAAATATTCTCTGGCCAGTGTACAGATCAAAATAAAACAGATGAGACAGCATCTAGGGGGGCCATAGGATAATTGGGATTCCCAGATCTGAGGTCAGAAACGGAGCTCTGTCCTCAGAGCTGGGGATTCATGTTCCAATCCCCTTCCCTCGCAGCCGGCACGGAAAGAACCACGCTGGCTACTTCTCCGAGGTCAGAAAATCGACCTCGGGGAAGGGGTAAAGGGGGCAGGGAGGGGAGGAGACTGGAGCTCCCAGGATATGAGGTATCCGGACAACAACCCCCCCCCCCCGAGCCACCTTCCCTCCCCCTCTGAAGCACCGCAGCTAGAAGGGCAAAAATGGCCGTCTAGCTGAATTGCGGAGTGGGAAGGCAGAGATCGCCTCCACTGCTCACCTCTCTCTGCACTGGATGCTCATAAGCCTCTGAGTTCAGAGGCTCATGAGCATCGAGGGCACAATCGATAGGATTGCACCCTAAAATGTGAAAAATACAATCATGAGAAACAACAAACAAATCATAAAAATGCAGCATAAAAAAAACTTTCCTTCTAACAGACACGGCATAAAACAGGACACCGTACTCCAGGTGAGATCTCTGACCAAAGCAGACTAGAGTCATCATGAATCCTCGTGATCTGGGCACTGTCCTCTAGTTGATGAAGCACAACGTTGTCTTTTTAGCTGCCATGTGTCGCACTGCTGACTCACGTTTAGCTTTTGAATGTTCCATGCTTGTTCCCACTGGATGGCTAAAAGTCGGAGTGGCTTGTTTAGGAAAGTAAGGCTAAGCATGCTCCAGGGGATTGCTTTGCTACACAAAGTGCTATACAAACATTAAAGTATGGAAGTCAACTGCAGGGCAACCCGTTTTTGTTTTTTAATCCTAGGGAAGGTATTGAGCTTGTGTTGCATGTTTTTCAAACGGAGTAAAGAAAAGGAAACCATCTGCCCTCAGTTGGGACACCAAGAAGCACAGCTGGCAATTAAACTGGCAAGTAAACTGGGGCGGGGCGCAGTTTTCACCAGGGATGTGAGCAAATAGCCTCATGAAATTCTCCACCCTATCTGTGGGCAAAGAAAAGGGCAGGTGCATTTTACCAGATTTCTCGAGGGGGGAGAATAAATTCTCCAGCACTGGGGAATTCCTATGGAGTCCCCCCACCCACCTTGATTCTTTAGCTCCTGTGCAAGGGGGGTGAATTTGGGGGGGGGGGGTGGCTTGGTGGGAAAGTTTAACCTCACACACACACACACACATATCCATGTGCAGTGGTCCCAATCTAGATTGTGGGGCTGTGCATGAGAGTAAAGTTTTCTCAAAGGTAGGCTCTGCTAGATACTATGCATGTAACATATTGACTGGGTTCGCATGATACGGTAAACCTCAGTAGGTTTACCGCCCTACTGAGGTTTACTGTGTCGTGCAAACCTGGGAAGGGTTCGTTAGGATGGTAAAGGAGAGTCTCCTTAACCACCCTAGTAAGTCATGGCTTGTGGTAGGGTTTATTTACCCTACTGAGGTTTAGCATGTTGTCCGAACCCGGACGAAACACTAACTCTCTTGCAAGCTGAAAGACACATAGAGCCCCAAACAAGGGTTGCCGCTCTGGCCAGGGGGCTCTGGCTGATGACAGCTGGCCAAGTGCCCAAGCACAGCTGTCACCGGCTTCCCCAGTGCACTCCTGCCGATGTCGGGAGAGCGGGATTGCTCAGAAGCAATCCCACTCTCCCAGCATAAGCCGGAGCACGGGGAAGCACCAAAGCACTTTCGAGAGCAAAGCACTCTCGAGACCAAGTGAGACCGGGCTGCCTGGATTCCCCACGCAGCATTGGCCACTGCTGCTGCTGTCCTTTGGGGCAAAAGGGCGGCAGTGGCAAAGGCAGGGGTAGTGGTGTTCACGTACCTGGGGGGGGGCTTGCCTCTCCGCCGCCGCGATTCTCTGCGGCGGCAGCCCCCCCGCCTCGTTCTTCCGAGCGGTGCAGAGCGTCCTCCACGCCGCTCGAGCTGCCACCGACGGACGCGACGAGACCGGCGCGGGTGGCACGGGCGGCTTGCTTCTCCGCGGCGAGCCGCCGCCAGAAAAAGGTAGCGATTTCGGCCCGCTACGCTCGCGCGAGGTGATCGGAGACATCACTAGGCGGGGGTGGGATCCAGCTGCCCAGGCGTCGTGGGGCCTGGCCCATTGGATCCCTCCCCTGCTGCCTTTGCCGCCACTGCCACTATCCTTTCGCCCCAAAGGACAGCAGCGGCGGTGGCTAAAGGCGCCCCCTACTCCCCACTCCCCACTCCGGGATTGGGCAGGAGGAGGCATGCGACAGATCCCTCCTGCCCCCCTTTCCTTGCAGGGTGCAGTGCCCGTGGGCACCACAACCAGAAAGGATGGGGGAGGGGGAGCAATTCCCCCTCTCCGCATGACGCGCGTGTGCTGAGCAGACAGGGGGAATCAGGCCTCCTGGAGGGTAGGGGGGTTGATTCCGGCAGCAGTGGCACCACCAGTGGTGAGGGGGCATGCCCGTATGCCGTGACAACACGTGGGCCTGTCCCCTCACCGCCGTCCAACACCATCAACACCGCCAACAGGGTCCTTAGCAAGGGCGCGTTAAACCCACTGTGGCTAAGAAGTACGGCGGCAGTGGCGGCAGCAAGAGGGCACGGCCGTGTGGTGTCACAGCATGCAGCCACGTCCCCTCACCACTGTCGCTGCCACCGTGACTAGGGAGCACTGCCTCCTTCCCTCCTCCGGCCCTCCTTTTCGTGGTGTGCCAGGAAATGGTAAATCCACAACACAACACAACCATGGCTCCCCAAGAGATGTTGATGAATAATGCTTTGGAGCACCAGCAAAGTCTTTGGAGAAAGAATTCTCAGTTCAGTGTCAATCATGTTCATTTCATTCATCAGTTGTTCCTATTCCTGTTCCAGTTGGATCGGTCTGCTCAGTCTTCAGCTTACATGGTCTTCAGAGCCACTCTGTTGATATACCCACCATCCAATCATTTGCCACAGTCACAACATTAAGTCAGACTCCTCATTAGCCAAGGACAGACTCCTCATTAGCCCACGGGCGCCACACCACAGTGCGAGAAGGGCCCCCCGAGGGGGGAGGAGGCACTGCAAGTGCCACAGTTCGCTAGCAAGGATTGGCTAAACCCACCCTTGGTCGGGGGCCTCCATGGTGGTGGCATCAGTGAGTGTGACGGGTTTGGCACGCGCGCGCCATACCCGTCACACGGCTGCTGACACCACTGCACAGTCTGCCGCACATCCTCTTCCTGCTTGGGAGGGGGCAGCCGGAAGACCCCAGTGGTGGTGGCGGCGGCGGCGAGTGGGGGGAGGGGGAGTGAGGGGGCAGACAGGAGGGTAAATTTTCCTGGCACGGGCGCTGCTGCTCAGCCGAGCAGCGGCCACACCAAGAAAGGGCCAGGAGCCTCTGGCAGCTGGTGAAAAGGGTCGCTTGGGCCCTTTTCTCCAGCTGCCATCCCCACTCCGCTCCTCTCGGTGCTCCCACAATGTCCCCTGGGATACCGGCAGGAGGACTGAGTGGGGAAGAGGCTAGAGGCGGTGCCTGCGGGCCCTCACTGTGCCCTGCCATTAGTCTGGCACAGCTGGTGCCTGGGGCAACTTTAAACCCACAGAGGTTTCAGAAGCTCTGTGGGTTTTAAAGTGATGTGTGAACCTGGCCATTGCCTAGAGATTAACCCTGAAATAAAAACTTGGACAGCTTTGATAGGGATACAGACAGGACCGGTGCAGGGCAGTTTGGCGCCCTAGGCTAAATTATATTTAGCACCCCCCCTCTCATGCCATGGGGGGGGCTCCGGAAAGCAGCCCTGCTCTGCAACCTCCCGCCGCCGCCGCCGCCGCCGCCACCGGACCCCCCCACACACGCTGCCGCTGCCGCCCCCCACCTACCTTCCCACGCCTCCTCCGAAAAGGGACCCCCGCGCTCTGTTTTTGGCTGGGGGAAACCAGAGCAACAGGGCTGTTTAAAACAGAGCGCGGGCGGGGCTCCGGAAACAGCGCGGAGAAGGTAGGTGTCGGGAGGGGAGGCGGCGCGTAGGCGAAGCGAGGCGAGGCGGCGCAGGGGGGGAGGCGGAACAGAGGTGAGGTGAGGCGAGGCGAGGTGGGGGGGAGGCGGCGCGGAGGCGAGGCAAGGTGGGGGCTCGGCCCCACCACTACTCCGGGCGCAATCCCCCGCACTGACCTGGCTTTCTCGGTGAGGCAGGCGGGCAGGCAGGGCAGGAGCACGCCGGCAGCGAAGAGGAGCGCAGCGGTCTGCGCCCTCTTCCGCTACACGCCCTAGGCAACAGCCTAGTTGGCCTAGCGGTAGCGCCGGCCCTGGATACAGATACAGTGTCCTCAGGGCTGGCCCTGGCATGCATAAGGGTGAAGTGATCTGCTTCAGTTGCCACCAGAAGGGGGTATATAGATGAAGGCAGGAACTGGTGTCTAAATGGTGCAGCAAGTCTTATTAAAATCCTGGCTTTACTGGGGGCGGGGGACACCATTTGTGCTCCACTACAGTCAGCAAACTGTCTTGGGCCAACACTGTGTGTCCTGCATTTTAACCTTTCATTCCTTCTTAGATTAATATCCCAGCTGAGATGCCACCACATGCTCCAGCATCTTACCCAAGAATCCAGGCCTGTGGCTCACGCTGGCTCAGCTTGTCTGAGCGTGGAAAGCTAAGCAGGGTCAGGCCTGGTTGTTACTTGGATGGGAGACCCCTCCTCTAGTTTCCTGCATTGAGCAGGGGGTTGGACTCGATGGCCTTGTAGGCCCCTTCCAACTCTATGATCTATGAATCTATGATCAGCAACTAGTGTCCCATCCCACGGCTTCCGATGCAGGCCTGTGGCTTACGCTGGCTCAGCTTGTCTGAGCGTGGAAAGTTAAGCAGGGTCAGGCCTGGTTGTTACTTGGATGGGAGACCCCTCCTCTAGTTCCCTGCATTGAGCAGCGGTTTGGACTCGATGGCCTTGTAGGCTCCTTCCAACTCTATGATCGATGAAATCTATGAAATCTATGGAATATTAATTATCCAATATGATGTGGGTTCAGAGAGCTGTTATTTAAAACAAAGTCCTTGCCACCATCTCTTTTGGACAAGATGGAATCACACCGTGTCATAAAGGGGCGTTCACCACCACTACCCTTACCCTTATCTTGACACCCTGGGCACAATTCAACAGAGAAGTGCTGAAAACCCACTGATTTTCCACTGTGTTTGCCTTGTTCTGTATTGGATTGTGGGCCTTGTCTCTCAGTGCTGGGTCCAAGGACACAAGCCCCTTGCTCTCCAAAGCAAAGGACAAAAACAGCCAGAGGTCGTTGAAATATGAAGCTGCAGAACTGAAATTCATTAGCGACTGATAACACAATTCAGAGTTCCATCATGGTGATGGGTGGTTTTCTCACTATAAGAGTAATTGTCTCCTGGTTAGTACTATAGCAGTTGTTGAATATTCATGCTCTGGTGCTCCAATAAATGATTATTTTATGGACCGAATTCCGGTATATTATACCCCAGCCATCAGGCTGTGGGTTTTGCATGCCTGTTTTGTCTCTAATTCTTACCTCCCTAAGTCCGTTTATTTTCTGACTCTTGGCTCTCCACATTTTCAGTCCCTTTCATCCATGCAAAGGAAATACCGTAGCCTGTTGCCTATCCCACAATAAATCAGTCCAACAGCACATCTTGTCTATTTGGTGTACTATGCTATATATATCTATATATCTATATATCTTCATCCTAACAATGCAGAATTAATCCCATATTAGAAAACTAGAAAAATCCAACAATTGGTACAAAGTGTCTCTAATGATTACATTGAGAGTAACTACTTCCCCTTAGTACATTTCAGGGATCTGGACTCGTTCCATAATCCAGAAATCACTTACTGTCAAAATGTGCAGTGGAGCATGCAGGACTGAGAGTTCCCACTTTACAGCAATAAAGCTGCAGTGTGCACACAGCATATTTATTGCTGATACTTTTTTTTTTTTTCACTGCAGCTCCATCAATGACCCTTGAAATACTTATTATGGCCAAAGAGATGGGTCCTCATACAGGGTGGCCGTCTCTGTTTATGTAAAACGTCTGCTTGCAGAACTGGAGCATGGCTGCAGGACACTTTAACCCTTGACTTCCTGCATTTATACCTGGTTTGCCAAGCACCACCTTCAAAAACACTGCATTATCGGCCTCTGGCTCATGCTGGCTCAGCTAGCTTGTCTGAGCGTGGAAAGCTAAGCAGGGTCAGGCCTGGTTGTTACTTGGATGGGAGACCCCTCCTCTAGTTTCCTGCATTGTGCAGGGGGTTGGACTCGATGGCCTTGTAGGCTCCTTCCAACTCTATAATCTATGAATCCTCTGAAGGTGGAAAGCTTTGATGAGAGCATTAGAACTTATTCCCCAACTTCCCTTGAACAAGGTCTCTGCTATTAACAGGCCTGTGGCTCACGCTGGCTCAGCTTGTCTGAGTGTGGAAAGCTAAGCAGGGTCAGGCCTGGTTATTACTTGGATGGGAGACCCCTCCTCTAGTTTCCTGCATTGAGCAGGGGGTTGGACTCGATGGCCTTGTAGGCTCCTTCCAGCTCTATGATCTATGAAATCTATGAAATCAAGATATAACAACTGTATAGATTTCAGCTTCAGTTGACATTCCCACATATACAATGTTGTGCATATTGGCTGGGGAGGAGGGGAGGGGTTGTTTTTTAAATATATGTTGTTGTTGTTGTTATTATTATTATTATTATTATTATTATTATTATTGGATTACTATTTTAGCATGCTATGAGCATATTTAGACACTCAAGTTTTACAGTTCTGGGAAGGCAAGGATTCTGCATGTAAACATTTCAGCAAAAGAGAATAGAAGCAATTCATATGGAGAAATTCACAACTATCTCCTGCTAGAGCCAAAATTATTTTATTTATTTATTTATTTATTTCATTTATATACCATTCAATAGCCGAAGCTCTCTGGGAGGTTCACACAAGCCACAAATACAAGATAATAAAAACAGAATAGAAAATTAACTTACAAAATTTTAAAACAATTTAGGGTGCAGTCCTATGGCCTCCTGACATTGTTGGGGGGCAGCATAGGATTATTCGGAGTCCCAGCTTCGAGGTCCTCCGACTGCAGAGCTGGGACTCCAAAGACTCCAGAGCTGCGACTTCCTTCCTCATACGGACATTTTGTGTTATTATTTTAAATATTACAGCTGTTCCACAGAAATGACCTTTTTGGTTTTGGCATAGTACAATGCAAATTGCTCCTAGATTCATGGCATTCCTTGAATTTGTCACAAAACAAGCCCCCTCCATTAGAAAATAAAAAGAACTTGTTGTGAAGTAAGAAAGGAGGCCATTTAATCCATGCCTTTTCTGCTATAACACGCCCTGAAATGGCACAGTGATGATGTTTCGGAGACTGTCTTATTATGGTCAATCAACTCCCCTTTTCAGAGCAAGCTGAAGATGAAGGTGAACCACTGCCTTCCCTTTCTGGAACTCCTTCCTCTTTTCCTAGAAATATGCCCTAAGTCACATGTTCTTGTTTTGCTGCTCTTCAGGAATTCCAATTTCTACTTTGGACAGATTGTAAACAAGGAAACCTGATCCCTGAAGGACATAAACACAGAGAGAACAAGACGTCCAGAGACAGATACTGGAGTGGGTTCAAACACCACACTGCTTTGCATTTATATGTACCATAATTTCATACACAGCGTTACTAAATGCCTCAGAGAAAGAGAGAGAAGGAGAGAGAGATTGGCTCAGGGTGGGGGGGAGAGCTTTAAAGCAAAACACAGAGCTTGTTTTTCAAGGCACTGAAAATAAATAGTGCGTCTCTCCACTCATGCCTGTTATATATATATTTATAATAGCATTTATAGAAAAAAATATGCCTGCAAATGTGTGGTGCGTGTGTTTGTGTGTGTGTATACACACACACACACACACACACACACACACCACCTTCGCAGGCATAATTTTTCTATAAATGCTATTACAACTGTTCTTTTCAAAATCTCAGTGATCCATGGAAAGTTGTGCCAAACACTTTAAGTGATACATACATGTAAAATGTATTATTCTCAATAACTTATATTAAGAATGGGGAACCATTCAGTAGTGTTGACAGCCTTATTGAAAATATATCACAAGGCAAAAGGACTGCAACTCATTCCCTTATTTTATGTGAGTTACAGGCATGTAAATTGCATGTAATCTACATGGTTTGAATATCATTTACATCATGCACCCCTAACAGATGCTAAACAGTGCTGAACGTATGGCACTTATTTTTCTACAATGTTTTCTTCCAAAATTGTTACCTTTCGCTGTGAAAAAAGGAACAAGCAAAGGAAACACCTTCATAGATGCACCTAAGAGGAAGCATCTGGACTGAAAATCCAGATACATTGGAGGTCCTTTTTATTTGACTTTTTTCCCCAGATCTCTTAGCATAGCCTCAGTTTCCAGCCAAGAATTCTGGGAGTGGCTGCCACCATACCTCTGCCTTCCACTGCCCCAACATTTCTGGGATTTGGGGCAGGGAAAGGGGACAGCAGCAGCAGCTCTGCTTCCTTCACTCCCACTTGCAAGCATTGGGGTAGAGACCCCTCTTGATGTTCATGTAACCCCTAATGTTTAGCACACAGCATTTTATGCATCTTACCTACAGCACAATCTTTTCATTACTGGCAAAAAAGGGAATTGGAGCTGAAAGCTAGCAACCAGTTCAAGTCCAATCAACGATCTTGTGTCCAGGATGACAATAGGATCTCCCACCCCACCCCACCCCAGGAGGTTTTTGAAATAAGATTAAAATATTGATTTTATTTGATACATCTATGCTCTGTCTTTCAACATGTGTTTCCAATGGAGAATGCACGAGGGGCAATGAATGAATAGGGCTAGTGATTATATTCCATCAGGTATTATTTATCAAACGCTCATTCTGAGCCCATAACCTGATTTCTTTTGTGTGTGGGTCCATTCCAGTTCAGGTTCAATAGAAATTTTTAGATACTGGTTCAGGTTCTTTTCTGATCAGAGGGCAAATAAACATTCATTTCAGTCTTTTGTTTAGGCTCGGTTTGACTCCCTGGTTTGCAAACACATCTACGTGACTTTCAGGGTTTTGCTTTGCTTTTTCCTCATTTCATTTATCAGAAGTGACAGCTGAGGGCCAGACCAGACACGATAGCAGACCTGTCCCCTTAAATATGTTCCACCCTCATTGACATAAAAAATGGGTAGTGGGGATCCAGGCCCATCATGAGATTTCGCACTGCTTGAGGCGGCAGTGCCGCCACATTGCATCCTGCACGCGCCCCCCCTTACCTTTGTTGTTGTTGTCACTGCATCAACTCTGTAGAGCAGGGCTCTCCAACCTTGGGTCCCCAGATGTTTTCATAGATTTCATAGATCCTACAAGGCTATCGAGTCCAATCCCCTGCTCAATGCAGGAAACTAGAGGAGGGGTCTCCCATCCAAGTAATAACCAGGCTTGACCCTGCTTAGCTTTCCAGGCTCAGACAAGCTGAGCCAGCATAAGCCACAGGCCTGTTGCTGGACTACAGCTCCCAGAATCCCTTGCCATTAACCATGCTGGCTGGGTATGCTGGGAGCTGTAGGCCAGCAACATCTGGGGACCCAAGGTTGGAGAGCCCTGCTGTAGAGGGAAGAAGAAGGGGGCCGTGGCTCCTGTGGGAGTTCACACAAGTCTTGCGAGACCGGCCACTTCTTCTGGCCATGCAAGAAGGCAGGGAGAGGGCATGTGGCTGCTCCAGAGAGTCCAACTGGATGTTCTCTCACTCAGGGCCAGTGCTACCATTAGGCCAACTAGGCAGCTGCCTAGGGCGCAGGGCTGAAGGGGGCGCCAGAAACGCCTTGAAAAAAAATACAGCGCTCTCAAGTGGGAAGGGGGGCGCTAAATATCTGATCTTGCCTAGGGCACCAAACTGCCTTGCACCGGTCCTGCTCTCACTGCAGCAAATGTCACTGCAGGAGAGCAGCTGGCGGGGTTCTCCAGAACACCCGCTGGAGGCAGGGGAAGCACAATTTGCCACTCCTCCCACTCCACCACTTGATGTGAGCACATCACCCTGCTCCACAGGTGGGCCGGCCCTGCGGGGATCAGAGCAAAAAGGGGACCTTGGCAAGGGGAGCTGCATCCTCCCTCCCACTGGATCACCTCCCCACATGTGTCCTCAGATGGCAACTGAGCTGGCTGCATAATACCATAAGGGAAGACCTGCTGGCTGGGGTGCAACACCACAGGCAGCAGCTGAACAAAAAATAAATGAATTGCCACAAAGCCGGCAGCAGTGTAGTGACTCTGCTGATGGGGGGATTGGCCTTTGCTTCCAACCTTAGTGCCCCCCCCCCCAGAAACGATGCTTTCCATCCCCTATCTGAGGTAGAGAGGTAAATTCCTGCATGTCCAGAACGCGAGGCAGAAGTGGATCAGTTTTCCTGTATAGACCTGAGAGAGCACAACAACATCACAGGCAGCAGCTGATGAATATACAGTCATTGCAGCAGCACTGGGCTTGGAAGCAATAACTGTCTCTCGCCTGCTGCTCCTCGGCAACTAGTATCTATTGAGTGGTAACATACATGCCTTGGAAATCCCAGAGGTTCCATATAACCCTGATGACTAATAGACCATCATGGACACCTCCTCCATGAATGTATCCCCATAAGCAGTGCCTTTCAAACGTTCTACCTTCAAGGAACACTTTCCTCAGAAAGTTTGTCTGCTGAGGAACCCCTGCAGATCTTCCACAAAACTCCTGTGCATTGCAGAGGATTCTGGGCCTGGGAATGTTCTAAGATGGGGTAGGCAAACTTTTTGGTTCACGGACACATTTGGTAATTTCATAGAATCATAGAAAAGTAGAGTTGGAAGGGGCCTACAAGGCCATCGAGTCCAACCCCCTGCTCAATGCAGGAATCTAGGTCAAAGCATCTCTGACAGATGTCTGTCCAGCTGAACCTTGAATGCCTCCAGACTGGGAGAGCCCACCACCTCCCTAGGTAGTTGGTTCCATTGTCTTATTGCTCTGACAGTCAGGAAATTTTTCCTGATGTTTAGGTGGAATCTAGGTTCCTGTAACTTGAGCCCATTATTCCGTGTCCTGCAAACTGGGATGAACGAGAAGAGATCTTTGCCCTCCTCTGTGTGACATCCCTTCAAATACTGGAAGAGTGCGATCATATCTCCCCTCAGTCTCCTCTTCTGAAGGCTAAACATGCCCAGTTCTTTCAGTCTCTCCTCATAGGGCCTTGTTTCCAGTCCCTTTATCATCCTTGTTGCCCTCCTCTGAACCCTCTCCAGTTTGTCTATGTCCTTCTTAAAGTGAGGTGCCCAGAACTGGACGCAGTACTCAAGATGAGGCCTAACCAGTGCCGAGTAAAGGGGAATTATCACTTCCCGCGATTTGGAAGCTATACTTCTATTAATACAGCCCAAAATTGCATTTGCCTTCTTTGCAGCCACATCGCATTGCTGGCTCATATTCAGTTTGTGATCTACCACAATTCCAAGATCCTTCTCACTTGTAGTATTGTTGAGCCAAGTGTCCCCTATTCTGTAACTCTGCATTTGGTTTCCTCTCCCTAGGTGCAGCATTTATCCCTATTAAATTTCATTCTGTTGTTTTCGGCCCAGCGCTCCAGCCTATCGAGGTCACTTTGAATTTTGTTTCTGTCTTCCAGAGTATTAGCTGTTCCACCCAACTTTGTGTCAATTTGAGAAACTATCCTGGGCAAAACCACAAAATGGCTGCCATGGGAGGCAAGGCAAAGGACAAGCCACCTGCCCAAAACACTGAGTACTAGGTAGAGGTGGGGTCTGAGCCGCAACCCACGAAACAACTGCTTTGAACCCACAGTTTACAGCAGCAAAAGAAACCTATTTCACAGTAATCCCAGTTGCTGGTAAGAAGTGTGTTAATTTTTAAAAAAATAAGTGGGAGGGGTAAGGCACTGTGGTGGATGCCAAGAAAGGTGTCTGGGGGGGGGGGTGTACATTGGTGCCCATGGGCACCATGTTGCCTGCCCCTATCCTAAGAAGTTGCTGTCCAGCCATGTTGGATTTCACCATTGCCCCGCCTTGTGACATAAGTGGCTCCACCTAGCAGGGGAAGATTGGTATCAGAGTGGCAAGCACTCCTTCAGGAAAAATGTATGTCTTTCCTGCCATTACTTCTCTCTTCTCTTTGAAGAATTTCTCATTATCCTCCGGGAACCTTGTGGAAGTCTGTGGGTTTATATTCCTCATACTTTTTCTCTTATGTCTATCCAAAGTCACAGTTTTCATCGTTCATAACTCGTATTTCAGATAATCTGATCCTTGCTAATCAAAGCTCTGCTTAGACTGAGATCAGATTAGCCTATTTCAGATCCGTCTGCTTGCATCATTACCTTTGTGTCACCACCTTTGTTTTTACCATCTGCACCTTTTATGGGGTAATCCTGCCAAGATAGGTTGGTCTCCTGTTGCTGCCATGTGGCAAGCATAATCCTAAAGATGCTGCCTGTAAGCCATTTCGAGGGTTTTGTAATGAACATTTCTAAATGCTGGTGTTTCTTAATGTACTGGTCATGTCTGATTTTGCCTCTGTTTGAAACAGAATAGACAGTATTTTCTATGAAGTATGTACACAAAACAAACAAAAAGAGACACTTGTATTTCCTTTCCCACATTACAGGGTAATGCCCTACTTTTTCTAATACAGAGAGATTAATCATATCCCTACTGGAAAAAGTTACAGGTTAACGAGGGACGTATGGTTTTTATTAAATCCATTCCGTCCGTGTTTCACGAATTGTCAGGTGTCTTTCATTCCATTGTCCGCTCATTGATGGAATCGGATTTTTCTCAATTTGCTGAACTTGTGCTTGCACTGGGAAATGCCCACTTGTGCAAATGTGCACTTCTGAAAATGCGCAAACCCCCCAAAATGTGTGAATCGTCCCCCAAAATGCACTTTAGCCTATGGGGGATGCACATTATTTTATTTATTTATTGTATTTATTATATTTATACCCCACCTTTTTTCCTGCAAGGAACCCAAGGCGGCTTACATAATCCTCCTCTCCATTTGATCCTCACAACAACCCTGTGAGGTAGGTTAGGCTGAGAGTCAGTGACTGGCCCAAGGTCACCCAGTGAGCTTCATGGCTGAGCGGGGACTAGAACCCGGATCTCCCAAGTTCCTGTCCAGCACTCTCAGCACTACACCACACTGGCTCTCGCACCACACTGGCTCTTGCACCACACTGGCTCTCTAAATTTGTGTACAATACCTGAAACTGAAATGGTCCACAAGTTTGTGTGACTCAGAAAAAAACTGGTCCACTGTGGAATCTCCGAGTTGGACTCATAGAAATCTAAACTCATTTGAATCCATTGCGGATTTTTCCAACATCCCTCCAGGTTAACTACCACTCTCAACTTTGTTTTGTTTTCCCCAAAGGACAAGTAGAGCATCCAAACTACTTGGGTCACCAGAAGTTCAGATTAACAGAAGAGTGCTATTTTTATAGAGTGTTCTTTTTAATACTTGAGATGTTACCCAGATAGCACAAAAAGTGTGTCTCCTTTTTTTCAACATTTTCAGATAAGAAGTTGTTCGAACACACACAAAAGGAAATATAACTGGGAAGAGCCATTGGTGCCTGCAAGGGGGGGGGGGCTGCTCAGTTTTGCCCCACCCTTTGGGCGATGCGAGAGGAAAGGAAGTCAGGGGAGAAGGCCAGAAAGGGTGATGAGAGGAAGGTGAACACAACTGGAGGAAACACCCAGGAGGCAGCTACCTAAAGGAGATCTTAGGCTGCAATCCTATGAATACACTTACCTGCGAGTAAGAGTGGACATGCATAGAAAGATAGGCAACCTGGTACCACCCAGATGTTTTGGACTATAACTCCCATAATTCCATTGGGGCATGCTGGCTGATGCTGAAGGGAGTCATAGTCCAAAATACCTGGAGGTCACCACGCTGCCTGCCCCTGATGTAGGATTGCTCTGTCAGATTCCAATCCAAGTACAGTAATACCTTGGATTGCAAGTAACTTGGTTTGAGAGCGTTTTGCAAGACAAGCAAATTTTTAAATATTTATTTAATTTTTTTTAACTTGATATACAAGCGATGTCTTGCAATACACGTACTGTAGTACGGCTTAAATTAAAAATCTCTGTACAAATTTTTTTGGGGGGGATTTTGTTTTGATATAAGAGTGTTTTGGATTACAAGCACATTTCCGGAACGAATTATGCTCTCAATCCAAGGCATGACTGTAGCTGATGATGAGTTGAGTTCCCTCACCTGAAAACCCAGCTCCAGAGTAGGGGAAAATACAAGAGTGCTAGAGCCAAAGATCAGGGCTATGTCCTCTAAGGCCCCTTGGGAAAATACACAGGAGCGGGCCTGCTAAGAGAAGGCCTGACAATAATATATTACAGAAGTTAACAGAATTCAGAACATTAATAAATTCATCACAAAGGAACTCTCTCTTTTTCTTTCTTTCAAAATTTTATTATTTCCTATGATATAATGTAATAGGGAGAAAAAATATATAACAAAATTGGAAAGAGATGATGTATTAGGGGATTAAACAATACATATTAGGAAATGAAATGTGGAATTTCCTTTTTATAATTATATGATCAATGGAATGGTAAATGTTGGTTTCATAATAATATGAAAAGTATTTTGTTCACTGAAGGT
The DNA here is from genome assembly GCA_021292165.1 of Shinisaurus crocodilurus. Lineage (NCBI taxonomy): Eukaryota > Metazoa > Chordata > Lepidosauria > Squamata > Shinisauridae > Shinisaurus > Shinisaurus crocodilurus. Next base: position 165,914 of record JAHFWL010000347.1, read on the forward strand.
GCAAGGTCACAAAAAACATTGGGATATCTTATCTGTAACACTCAATGTAATCGGTCTATCCACAAATCCTGAATTTTTTCTTCTAAATTATGGGTTGGATCCAGATTCATGCTGGATCAACTGCACTGGCAGAAGTAGACTTCTCCCCTCCATCCTTCTCACAGCAGCCCCCCACCCAGCCCCCTGAAAATGCTACAATGAGAGTCAGGAGACCCTGCTTAATGGGGTGAGCTGTAGTGTGTGTGGGAAAGGTAGGATCCCCAAACATCAGGCAGAGGGACCTACCGTGAGTGGATCCCTTCCCATGGCAGAAGGCAGATTCTGGATCCAACCCTATATAATAAATATGTAATATCCCAAAAATAGTATGAGATCATTTTATATTTGTATCAAGGTCCTGCCTGCCCCAGTCTGTTTGGTTCCTAGACCCAGGGAAGCTGGCTGCCAGACCAAGGCAGGACTGAGACAGGAGAGTGGTCCAAAGCAAGCAACAGTATGTTCTAGACTAGAGCATGTCGATCTCCTCAAGTCGATCAGGATCAGAGCAGCCAAAGGCAGGAGCATAGTTGAAATCAGGCAGGGGTTGAGCTCCAAGGCAACAATACTAGAGTGGAAGGGCCAGAAGTATGTGCACGGTCAAAATGAGGGACGAATCATTATCAGGGTGGCCCAAGAAGACATGCTGCTGCCTGAGGTAAAGGACAAGACGGCACCTCCTCCCATTCCATATACAAAAGCCAACTGGACTGGCAGTTGAATCTTTCTTCTGCATTGATGAGGGGACAGCATCCTCCACTCCACCTGAAGGCAGATTGCTAACTTAAGAAGCCCACCCACAGCAGGTTGCATGCACACAGGTCTTTCCTCCAACACCTTGCTGCTGCCTCCCAGCATCTGCCGCCTGAGACAACTGCTTCACTCTGCCTAATGGTAGGGCCAGCCCTGATCATGATCCAAGGCAGGAAGTGTAAGCAGACAAGAGTCCTCAGACTCAAGACAGGCTGACGAGCAAGCTCTAAGTCCAGAGCTTCATGGGAATTGGTGAAGAAAGAACAGCCTGTGGGGTCAGCTGACAATGTTCAGGTAGGCTGGTACTGCAACTTAGATGGTGCCCCTGAATGACAGAGCTTAGTCTTCCCAGAGCTTGCCAAGGAGCCAGAGCAAAGCAGAAGGTAACATGCTGAAGCTTGGCTGCTAGAAACCCATTCAGGGTTCCCGCCAGCACCTTACAATTTGTCAGTGTCTGTCAGATAAACTGACACATTCTAAGCAGCCACAGAAAAGAGGAGTGGCTAGTGAAAAATTGGGAGATCATGGCATTAGTAAATAAGATAAGCGACCCCTCTTAGGGTGGAAGTATTGAATGACAGCTGGAGGCCAGTCATCCTATAATGTTGGAATACCAAATTGGTAATGAATTTCTTCAATGGATGAACATAAAAAGAAATATTATATATTTGTAATGTTTATTTTTTATTTGTGTATTGATAGTTGTTTTGTTTGTATTTTGGTCTTTTTAAAAAAGTTAATGAAAATATCAGGAGTGATTTGCATACACACATTAGGTGCTTGCCAAACCTAAGTTAACACCTTGTACCGGCGTGAGTGTAATGTCAAACAAGTTGTCCAGCGCAGAGATAATTTAGTTGATTGCATTCACAGCACATGTACTATTGCTTGACAGAATTGCTCAATGAGTATATGGGTGAGGCGGATAATGGCAAAAGGGAATGTGATGCAAAACTTCATACATATGTATGTGCATTTTCAGAAAGATAAAAGCAATTCCCACTTTGCCAGCTTTTGCTAAGCAGCATTTTGCCATCTCACTGCTTGGCTTTCAAAAGAATGTTCTAGTACAGCTTACAAAAGTTTTAGATATAGAATGTACTGTAAATAACAAGGCACTTAGACTGAGATAACAATATTTTGCAAGACAAGGCAACATACTCTATTCATTTGCACATTCATTCTCCCTCCAGTGCACACACATACATGCATTACCACACATATTTAGGTGGTGGTGGTATGCATGTATAGATATTATATACAGACAAGTTAAGTGCCTCCAAATCCTTGCATATAACAGAAGAGGAGTTGAACAGTTCAATCTTATATGTTCAATAGAGATTGAACTGTTCAACTGGTCTTCTATTATATACAGAAGGAGATAGAGGTGTACAGAATTATGCATGGTGTGGAGAAAGTAGATAGGGAGACATTTTTCTCCCTCTCTCATAATACTAGAACCCAAAGGGGTCATCCCATGAAGCTGATTGGTGGGAGATTCAGGACAGATAAAAGGAAGTACTTCTTCACACAGCGCATAGTTGAACTATAGAATTCACTTCCACAAGATGTAGTGAAGGCAACCAATTTGGAGGGCTTTAAAAGGGGATTGGACAAATTCATGGAGGAGAAGGCTATCAATGGCTACTAGTCCTGACTGGCTCTATGCTACCTTCAGTATCAGAGGCAGTATGTCCATGTAACCAATTGCTGGGGAAGATGGGCAGGGGGTGCTGTTGCACTCATGTCCTGCTTGTGGGTTTCTCGTGGGCAGCTGGTTGGCCACTGTGTGAACAGAATGCTGAACTAGATGGACCCTTGGTCTGATCCAGCAGGGCTCTTCTTATGTTCTTATGAAACCTCTGATGCTGAATGGAGGTTGATTCACAGTCAAAAGGTAGGAGGTTATCCCTCCCGATCCCTTTTTCTTATGTGTCATGTCTTTTAGATTGCAAGCCTGTGGGCAGGGACTGTCTTATTTCTGACCTATGTAAGCTGCTTTAGGAATAGAAATGCTTTGAATGAATCAGGGAAGAAAGAATATGTGGGTTGTCACTGAACCTTGTCGTTGAACCATTGTTGAACTTGAAATGCCAGTTATCGTGTTGTCTGAACCCAGCCGAGATAACAAACCATGGTGAACAACCCACACTCAACCCATACTCAACACTTGAGTGTGGGTTATCGTGTTGTCTAAACCCAGTCAATTACTCCATTCCAGTACTCCTCTAGAGGTGCAATCCTATGCAAGTTCAGACAGAAAAAAGGCCTACAACTCCCAGCATGCCCCAGCCAGCAGGCTGGGGCATGCTGGGAGTTGTAGGCCTTTTTTCTGTCTAAACTTGCATAGGATTGTGCCCTAAACCTTTGATATAGTACTTGAAACTCACAGCTCATTTGCACATTGGCAATTAGGTGATACACAACCAAGCTGTAGAAGAGCTTGTGTGCCAGTCAGTGCAAGGCAGTTTCATAACTGGCTCACAGATCTTCCTAGATGAGGCACAAGAAATATTACATTTTTTAAAGGAATGAGTTTCTAGTGCTCCAAGTTGCAGAGAAAAATATGTAGGCAGCTCGTGCTAAAGACGTAGAAACCACAGGAATTCTGGGTGGGCCTTCTTTGTAGCACTGCTAGATCTATTATGGTTTACAACACACCATGAGATCAAATTTCCTGGAAAACAAACCAGTGGGAAGTCTCACATAAAAACAAATACAGAATTAATACCTAACATTGCTTTGAGATTACATGATAGATAATATTTTCTTACATTGACTATAAACTTACATTTTGTACTTTCGGTCATGGATGAAGACCACCCCCACCCCCCACCCCAAAAGCATGGGAGAATACTGAAATGCAGGGGCAAGAATGGAAATCTCTTCCCCACTTCAACTGTATAGAATAACAGCACCTTAAGGTGCAGTCCTATGCATGTTTAGATGGGGGGGGGAGGCCTACAACTTCCAGCATGCCCCACGCAGCATGGCTGGCTGGGGCATGCTGGGAGTTGTAGGCCTTTTTTTCTGTCTAAACATGCACAGGATTTGCACCCGTAGACAGAAACTCTGAGATGATTCTTGCAATATGTTTGTGTGATGGTTAGGTGGTCAGGTTCCATGCCACCCTGATAACATATTATTATTATTATTATTATTATTATTATTATTATTATTATTATTATTATTATATTTATCAATCGCCCATCTGGCCGGTCACCCGGCCACCCTGGGCGATGTACAATTAAAATACAGCAAAAAACACAACAAAATACAATAATTAAAACAATATAAAAAATTCTCATTAAAAACCTAACCCACCCCATATTCCCATATCTGAAACAGGGAGACTTGGTGAAATGGGCAGATGAGTAGAGTCCCATGCAAGTGCTACTGGTTGCCAAGTCGGCATGTAAAGGAGGAGCGGGAAATCTGTCACTTGCCGTTTCTCTCAGATCCTTATTTCTCCAGCCTTCAGTTAATTCTGCCCCATTTCTGCATCAATTTGCTTTAAAAAAAAAAAAAGTCTGCATGGAAATTCATATGCATTTTTGTAAGCATTTCTCCTAAAATATGTATTTTTGTACATACTTTTGCCCAATATATGCATTTTTGTATGCACTTTTCCCTAATTCGCACATTTTTTTGCAAGCAGTTTTGCCTTTTTTTGTTACATGTCTTTCAGTAATCTAAACATTTTTGTGCACACATTCCCCTAATAAATGCCTTTTTGTCTGCATTTATGTTCACAGTCTTGCATCGCTAAATCTGGAGAAGAGTCAGTACTGAAGGACAACTGCATTCCATTCACATATTGATTTGGTAAGTTTAAATTTGTTAAGTTTGTATCAAAATGCCAACTGAACAAAAAAATCTCTTCCATCCCTGAACCACATCATCTGCCTGTCTACACGGTTCCCTTCAACCATGCAGCAGAAGTGGCAGCTTGTGGTATGAATTTAGCCCCGGGTGCAGCCCTGCACTCTCAGCCACCCATGGTGGACCTTAACACTGTGATCCTCTACATATCTACTTGGAAGTAAGCCCTACTGAGTTTTATTGGGCTTACTCCCAATCCCGTGGGCATAGGGCTGTGGCCTAAATCACCTTGAACTCAGCAGGACTTACTTCTGAATACACATGCTTGGGATCCTACTGCACAATAGATAGGAAGTTCTTGGAAAGAGCGTTATATATAAAACATTGAATTGCCATAGAACCACCTTCCCCAACCTGGTGCCCTCCAGACTTCAACTCCCATCAGCCCCTGCCAGCATGGCCAATGGCCAGGAATGCTGGGAGCAGTGGCCCAAAACATCTGAAGGGCACCAGATTGGAGAAGGCTGCCACAGAGGTATTTCCTGATCCTAGGCTGACTCTTCTTGTGAAGCCAAGTATATATCAGGAGTGTTTCGTACAAAAATAAAGGAGTGCTAACTGGGGGGGGGGGGAATAATATGATTAAGCCAAACTTAAGCACTTAATAATCCAGTTGATTTTGGTCAGAGAATACAGCACGTTCCATTGAAATCATCAGGACTTTAAAATGCTTAACTTTGACTGCATCATGACTGAAGAAAGGTTGAGGCAGAACTGAGAGCCAAGTTTAAGCTCCGCAGCAAAAAGGGCAAAATATGACTTGCTTGTTTAAAATATTATATGGTATTTCAAGTCTCATTGAAGATGTCAAACAATGCAGCAAAAAGCTGGAAGAGAATCAAGCAGGTGCTTGACTTGTTCATAAAAGCATGTGGTAGTAATGGAAAAAACATGTACAAAATATGTCGATATTATAAACCGTAGCTGCCATGTAAGCTGAGCTCGTTTTCACAAGGCTGCTAAGAATTTGTATTGGCATGTCTGCTTGTGTAGTTATTGGGAATGGACAGCCCGTGTCCGTCCTTCTAAGCCCTTCTGTGATGGAGCACTAAATATTTAAATCAGGTTATAGGATAATCAGAGGAAGAAAAACAACAGTATGAAGGAGTATTATTAAGAAGAACACAGGGGCACTGTTTGCCAGAAATTAATGATACATTTGAACATGTGGAATCCAGGAAATCTGAACAAATGGTAGAATGTTGAAGATGAGTACACAGAGCTAAAAGCCATTCATCAAATTTATAACTGTGACAGTCTAACATATTCTTTATAAAAGAGATTAAAATGCCATCATTTGTCACTAGTAAACAGGCACTGGGTAGGTGATGTTGGGGGCTGGATTGTTCAAGAATTCAATTCAGGAATGGACGTTCGAATCTGTCAGTCTTCAGGGTTGAGTCAGCAAAGGTTTCAAATCTATGCAGCAAAACAGGTGATTACCCATGAGTTTGGGCTGAAGCCTGCAGTGTCCCCCAAAACTGAGGTCCTGGGGATGTCAGGCAGGGTATTAGTTTGCGTGGTTGTGATGCGACCCTCAAGAGTTCCAGCTATTCATTTATTTATGTGCCACCTTCAGAGGTGGTGTTAGGGGGCGGTCCACTTGGGCTGGAGCCCCAAATCTTTCATTTGGTGCCCCGAATCTCTGAGAGGCCATCTACCCCACCACCCTGCTGGACATGCGAACTTGCTGAATAAAGGTACAGGGGCCCTCATGATCACTGTTGCATTCTGATCCCCCTGGATTAGCTGGCTTTTTGCCCACATGTGCTTCACCTCCTGCCCCCCCCCAATCTTTCTGCCTGAGGTGTTTTTCTGATATCAAATGCCCTCCTCTCCCCTGTCCATACATCCCTTTTTACAAATAAGCAGGGATGTTGAAGAGTCCTTGGTCCCGACTCCCGAGTCGAGTCCCGAGTCTTTGGACCCGAGTCTAGAGTCGAGTAGAGTCCGAGGTCCAAAATGGTGACTCGAGCCGAGTCCCGAGTCCCTCCCAAAGCGGCGGCCCATGGAGGGAGCAGGAGGGTCTCCGCGAGAGGAAGAAGAGCTGCCCTTCCTCCCGCGGAGACCCTCCTGCTCCCTCCATGGGTCGCTGCCGCTGCCGCCCTCCACCTCCGCCACCCTCACCTCACCGCTGCCTCCGCCCTCACCTCGCCAACGCCGCCGCCCTCACCTCGCCTCTGCCACCGCCGCTGCTGCCGCCGCCGCCGCTGCCCTCGCCACCGCCACCCTCACCTCCACCTCCGCCGCCCTCACCTCGCCGCCGCCCTCGCCTCTGCCTTGGGGACCTGATGCAGGATTAAAAGATATAGTCCTCCACCCTGATTGCTCTCAGTCCTATGATTTTTTTTCTAATTATTGAAAAATTAGAACCAGCCTTCTTGATTGTTATGTAAAAATGATGAAAGATATAAACAGTGTTGAGACAGCAAGCTATTATGAGTGTCTTCATATATACTTGGGGAACCATTGGGGTGCAATTGAAATGGTAAGATGAGAAGCAACTCCTCAAGGCAAAAGAACTGCTGCCAACAGGCCTGTGGCTCACGCTGGCTCAGCTTGTCTGAGCGTGGAAAGCTAAGCAGGGTCAGGCCTGGTTATTACTTGGATGGGAGACCCCTCCTCTAGTTTCCTGCATTGAGCAGGGGGTTGTACTCGATGGCCTTGTAGGCCCCTTCCAACTTTATGATCTATGAAACCTTCCTAATATATGATGGGATGAAAAAGAAACTTGGAAAGCAAAGAAACGCTCAATTTTCAACACCGAGTAAAACAACAAGCACCCTCACAGCATGTGGAACTTCCATCTCCAGCACAAGATCTTAGAAAGCTAGAGATCCCTGTTGATAAAGCTAGAGATCACTACTGATGAGAAGGAACAAGAGATGAGGGACACTGCAGAAGTCATCACAGTGAAACTTAAACCTTAAGTTGAAACTTATTGAACTTATGTTCAACTTCTCTTTTGGAAGCTTAAAGAAGTATATTATTGTTGTGACTATTGTAATTCGCTTTTTTAAAAAAAAATTTTAGTGAGACTGTTGATATGAGTCTAAAACTGAGCACCTGTGAGAATTCCTGGTGGGTAGATGATAGAGTGACCACTTACGCATTGCCAAAAAAGAGGAAATGCATCACCTAAAAAGAGGCTGAAAGATGGCACAGATCTGCATAAAAATTACATATGCTAATTGATATGGATAGAAATAATTATCGACAGTGAAATCCAGCATCGTCTGAGCTCCGCAAGTGCCGCATTTTCTCGAATGAAACATAGAGTGTTCGAGGATCGGGATATTTGTAAGAAGACCAAAACACTGGTTTATGAAGCCATTGTATTACCAACTTTATTGTATGCCTGCGAAACATGGACTATCTATAAACGTCACCTCCAACTCCTTGAAAGATTTCATCAACGTTGCCTCCGGAAAATCCTGCGAATTACTTGGGAAGATAGGCAAACAAATGTCAGTGTACTGGAAGAAGCAAAGACTACTAGCATTGAAAAAATGATCCTTCAACGCCAACTTCAGTGGACCGGTCATGTTGTTCGAATGCCTGACTGCCGTCTCCCAAAGCAGTTACTTTATTCCCAACTCAAGGATGGAAAGCGGAATATCGGTGGTCAATATAAGAGGTTTAAAGATGTTCTTAAGGCTAATCTAAAAAAATGCAATATAAACATCAAAAACTGGGAAGCTCTGGCCCATGAACGATCTAACTGGAGGTTGGCCTTTCACAAAGGTTCTATGGACTTTGAAGAAGCCCGAGTGCAAGGTGAAAGGGAGAAACGTGCTAAGCGAAAAGCACGTCAAACGAATCCTTTACAGGACCATCTTCCATCTGGTAACCTGTGTGCTCACTGTGGGAAGCTGTGTGGATCTAGAATTGGCCTCCACAGTCACTTACGGACCCATCGCTAGAGTCTACACAATTTTCTTTAGAATTTTTCTCCTTTTAAAATCTCCTTTTTGTAAATTTTCTTTTTTTTTTATCCTGGAAGACAATCTTACTCGGTCACGAGTGATCGCCTGACTGAATGGGGAAGACTGTGACCAGGTGACAGCTGGGCAGCTTCAAGATCCCTGCTCTCCCTTCTCATGGTTTGTTATCTCTAAACTGAACTTGGACTGGACAGCCCTTCAAAGAGAGGACACCTTCAAATAGAGGACTGTCCCCTATAAAGTAGGACACATGGCCACCCTAGTAGAAGGGGCAGAGAGGGGACTTCTTTTATCCCCCTCTTGCTCTCCCTCTCCTTGCCTACATAGATTTCATAGATCATAGAGTTGGAAGAAGCCTACAAGGCTATCGAGTCCAACCCCTGCCCTGCTCAATGCAGGAAACTAGAGGAGGGGTCTCCCATCCAAGTAATAACCAGGCCTCAGAGGCGTAGCGTGGGGGGTGCAGGGGGGGCCGGCCGCACCGGGCGCAACATCTGGGGGGGCGTGCTTGCAGTGGCGTAGCGTGGGTTGTCTGCCCAGACCTGTCGCCGCCGCCGCCCCAGCGCGCGCGCTCCTGCCCCGCCCCGGTGGTCAGAGTGCGGCCGGCGAGCGAGTGAGCGAGTGACCAGCCAGCCCCGTCGGAGCTCCCTCGCGCGCTCCTTCCTACCTTGCCCACGACAGGACTGCGGCAGCGCCCGCCCCCGTGGCCACCTACCCCCGCCTCGCCCATTGGCTCGCCTCCCCTCGGCCCCGCCTCTCTTATTGGCTGCCGGGGATGTCCTGCATGCCCGCCCACCCACCCAGCCCCATGGAAGGTGGTCCTGCCGGGCGGCCGCCGCGAGCCGAGGAGGAACCGGGCGGGCAGGCGCGGGGTGAGAATGAACGCGCCGGAGCGGGAGGGCTGGAGCGCCGGGGAGCCCACAAGGGGGAAAGTTTAAGAAGAAATGCGTTGTATTATTATCATTATTATCATTATTATTATTATTAAGCATATTACTAATGGTTTATTTCCGTTATCCAATTTATTTTCTCCATTTTTTTTATTACTAATAAGTAATTGAAGAAATTGCAATAAATGTGAAAGCCACTGGAGGAAGTGTTGAATGTATATTATTATTGCAAATTATTAAAAATGATGAAAAAACTACAAATTGGTAGGGCTGTTACCCTCCAATTACTCAAAATCTGAGTTGATTAATAGTATGGTTTTAGTCAATTGATTAAGTCGGAATACATTTGCATATGAGGAAAGCAATTGCAAGTGAGAGAGAGAGAAAAGAAACATGCCTCAAAGATGAAGAAAAATAACTTTACAAATAAGTAGGGCAGTTACCCAACTAAAGAAATTGGAATCTATTAATCACAGATTTTAGTTGGTTTAAGTGACCAGTTCATTGATTAAGTTGGAATAACCTGCATATTTATTTATTCTAAGCATTTTTACCCCACCCTTCAGCAACAACAAGAAAAATACAGTCCCTGCCTGCCCACGGGCTTACAATTTAAAAGACACGACACAAAAGGAAAAAGGGACGAGGAGGGAAGAGCCAGTGTGGCGTAGTGGTGAGAGTGAAAATAAACTTGTATTTAGATGCATTTTACTTTAATTACATCAGTATTTTCATAACAAACAATACATGTGCTTAGGGGGTAAGGGTTTCTTTAACTAATCTAGTGGAAGAGACTCGAGTGCTAAAATCCACGGGACTTAGGGGGCGCAAATTACTTGCCTTGCCCCGGGTGCTGACAACCCACGCTACGCCACTGCCAGGCCTGACCCTGCTTAGCTTTCCACGCTCAGACAAGCTGAGCCAGCGTGAGCCACAGGCCTGTCTCCCCAGGAAGGTCCTGTTGCAAGTTGACTAACCTCAGCTCTTGCGACAAGACCGACAATCTCAGGCCAGCACTTCTGCATTAGCACCGGGACAGTTTGGAAGGTGTGAAATGCAGTGGGGGGCTCACCCTCCAATATTTTCCAGCCATGTGCACTAGGTGGGGGCGGGAGGGGGGTCTACAAAAGGTTATACATCTCTTAAAGCAGGGCTGTCCAACCTTGGGTCCCCAGATGTTTCTGGACTACAGCTCCCAGAATCCCTTGCCATTAGCCATGCTGGCTGGGTATGCTGGGAGCTGTAGGCCAGCAACATCTGGGGACCCAAGGTTGGACAGCCCTGCTTTAAGAGAATGAAAGTTTTGCACACACAAAACAACCACCGGCAGTGGCAGAACAGCATTTCCTATGTGACAGAAGAGAAACATTCCCACCCTGAGATGAATGGCATCACGAAGTAGCTACTGCTGGACTCTTATGTGAATAACTTTTGCAGTGGGAAGTGGGCGGCTGCTCCTTTCTGGAGTTTGATTTATTTTTGTATAGCTGTTTGTTTCAGTTGTTCGTTACGTTGAACTACGGTGGCCATTTAAGAATCACCAAGAAAGCAGAAATGCATCACCAAAAAAAAGAAGAAAGAAAGAAACCGGATGAAAGAGGGTACAGATCTGCATATATGCTAATGTATATGTATAGATGCAAACTGAAAAATAATTATTATAACTTAATTACACATGTAGTACATCTCACCATAGTGCAGAAGACTGTGACCAGGTGACTTGTGTGCCTGCCTGCCCAGTTTGCTCTTCCAGTGCTAACTGCCAATGGTCAACAATTCATATGGTTCTTTATCTTTAAACTGGGCTTGGACTGGACAGCCATTCAAGAAGACGATACCTTCAAATATAGGATATCCCTCTTGCAGCCCTTCAAACAGAGGACTGTCCTCTGTAAAAGGGGACACATGGCCACCCTGCCGTGAGGCTCCCCCACACTTTTTTTTTTTACAGAATTGTAAGATAGTTTATCGATATGGATATAGATTCCAATAGAGAATATCTTTGTCCATAACAACATTTAGCCTGCAACCCTGTACACTTTTACCTGGGAGTAAGTCCCATTGAACTCAGTGGGTCTTGCTTCTGAGTAGATGTGAAGAGAAGGAAAGCAACTTTCTGCCACCCTTCTGCTCTTCCACAGTTCACCAAAATCACATGTGGTGTCGTTGTTACCTTTGGCCTCCAACATATCGTTGCTCGAGCATGGGCCTGCCTGAACTTAGAGACTGCTCTCTCTAAGAGAATGATGCTCTGGGTTCTCTATGGCTCCACCCTTGTTGTTAGGCTGGAACAACTGACCAGCATCACAATAGGGTCCTTACCGATCATCAGCCTCTTGCTTCTTCCTGATTTACCAGATTCTTAGTATATATGTGACTTCTCTATATGTAGGACTGAGAAAAGTATGGAGAATTGAGAAGATATAAAATTAGTTGGGGGGGGGGTTAAACAGATGAGTGCAGGTGTGCTGCATGAGCGCTCTGGTTAAAGTGAAAAAACCTTCTAACCAATTATGGGGTCCAAACAAGACAGCGATGGAGAGTCAGCATTCCAACCCAATGAACTGCAACAACTGTTCCAGGACAGTGCACCGTTTGGCGGAACTAAGTAGCAGAGTCAGTGTACATTGCTGAGCCTTTTTTTTTCTCAAAGCTTAGGAAGTTGCTTGCCCAATTCCTATTAATTTTAACTGGATTAAAAGGTCCAAATCCTTTCTTGAAAAATCAGGCTAAAAATAGTTGTTTTTAAGTGTAAGGAAAATAAACGGGGAAAGAAATGTAGGAAGAAGAAGAACATCTTGGCTGAAAAGCCTTAAAGAATGGGTTGCTTGGGGGCAATACAATATCATTGTTTAGAGCGGCCATATCTAAAGACAATTTAGCCATGATGATGGCCAACCTCTACTGGAGAGGAATGAGGAGGAGGAGGAGGAGGAGGAGGAGGAGGAGGAGGAGAGAAGAAGAGAAGAAGAAAGAAGAAGAAGAAGAAGAAGAAGAAGAAGAAGAAGAAGAAAGAGGAAGAAGATAGAGGAAGAAGAAGAAGGGCCTACAGCAGGGGTGGGCCACACACTAACCCAGGGGCTACATGTGGACTTCCATGACACTTGAGTGTGGCCACTGGCCACCCTACTGCTGCCCCCACACTGCGGCAATTCAGTAGAGCAGCTGTGTAGTTCTCAAGCTAACTTTGGCCCTTTTGAGTCTCCATAGCAGTTTGCTGCCAAATTTCAGGGGCAAACCACCAATTTTTTTGCCACTGAAGGAGATGCAGCTACAGGTGTGCAGCACCTGGGGGGAGTCTGAGGACTGTGAAACTGGCCCCCACCCCATGCCTAATATGGTGATTCAGCGATGGATATTACCAAAAGAAATGAATTAAGGTGCATGAGACCAAATCCACTGAGAAATCAAGGGCTACAATCTTACTGCAAGTCACATACATATGTATGGAAAATTAGCTGCAGGACTTCAGCCTATGGAGCTATATTGAGTGATATATTTGGCATTTTACATTATGCAAGCATTTTGAGAAGGGTTACGCCAGAACATGAAGGCACTGATGGAGCTATGTTAGGCAGTATCTCTATCTATTATTTATATTATAATAAATAATAATAAATATATTTCTGAGCGATAGGCTTGAAGGTCTTATTTGAGGCTGTAAGTTTGCAAAAATTAGCCATTGAGTGCTGTTTTTTGGCGGGGTATAAATCAAATAAATAAATAAATAATAAACTATTGATGTGGAAGTTTAGAAGAAAGATTGAGAAAATATGCAAGAGAAATGGAAGGAGAAGAACCTCCATCTTCTGAGAACTCTTTGAAGAACAGAAAATTTCACCCAGATGTCCGGGCTTTCTTCATTTTAAAAAGCCTTTCAAATTCTACAACTGGAAAAATCTAATACTACCTGAATAAAGTATGACAATATTATATATGGTCCTTTGTATAATGAGCCAAGAAGGGTAATATTTCAGAGAGAGAGATGAGGAGGTAAGCTATCTGCTTTGTGGACAAGACAGACATGTAACTGGAAAGACATGTTTTCTATCTACAGTAACTGATGTTAGGAGAAAGTTCTTAAAGGAGAATGCTGTGCCTTGTCAGGCACATTTAGGACACAATCCTATGCATGTATAGACAGAAAAAAGTCCATGACTTTTTATATGGATATGTAGCATCCCTTGTTAAGTTTTTGCTTTGTGATGGTCTGATGACTACATACAAATCTGAATCTGAAATATATATATATAATTGATTATTATTGCTTTTTGCTAATTTGGTCACTCTCCCATCTTGTGGTTTGTGCGCAGGGATGTATGTGCTCCACCCCATGCCAAGTGAAGCGTGGAATGAGGATGATGGGTGTTGTAGTCCAACATATCTAGAAGGCACCAGATTGGTGGAGGCTGAGTTAGGCAATCCCTCCCCTTCTGCCACTCTCAACTGCATCCGTGGAGGGTTGTTCTCAGTAAAAGGAAAGCTGCTGACATAAAGAAACACACAACTGTATGTAACACATGGTTTAGCCCCAAGGACGGCTTTCTTTGATGGCTGCAAAATGAGCAACAGCAAGCCGAGCCAACGATTTGGAATGCTCTGCCACTTTGTTTAGACCAGAGTTTTCCCATTTGTCATACTCACTCACTCCCGATGCTCATTCAACAATGCAGTTCTCCAAACATATGGTATTACTCTACCTTGAGCGTAATAAATTGCTTTCTCTATAGCACTTATAGCTACAAACCACCAGCAAAGAACAATGAGACATCAGCTAGGAGAAATATTCACTTTAGCCACAGAATGCACCTTAGCAGATACTTCCTGCTCCCTCGGCACCGCTTAGTTGCCCTGTGGAGCAATTTCCTTATCAATGACTGTGAATAGTGGAGCTGCTGCAAGGTTACCTTCCTCACTTCCAGGAGAGATGCACCTTAAACCCTTTTCCTATGCAATGGTGTGCGCAGTACCGCAATGGCCTACCAGAGCCACAAAGGGATTATTCACTCAAAAATCTTTCTCACCCTTATTCAGAGCTATCAGAGACTGCCATAGTTTGAAATGGGATCTCAGATGACAGTCAGGAACTCTGCTACCAAACATATAATAGCAGTAGAAGCCTGTCTTTGGTTGGTGAAGTGCTACAGGGGCTCGAGCAAAGGGAAAAACCACACTGGAAATTATGGCAAAAACATGGGGTTTGGAATGGTGTACCGTTTCAATCCCACACAGCTATTTTTAAGCCTATTACATATTTGTTCACCAACTCATTGTCTATAATTTGATGTAAGGGAATGATATTTAAAATATTATGACCATAAACAGGACACATGGCCATATCCCTTTAAGCAAGTACAAGATAGGAACATAAGAACATGAGAAGAGCTGGGCTGGATCAGACCAAATGCCTATCTAGTCCAGCATTCTGCTTCCCACAGTGGCCCACCACCAGAGGACTATGGAAAGCCCACAAGGAGGACACCAGTGCAACAGCAGCCCCCTGCATGTGTCCTCCAGCAACTAGTATTGAAAGGAATACTGCCTCCAATACTGGAGGTAATTTATAGCCCTCATGACCAGAAGCCATTGACAGTCTTATTCTCTATGAATTCATCTAATCCCCATTTAAAGCTGAACCCCGACAAGACCGAGGTACTTCTGGTGGGGGACAAGGGGAGGTTAGGGGATGTTGACCTGGTGCTGAATGGGGTACATCTACCCCCGAAGGACCAGGTCCGCAGCTTGGGGAGTCATTCTAGACTCCCAGCTGTCCATGGAGGCTCAGGTGTCAGCTGTGTGCCGGGGCGGCGCTGTATCAGCTCCATCTGATGCGGCAGCTGCGCCCCTACCTTCCTAATCATCTGCTCCCATCAGTGGTTCATGCCTTGGTCTCCTCTCGCCTAGACTAATGTAATGCGCTCTACGTGGGGTTACCCTTGAAGACGGTCCGGAAGCTTCAGCTGGTACAGAACGCGGTGGCTCGCCTGATTAAGGGCAGCCGCCGGTGTGATCACATCACGCCAGTGCTTAAGGAGGTTGCTTGCCGAGCCAAATTCAAGGTGTTGGTTTTGACCTTTAAAACCCTATACGGCTCCAGCCCAGTTTCTCTCAAGGAGCGCCTCCAGCAACATCAAGTAGGCCGCTCAACAAGATCTGCCACAGACGGCCTTATCCTTATCCCATCAGCCAGAGCAGCCAGGCTGGTGGGGACTAGGAAGAGGGCCTTCTCTGTGGCGACCCCCACATCATGGAACTCCCTCCCTAGTGATCTTCGCCATGCCCCCTCCGTGATGAGCTTCCGCCGTGCATTAAAAACATGGCTGTTCAGGCAGGAATATGGGGTGGGTTAGGATTTTAAAAGAAATTTTTATACTGTTTCAATTATTATATTTTATTGTATTGTTTTACTGTGTTATTTTGGTTGTACATCGCCCAGGGTGGCCGGGTGGCCGGTCAGATGGGCGAATAATAAATATAATAAATAAATAAATAAATAAATTCAAGTTCAAGTTGGTGGCCATCACTACATCTTGTGGTAGCAAGTTGCACAGTTTAACTGTGCACTGTGTGAAGAAGTACTTCTCCCTATCCACTTTCTCCACACCAGGTATAATTTTATACACCTCATCCATTCAGTTCCCCATCTTGCCTGATAGCTTCTTCTCCCGGACCTGCCCTTTCTGTGATGGAGGGGAAATCTCTTAGCAGCTGAGTGGAGATGAACGTTTCCCCCTGCTTACCACTGAAAAGGGCTCCCTTTCTCAGTGCTTAGCAGGGGAATGCACATCTTTTCTCTGATCAGCTACTGCAGGGCAGTGAAGGTACAGACAGGGGAGGAAGCCGCTGTGCTGAGTGATTCAGTGCTGCTTCCTTCTGAACAATGCCCAGCTTACTTCTGAGACTTCCCCTGCTTACTGATGAGTAAACATGATGCTCATGCTGCCATCTGAGCATAGTATCCAATTGCCCCCAAAATGCCAGGACCATCATGAAAACCCTTAAGCCATCACGCTTCTCACTTTGTCATGCAGAGTCCCGAATTCCCCTGCCTCCCGCAACTGCAAGCTACTTAAAGGGAACATGGGCAAAATTGCAGCTAAGTAAGCCAGTTTTAGCTTAGTAGCTGCAATTTTGCCCATGGCCCCTTTAAGGTAGCTCTGCTTAGGCTTGAACAGCCGCAGTAAGCAGGGAGGGAATAGACGCTGCTAAGCTGGGAGGGCCAGGCGAGTGTGTGTGTGTGTGCGCGCACGCGCGCATGCGTGCACATGCGCGCACATGCTCTACCTGCTGCCTCTGCTGCATGTTGCTGTGGGAAAGGGATTAGCTGGGTGAAAGCCTGGACTGACAGAGAGGTGAATGAGGAATCATTTATCACATGATTCCTATCTTTATATTGGCAAAGGTTTTATTTCCTAACAGAGCTGACTCCTTTGCCTCTAACAGGTGAGTTTACATTGTCAGAAGGAAATGCAAGAAACTCCCCCTTCTCTCTGAAGCTCCATGTTTGGGGGTGTGGGGTGGGTGAGTAAGCTTCAGCTGTTGAATTTGTGCCAATCCTGACAATTTTAAAACAAAAAGAAAGATTGCTCTGAAAGCATTGACCCCCTCATGTAAAACACCAGATATCAACAATTAAGGGTTTAATTAAGGTAAAAAAAATATTACAAAAGCCACTTATAAAATATTATAAAATAATATATAATAATGTAATAATTATAATATATAAGATTTTGTGTGTTTCCTCTAATAACTTTTGTACTTGGCCCTGCTCTTTGGTCGCCTGGCCATACCCTTGGCCACACCCTCATGTTGCCTGGCCACACCCTCTTGATCACACCTTCATGTTACTTAACCATACCTCTTACAAATTCACATGTGTGTCCCTATTGTCACCTGTGAAATGTTGGAGGGTATGATCTGAGTAGACATGCAGAGGCTTGGTGTTTGTGATGCTAATCAAAAGTCTTGTTAAGTGAGTCTTTCCTGCTTCCTTCTCAATAGACATGCAGAGGTTTGTCCTACTTACTTGTGAGTAGACATGCTGCTCATGCTTACCGGTACTTCTCAGTAGACCTGCAAAGGCCTGATGCCATTCAAAAGTGCTACTGAGTGATTCAGTCTTATTTACTTCTGAGTAGACATGCAGAGGCAGAGTAGGCATGCTTCTCCTACCATAAACTGGTAACAATGGAATTTGAGGGGAGTTGGATTCTTCAGCCCCACCAACCCACCACTGGAAGGTGTTCCCTAAGAGCTTCTCCAAAATGGAATCTGGCCCTTGGGCCAAAAAGCATTCCCCATCCCTATTAAGTCCAATAGCTTCCTAGACACTGCTCATTAACCATGCTGGTGACCTCTTGGACTTTGTGATACCTTTCCAGACCTCTTATACGGTATATATTCTAGCTGAGATTCTATGATTGTGGTTTTGAATAACTCCCTCTTGACCTTCCCTCAACTTCCTTTTTAACTTCCTCTAATTCTAGAGAAGTTTCCTCTTTTGACTTCCTTGGCAATTTTCCGCTTACATATGAATCTGATAGCACTGTGCTCACTGTTTCCACTTGGCTCAACAACACTCACATCTTGAACTAGGTCCTGTGTACCACTTAGGATTAAATCCAGGGTCGCCTCTCCTCTGGTTGGTTCTGCTACCAATTCTTCTAGGGCACAATCATTTAGAGTATCTAGACATTTTATTTCAATGTCATGATTGCAACACACATTTATCCAGTCTATGCAAGGGTAATTGTAGTCACTCGACAGAACTCTACAAAGCGATCTCGATAGGCGGGAGTGCTGGGCCAAAAACAACAGAATGAAATTTAATAGGGATAAATGCCAAGTGCTGCACCTTGGTTAAGGAAACCAAATGCACAGTTACAGAATGGGGGACACTTGGCTCAACAATACTACAAGTGAGAAGGATCCTGGAATTGTGGTAGACCACAAACGCAATGTGGCTGCAAAGAAGGCAAATGCTATTTTGGGCTGCATTAATAGAAGTATAGCTTCCAAATCGTGTGAAGTGATAATTCCCCTTTACTCAGCACTGGTTAGGCCTCATCTTGAGTACTGCGTCCAGTTCTGCGCACCACACTTTAAGAAGGATGTAGACAAACTGGAGAGGGTTCAGAGGAGGGCAACAAGGATGATAAAGGGACTGGAAACAAGGCCCGATGAGGAGAGACTGAAAGAACTGGGCATGTTTAGTCTTCAGAAGAGGAGACTGAGGGGAGATATGATCGCACTCTTCCAGTACTTGAAGGGTTGTCACACAGAGGAGGGCCAGGATCTCTTCTCGATCATCCCAGTTTGCAGGACACGGAATAATGGGCTCAAGTTACAGGAACCCAGATTCCACCTAAACATCAGGAAAAATTTCCTGACTGTCAGAGCAATAAGACAATGGAACCAACTACCTAGGGAGGTGGTGGGCTCTCCCACACTGGAGGCATTCAAGAAGGTGCATCTGTCAGGGATGCTTTGACCTGGATTCCTGCACTGAGCAGGGGGTTGGACTCGATGGCCTTGTAGGCTCCTTCCAACTCTACTTTTCTATGATTCTATGATCTTTCTCCTTTGGATGCCTCCCTGATTCCCATATCTCAGGTGTGTGTAAAAGGGGGAGGAGACCACTACCCAAATATATCTAAATTGTGGTCCTAGGTTTTCCTAAGTGGGGTCTTGAGCCAGAACCAAATATAAAAGAAGGAAAATAACTAGTGCTGACCCAAGGGACACTCTATGTACACACAGAATTGCTTTGCCCTCTCCAAGTTCTGATGGGCCAGCATCAAGGTCCGCATGGTCAGGCTCCCACTGAGGGCCCACACCCCAACAGGGGCCCACTGAAAAGAGCCCCCTGGACTTGCTCTTCTTCATTGCAACCTACTTGTTCACCTGCTTCTCACTTTGGCCCAGACAATGGTGGTGGGGAGAAAGAGAAGCAGTAGATGCCACTGCCTTCTCGCTCACTGGCTTCAGGCTTTCTGCCTGTCAAGCAAGCAAGTAGTAGCAATGATGAGAAGCAACAGCAGCTGGTGGCAGCAGTGGTGAGAAGGTAGACTGGATGAGAGAGGGTCTTGCCCAAGGGCCCTCCAAAACCTGGAGCTGGCAGTGCTGGTGGGCATTTTATTAAAGACAGAGAGATTTACAATTACTTCCTAATCATTAGCTCCCATCGGTCTACAATTAGGCAATCTGTCTACAATTATAGGCAACCAGCAATCTGTCTAAAAAGGGAATAGTCAACCAGTAGTCATAACATCATGTTGCCAGGGGTGGATCTATTTATGAAACTAATGACGCTTACGTTTCAGGGCTCCTAATCCCCGAGGGGGTCCCAAAAGCAACTTTAGTCCACATTGCTTAAAAATTTTGGATCTATGGTATGAGAAGGGTTTTCAAAAATAATAATAACAACAACAAGATATAGTGGTTGAATTTTTTTAAAAATTGTGGTGATCTGTCATGGAACAACCCCAATGAAGAAGATAACAGTGGATACCCAGATCTTGTTGCTGGTTGTGAATGGGCCCCCATAACAGCTCAAGCTTCAGGGCCCAAAAAATGTAGGTCCACCACTGCATGTTGCTCAAGTCATATGCTTACAGCCTGACCCGAGGCATGTTTACTCAGAAGTAAGGTCCCCCCGAGAAGTGACTCCTAAATATTTGTGCATCAGATCGCAGCCTCATTCTTCACCATACACACCTTTTCTTGCCTGAAGGAAGCTGTGTGTGTGGCCTTTCCTATTATTTCAGAGAGTTACGAGGATCTTGATCTTTGCCATACATTCAAGTCAGCAAACAGCCATATCTGCAATGACAATGCAACAAGGGGATATAATGACATGCAGCTTGTCATGTTGGCTAAGTATTTCATCAGCAACATTGAGAGGGTTCAGAAAAATGTGCTTAGCTTGGGAGAAGTGTTGTGCAAGGGCAAGGAAAGTGAAGGCAAAGAACACATTTGGCAACCTCCCTTTAAGACAATACGGGGAGGGGGGGGGGAAGCACACATGCAATCTGGCCATTGCTTGATGAAATGCTATTAAAAGGGTGTAAAGTGTCATGCCTGTTGAGTTAAGCTGCTATCGCTAGATAAAAATGACTTTTATGACACTTTTTTAAATGAGCAGTTGACGGTTTCCTAATTTAGAAACATTTCTATTGAAAAGAAAACACTGGGATTGTTCTGCTGCTTCTAGGGAAAGACATAATAGTCTGCAGAGCCAATTAGCTTAATTTAACTGGAGTTACTCTATCCGGTGCCATTAAATCCCAAAGTGCTTTTTGACACCTAATACTAGTGTGGGGGGATCTCCCTAGTCTTTCTGCTGGCATTGTCTTCATGATAATAAGTGCCCTGCCCCCGCCCCCTGCTGCCGTGTCTCAGAAAGGAGAGTAGCCAGGACTGAATGACTAATTGGACAAATGAAATGGGGCATTCTGGGAGCCAATAAAAGTTAACACCTTGCCAATGGGCACTCCTGTTGCTCTTGGATACCAAGGACTGCTGCTGAAGTTTTGGTTCTCTGTCAACTGGGGGCAAAAGAAGAAAACAGTTCTATGGTTGTCTGATATCAACAGAATATTTATTTTCTGGTTTTCTTGCCATCCTAACAGATTGGAGGAAATGGGGGTAATGAGAAAAAGAGATGAAATTAGGGCCCAAAGAGCAGTGGGACATATGGATGTCTACAGGTCAAGGTGGAGTGAGAAATCTGCAACTCACGCTGAGTTGGAGGAAAGCCAGATTTAGTAGCCAGAGAGGGAACACAGTCAGGTTGAGCATGCAATCATGGGTTGCCCAAGGCACCTGGAACCTAGCTTGGGTGTTCTTACAGTATCTACTTTCAGAGCTGACCCTACATGGCTGTGTCAGGAGTTGCTGGGTCTGTGTGCAGCTCCCCATGTTGTGAACTACCAATCTGCAGGTGGCAGCTTCTCCATGAAGTATATTTAGCTCCTGGATTGACTCCACCCACTCAGACTAGCCACTGACTCCTCCTAGGCAGGAATTAGAATAAAGGGCATCCTGTTCCAGTTGAGCCTTGCTTGAGCAACGTGGTCTTCCTAAGCACTGGTATGGTATTGTATGCTTTGGTCCTGACTCGTGGTGGCTTGCTCCTTCAGTCCTGACGTGCTCTTTGTTCTGCATCAAGTTTGCATATGCTGATTTACATGTGGAGATGCAAATTTAAAAATTATTATTATAATTTAAATAGAAACACAGTACATCTCACCACAATCATGTACTGTTGGTGGGCAGCTTCAAGGCCCAGCTCTTCCTATTGATGGTTCTTTATATTTCAACTGAATCTGGGCTGGGCAGCCCTTCAAAATAGAGAACAGTTCTCTGTCAGCCCTTGAAATAGAGGCAGCCTTTGAAATTAAACCCCACCTCAGACTGCTTGCTGCTCATGGCCCAGCCTGACAGGCTGTCCCTGACATAGCCCTGGACCCACACATAGAGCTCTGAGGACAACCTCCAAATCACCAGGTCCAGAGTTCTTAACGAGCCCTTTTGGATCAGTAGCTGACTAAAGAACAGAAGGCAGAGTAGGAATAAATGGACAGCTCTTGTAACGGAGGGATGTAAACTGTGGGATCCCCCAAGGATATGTATTGCTTTGTAACCAGTGCTTTATAACTTGTTCATAAATGATCCAGAGTTAAGGGTAAGCAATGCGGTGGCCACATTTGCTGATGACAGCAAATTATTTAGGGTACTTCAGACAAACGCGGACAACAAAGGGCTCCCAAAGGATCTCTCCAAACTGGAAGAATGGGCATCAAAATGGCAATTGCAGTTCAGTGTAAGCAAGTGGAAAGTGATGCACATTGGGGCAAAAAAAATATCCCAATTTCACGTATACAAAGATGGGGTCTGAGCTGGCAGTAACTGACCTGGTAGACCTGGGGATCCTGGTAGACGGCTCAATGAAAATGTTGCCCCAATGTGTGGCTGTGTGAGAAAAGCAAATTCGATGTTGGGGGTCATCAGGAAAAGAATTGAACATTAAACTGCCAATATTATAATGCATACAGATCCATGGTGCGACGCTTGGAAAACTGTGCACAGTTCTGGTCACTGCACCTCAAACGGATACGGTAGAGCAGGAAGATGTGCAATAAAGAGCAATCAATTGAATCAAGGGGCTAGAGCAACTCCCCTATGAAAAACGGTTGCCAAGTTTGGGGGGGGGGAGTTAGCTTGGGGGAGGAAAGGAAAGTAATGGGAACAGTTAGGGATGGTGTGGAGAGCGTAGATATGGAGATGTGTTTTGCTCTTTCTCTCATAATACTAGAACCCGGGGTCATCCCATGAAGCTGAATGGTAGGAAATTCAGGACAGATAAAAGGAAGTACTTCTTCACACCGCACATAGTTAAACTATGGAATTCACTTCCACAAGATGTGGTGATGGTCACCAATTTGGAGGGCTTTAAAAGGGGATTGGACAAATTCATGGATAAGTCCTGATTGGTCATATGCTTCCTCCAGTATCAGAGGCAGTATGGCTATGTACCCCATAGGCATATGGTGGAGAACATATTGCTGGGGGACACAAGTGGGAGTGGGAGTATTGCACTCATGTCTTTACTTGTGGATTTCCCACAGGCAGCTGGTTGGCCACTGTGTGAACAGAATGCTGGACTAGATGGACCTTTGGTCTGATCCAGCAGGGCTCTCTTCACAGGTCTGTGGCTTACGCTGGCTCAGCTTGTCTGAGTGTGGAAAGCTAAGCAGGGTCAGGCCTGGTTATTACTTGGATGGGAGACCCCTCCTCTAGTGTCATGCATTGAGCAGGGGTTGGACTCGATAGCCTTGTAGACTCCTTTCAACTCTATGATCTATGAAATCTTCTTATGTTCTTATACAATTTATTTATTTTTAGCCACCAATTTGGATGGCTTTAAAAGTGGATTATACAAATTAATAGAGGATTCAGTGATCGCTGGCTACTAGTCATTTTGGTAACATATATTACCTTCAGTATCAGAGGCAGCGGGCAGGTTCACATGACCACAGAGGGAAAATAGATCACAGTGGCTTATTTTCCCTCCCTGCATGCGACACCTAATTAACATAATTACCCTTGCTGGGCATGGGTTGTCATGACATCTGAACCCAGTGAGGGTGGTGGCTGGGGGTGGTGGTGGTTTACAAACCACCCTGAAACTCCATGGAATTGCTTGATATCAGTACAGCAGTGATGGGAGGAGCGGTGTCTGGCCCACGGAACTCTCAAAGAAGCAGGATTGAGCCTTCCCAGGGCCTAGGGCTGGCAATCATATGCCTCCTTTGCCAACCTGGCCCACAATTCCCATGTCTTCAAATATTCTTTGTTTATCCATGTCTTTCCTTCCAAAGGCACTCATCAACATCCTGCCATTTACTTCCTTGTTTGTCTCTGGGACTTGTACGAATCTTTGGCCCAGCTCAAGTATCTCCTTATCCCCTTCCACCATCCATTGTCTTCTTAGGTCCCAACTTTTCTTTTTTTTTTCCCCGGCCTTGTTCCACGAAGTAATGGAACTGCATTCTGCAGCACATTTATTCATTTATTTTATCTGTACATTCCCCCTACTATCCAGGGACTGCAGTGAAATCTTTGAGCCCCTTTGAAGCTATTATAACAAGGGTAGGCAATGTCTGGTGGTCAGGGGGCAGCATTGTTGCCCCCCATCCCACTAAGGGGCATACATCACCCCCACCACTGACTCTGACTCTGCTGACTCTGCTGCATTTGCTGCTGCGGCAATGATGGCAACAAAAAAAAACACATGGCAATTTTGTAGGGTTTCCAAGCAGAATGGTGCTTTGAGAGGCTTCTGGGAGCACAATTCTGCTTGCAAAAAAAAAGCATGTTTCCATGCAAAATTGCTGCGATTTTTCCTGTGGTGGCAGAAAATTTGGCAGGGGAACACAGTGGGTATCATAAAAACAGCCATGGGGTGTCACATGCAGGCCAGGCTGTGGGCCAAGAGTTGCCCACCCCCTGTATTATGGAGTTATTTTGTTTCTTCCGACAGCCATATAACTAGCTCTCTAATTCAACACATATGAAGAATTTTGCATAGTGACTACAAAGTGTGTTTTGTTCTATGTCACCAGATAAATAATTTCCCATCAGAAGGCTTGGATGCTGTTCTTAGAGCTGGGAATCATTGCTCCACTTGATTCAGGAAGTTGGCAGCTTTTCTTTTCCTTCTTCCCAAGAGAATTGGGTCACTTGAAACATTCAGTAACAGTCAGCCTAGTACCCCAACAAGATGTTAGCAAAATGCCACTAACTGGCAGAGAAGGTGGCAGCAAGGAAAGGAATAACAAGGAAAGAAGTGGTTTAATCTGTGCTTTAGCAGATTTTGCTTTATTTTTTTTATAGACACCACTTATTTTTAGTTTTTGCAATTGCTTTGAAGCTTATTGCTGCATTCCTTTCAGCCTCATGTACAAAACCTGAGATTAGTGCATGGCCAAATGTCTTGTTTTTTGATGGATCAGTATGTGTAAAGAAAAATATGTCCTCTGGACAGGCCTAATTGTTGCACTGGTTGACATTCCATGCCAGCTAGCTAAGAGGAATATGTAGAATCACATGTGATTCCAATTGCACGAGGGGGGACATAGTCAGTACCAGCTCCAGGTGTTGGAAGGCACTTGGGTAGGACACCCTCAGTGGCCCCACTCTCCCTCAGTCAGTCTACCTTCTCACCAACATTGTCACCAGTTGCTATTGCTCCTGCTCGTCTTTCTGTGATTGCAACCACTTGCTTGCTTGACAGGCGGAGAGCCAGGAAGCAAGTAGGCAGTGGCATCTCCTGCTCCTCCTTCTCACCACCACTGTTCTCTGGTCCAGAGCGAGAGGCAAGTGCACAAGCAGGTAGCAGTGGTGAGGAGGAGAAGCAACTCCAGAGGGCTCTTGTCAGGGGGGCCCTGCTGGGGTGTGGGCCCTTGGCCATGCCTACCCTTGATATCAGCCCCGGATAGATACTGGCTCCACCCGCTCCATCCCCATCACCCTCTGTGTGTTGACAGGCTGTATATCTGCCGCTGGGCGCCTGCTACACACGTGTAGGCTTCTTGCGTGATTTAGAACCCTGACCATGAAAGAGTCTCAGTTGTGCAGGGCGCCTACATGAGTAGGGTCTCTATTGCAGACATTCAACCCTCCAAGGTGTGGAGGGACTGGCAACAGGGACGTGAGGGCCAGCAAGCACAGCCCTGCTTTTTTCCTCCCTCATGCAATTTGTGCAAGGGAGAACACATGGATTACTCTTTATAACTCGGAGGTGGTTCAAAGTGAAGTCTCTGGAACCATCAGATCTTCACAGAAGTTCAAATCTAATGACGAGTCCCCAGGGCTCTCTTTTTTCAATTTTTCATAGAATCATAGCAAAGTAGAGTTGGAAGGGGCCTACAAGGCCATCGAGTCCAACCCCCTGCTCAATGCAGGAATCCAGGTCAAAGCATCCCTGACAGATGGCTGTCCAGCTGCACCTTGAATGCCACCAGAGTGGGAGAGCCCACCACCTCCCTAGGTAGTTGGTTCCATTGTCTTATTGCTCTGACAGTCAGGAAAT
The DNA here is from genome assembly GCA_021292165.1 of Shinisaurus crocodilurus. Classification (NCBI taxonomy): domain Eukaryota; kingdom Metazoa; phylum Chordata; class Lepidosauria; order Squamata; family Shinisauridae; genus Shinisaurus; species Shinisaurus crocodilurus. Next base: position 192,013 of record JAHFWL010000347.1, read on the forward strand.
TTTTCCTGATGTTTAGGTGGAATCTAGGTTCCTGTAACTTGAGCCCATTATTCCGTGTCCTGCAAACTGGGATGAATGAGAAGAGAAGTAATTTTGTAAAATTACTAGTTGGCACACTATACTCACAGGGTTATTGTGAGATTAAATTGTCTGAGCCTCTTCAAGCAAGCATTGGATATAAATGTATTGGGTTACATCCAACATCGCATGTGCGGACTTCCACTACTGTAATGGGACCCCCCCTTGCTCTCCTCTCCTTGAAACGCTGTACATCCATGCCCAACATGCTATAAAAAGGAGTCCACATAATCCAGATTATACCACACCCCCAGAAAACATGCACCATCCCAAAAGTGTTTAGGGGACATGGATTTGTTGTACAACAGATGTCTACAACAAGGAAGCCTTCCTATACACTGGAAAGGAAAATAACTCTTCACGGTCAATAATTGCATGGACCTAGAAAGTACAGAAAGACAGTCAGTGCAAGTAAATCCAACACAAACTGAGACTATAGTGAGAGTGAGGCCTTCCAGAATCTTTCAGTGCTGCTTGGCCAGGTTTAGCCTGTGAAGAGAAGTTGCACAGCTGCTAAAACACAGACTGGAACTGCTCCACGTTCCAAAATATATAAAAACTACCCCAAAACATGGAAGAAGGGTATATTTGAGCAGGCATAATTATTATAATCACCAAAATCTAAACTGGGGGCAGACCCCTTGGTGATCAATTAATAGTCTGTGCCTGAACATAAATGCAAGCTCTGTGTCTGCTGTGCCTCTCCAATATAAAAATAGCATAATTTCAGCACTTTTTTTTTTTTTCCATCTCTGAGTTGTGCAACTTTTTATGAGTTTGTGACTCAATTTCAGTGGGATTTACAATGCGCAGGATTCAGGCATAACCCTAAAACAACCCAAGGGTTAGTTGAGGATTGCCTAACCCTCAAACAACCCCTGCTGCAGGGGTTCGCATGACACAAGACGCCACAGCAAGCTGGGTGCCTGCAGGCAGCATGCAAAAATGGTGCCCACGGGTGCCTGGCACAATATGACAGCCCCCACAGGTCCATTAAGCCATGCTGGGCTGTCATGTCATGCAGGGCCGGTGCAAGGCAGTTTGGTGCCCTAGGCAAGATCAGATATTTAGCGCCCCCCCCCACTTGAGAGCACTGTATTCAGGGCCGGTGCAAGGCAGTTTGGTGCCCTAGGCAAGATCAGATATTTAGCGCCCCCCCCCACTTGAGAGCACTGTATTCAGGGCCGGTGCAAGGCAGTTTGGTGCCCTAGGCAAGATCAGATATTTAGCGCCCCCCCCCACTTGAGAGCACTGTATTCAGGGCCGGTGCAAGGCAGTTTGGTGCCCTAGGCAAGATCAGATATTAGCGCCCCCCCCACTTGAGAGCACTGTATTCAGGGCCGGTGCAAGGCAGTTTGGTGCCCTAGGCAAGATCAGATATTTAGCGCCCCCCCCCACTTGAGAGCACTGTATTCAGGGCCGGTGCAAGGCAGTTTGGTGCCCTAGGCAAGATCAGATATTTAGCGCCCCCCCCCCACTTGAGAGCACTGTATTCAGGGCCGGTGCAAGGCAGTTTGGTGCCCTAGGCAAGATCAGATATTTAGCGCCCCCCCCCCACTTGAGAGCACTGTATTCAGGGCCGGTGCAAGGCAGTTTGGTGCCCTAGGCAAGATCAGATATTTAGCCCCCCCCCCACTTGAGAGCACTGTATTCAGGGCCGGTGCAAGGCAGTTTGGTGCCCTAGGCAAGATCAGATATTTAGCGCGCCCCCCCCCACTTGAGAGCACTGTATTCAGGGCCGGTGCAAGGCAGTTTGGTGCCCTAGGCAAGATCAGATATTTAGCGCCCCCCCCTTCCCACTTGAGAGCGCTGTATTTTTTTTTCTCCCCCAAGGCGTTTCTGGCGCCCCCTTTAGCCCTGCGCCCTAGGCGGCTGCCTAGTTGGCCTAGTGGTAGCACCGGCCCTGATGTCGTGCAAACCAGGTCACTGTCTCACAGCCGACTCTACTGCACAGGAGATTAAATGAGGGAATATCTTGTAACTTCAGCAATTTGAATAAGGTGGTAAAAGAACTCTAAATCACTAGCTATTTTGGTTCCTCTTTATGATTCTTATTATGGGGGTACGACTGACCCTGATTTGAGAGTTGTCTAAACAACCCCTGCCGCCTAGGTTCGCATGGCATGACAAGCCGGGTACCCGCAGGCGCCATGCTAAAATGCCACTTGTTGTGAGCACCCAGCACAACATCACACAACAGCCCTGTGGATAAATTAAGCCACGGCGGGCTGTCATGATGTGCAAACAGGCCCAATGAGTTGTGCAGGCAAGTTTCAGAGATGTTCATTTGCCATCAAATGGGTCCCACAGTGCTGACTGTATGCCTACTGTTTATCATCTCTGTATCACTTTGCAGTGGCAGTTGCAAAAATGGTTTACAATATTTATAATGTTATTCTCCTACTTCAGTGAGATGAGATGAGTTAAGCTAAGGGGGAGTAACTTAGCCAAGTGCATCAATAATTCTAACATGACATGAATCTGGTTGTCTTCGGTCCAGACCTAATGTTAGGGAAATGCTGAATGGCTTCATATTTTTTCCATGAATTTGAGCATGAAAGACACATTCAGAGAGAGAGAGAGAGAGAGAGAGAGAGAGAGAGAGAGAGAGAGAATAGAAAATTGGCTCAAGACATATTTCTGTCTGTGAAGGGCCAATATTTTAAAAAGTCCTGCTGCACCACTCAGACACCAGTTCCATACTGAGGACTCTGTTGCCTGCAGTTTTATGTCCAGCCACTTTGGTCTTGCGCTAATTTTGATTCCGTATTCTAGGTAGGGTGGCCATGTGCCCTCCTTTACAGAGGACAGTCCTCTATTTGAAGGCATCCTGTACTTGAAAGGCTGTCTTGTCCACGTCCAGTTTAAAGATAAAGACCCATCAGAAGGAAGAGCTGGGCCTTGATGTTGCCCATCAACAGGATCTGGAAAGCACACTACACAAGGCACACAGGGTCATAAGAACATAAGAAGAGCCATGCCGCGTTAGTCCATCTAGTCCAGCATTCTGTTCACACAGCGGCCAACCAGCTGCCTGTGGGAAATCCACAAGTAGAACATGAGTGCAATAGCACACACATACCCGGTCATATTCCCTAGCAACTGGTGTACATAGGCAGACTGCCTCTGACACTGGAGGTAGCATATAGCTCCCGGGGTTTCATAGATTTCATAGATCATAGAGTTGGAAGGAGCCTACAAGGCTATCGAGTCCAACCCCCCTGCTCAATGCAGGAAACCAGAGGAGGGGTCTCCCATCCAAGTAACAACCAGGCCTGACCCTGCTTAGCTTTCCACGCTCAGACAAGCTGAGCCAGCGTAAGCCACAGGCCTGTAATGGTCTTGAAGGCACATGAGGCAGCCCCCATGCTGAAGCTAAGCTGGTCTGGGTCTGGTCAGTGCTTGAGACCACATGGGAACCACATGTAGCCACCTTGAGTTCCCTGATGGAAGAAAGGTGGGATATCAATGAAATAAATAAATACTGCAGGTGTGCAAATTTCCTGTCCATAAACTGCCCAGAGAGCTTCAGCTATTGGGCAGTGCAGAAATAATAATAATAATAATAATAATAATAATAATAATAATAATAATAATAATAATAGCCATCAAGACTAGTGGCCATTGATAGGCTTATCTTCCATGAATTTGTCCAATCCCCTTTTAAAGCCATCCAAATTGGTGGCCATCACTACATCTTGTGGAAGTGAATTCCATAGTTTAACTATGCGCAGTGTGAAGAAGCACTTCCTTTTGTCTGTCCTGAATCTCCCACCGATCAGCTTCATGGGATGGCCCCAGATTCTAGTATTATGAGAGAGGGAGAATGTCTCCCTGTCCACTTTCTCCACACCATGCATAATTTTGTACACCTCTATCATGTCTCCCCTTTTTTGCCTTTTTTCTAAGCTAAATAATCCCAGATGTTGTAATCTTTCCTAAACATCTTGGGACTTGGACATATAAAGGACCATCTGCTTCCTCACAAACCTGTCCAAGTATTGCAATCATTTTCAGAGGACCTTCTCTGGGTTTCTTCACCTTTTGAGGTGAACAGTGACTAAGGAAAAGAGCATGCCAAGGTGTCCCCCCCCCCTTTGGCAACAGACCTTCATATTTACCCTGGCCATTTGGAGAGCAATCCTATGGCCCCTGGGTGAGCATCCCAGGGACCATAGGATAGGTCAGATTCCCCCTCTGAGGTCAGAGACAGTGATCTGACCTCAGAAGGGGGAGTAGGAGATCTGACCCCCAACCCTGACCCCTCACAGCTGGCACAGAAGGAACCACACCAGCTGCTTCTCCGACATCAGAAACTCAACCTCAGAAAGGGAGGGGGGGTGTTCTGGTGGGAGGGGAAGCAAAATCTGCAGGCGGGAAAACAGGGTGGCGAAGATCGCCTCCACCACTCTTCCCACCCTGCATTGAATGATCGGGCACCTCCAAGTTCCAATCTATAGGATTACCCTTAATTTGTCCCCACATATTTTTTTTTAAATGCTACCACTGTCCAGGAGCTGTCATAGTTGGCACAGCAGCCACAGCTGGTGGAAGGCAGTTTGTGCTACTGATGCTATTTGGGCATCCAAAGATCAAGACGGATCTAACAGCATCCCTAATTACTGCAAACTTGATCCCTTAGGGGGAGAGTGCAACCCCATCCAGAACAAGTTGATCACCTCTGTCTTGTCCAGTTTGCATTTCAGTATTTTGGCCCTCATCTAGTCCATTCCTGATATCAGAAACTGATTCAACAGATGTGCTGCTGCAGCGCCTGAATCTGCATAAAGAAGAACCTTTCAGCATCTACAGCAGAACCTCTGCAGAGGATTCTGGGAAGTATTCCAATTGGCATACCCCAGTCACTTAGGGCAGTGATGGCAAACCTATGGCACGGGTGCCACAGCTGGCACGCAGGGACCTCTCTGTGGGCACTCGAGCCATTGGTCACCAGATCGCGAAAAGACTGTCCCCTTCTGCAAAACACTAATGATTTTGTTCTTTCTCACAGTGTGGAATAGAATGATTTTATTATAGAATTCCTGTTACAGAATTCTTTTCTACATTGTTATCACATTTAAAAGATTTTGAAGAATGATGCACAGAGCATGGCTTGGATGTAAAGCCCTAACAGTTGACCTGAGTGCTGCATGTGTTGCTCTCAAACTAACGGAGTCTGAGCCAAGGTTTGACAAATTATCAGCATGCATGCAATAGCAAAAATCACATTAATTGTGCAAAAGCATGCCCAATGCAAACTTTTACCTAATGCAGTGTTTGCAGTCCAAGACATAAAGTGTTTAAAATGTGTTAAGCACGTTTAGTTTTCTTGTTTATCTTGCTCATCCTAGTACAGGTTGACTTTTACTTTTACTAATCCGACACCTGTAGAAGCAGGGAAAGGACCCGGGGTAAAGCTTGCCCCCTACAATTTCAGTCTGGCATATAATCATATTACAAGTTGAGAATCCCTTATCCAAAAATACATGTGCCTAATTATTTAAAAAGTTTGTATAAATTCCCTTCAGGCTCTGTGTACAATGTAGTACTATAATAATGTTTTGAGTTGATTTTTTTTCCAACAAAAAACTGTTTGCATCATTGAAAGCTCTGTTATTGTGTTTTTCTTTAAAGACAAAAGATGTTAATTAGTTCGGACAACTGTATGAGTTGTTATTCTGAAACTAAAACCTCGGTATTCAGGTTGAATTGCAGTGTTGGCACTTTGAAATAAATAAGTTGGTTTTGTGTTGCAGTTTGGGCACTCGGGCTCAAAAAAGTTTGCCATCACTGACTTAGGGCACTTGCGAGGCCTGTTGGGTCGCTGCCCACATGTCGATCCACCATTAGCCACCATCAGCGCCATTTTGGGGCGTGGCTGGAAAGGCAGAGTATAAATAAAATAAAAAATTAATAAACGGACTCAGGATGCAACCTTGAGCTTTCTCAATATTTTCTATTTGGCAGCACATTGGTACGGAGCACCATCGGTGGTGGCGGGCAAATTGTATTTCAGGGCTTAAGAAGTATTTTAATTAGCATTAGAGAAGAGCCATGCTTTTAATTTAAAGAAAAGAAAAGGAAGTTTTTTAATTCCGCTTTTAAAATAATTTTTTAAAAGCTTGGCATTTATGTACATCAGACAGTGCACAGCAGGTTTTTTTTTTTAAGTAGTCATTTTGTGTGCATTAACACATTCATCGGCTAATAGTGACAGGACACACACACCAAAAAAGAGTGTGGCCGGTGTCCTTTTCGGTTTAAAGAGAAGGTTCTGAAGCAGAAGCAGCTTGTGAGAATGACGGCTGTGAGCAGGCATGAGGAATGTGAAATAGTGTGGATGGCAGCGGTTTGTTTGTCTTTTGCAGACCTTTTTGAACTCTGTGAAATGTAGAGCTGACCCAGAAATTCAAATCTTTGAACTTTCGGTGGCTTGAAATTCAAGGGCAAGGTGGCGGTGGGGGGGACGGGGACTGAGGGACCTTTAAAACTGGGCAAAATGTTCAGGGGTTACCAGTGGGTTACCAGCAGCAGCAGCAGCTTTCCCCCTCTTTCGTTGTTCTTGCTGCTGGCTCTTTAATGGTGGCGGCAGAGCTCCTTTCAGTGACTGCCAACCAGCGGTTGACAGTGACTCAGTTTAGACGACACAACAACCCCTTGTGGGTAAAAAGCCACGGTGGGTTGTTGTGTTGTACAAATCCAGACTGCTTCACCCACGGTGGCGTGTGGGTTTGTTTGTTTTCTTCAAACAAGCCACCCTGAGAACCTCAGGGATGGGGACTTGGACTCCAGGACTCGACTTGTGAGTCGGACTGAGCCCCCCCCCCCCTGACTCAAGTCCCACTCGACTCAAGTCCCAATATTTTTAATGGGACTCGAGACTCGACTCGGGACTCGAGACCAAGGACTCTTCAACATCCCTGGGCTGTGCCAGAAGGAGTGGAGAGAAGTGCGATCGCCGGCGAAGATTTTATTTTTAAAAATCATTTTCCTAAAATGCAACCTTTCAGACATTTTGGGTTTGGCTGCCTCTGCCTGCCTGTTTGGGGTTCCCTGCCGCCTCTGCCTGACTGGTCTCTTCTTAACCAGTTCCACAGTTTGAATTGTCCAAGACAAACGCCTCTGCCTCCTCTGCCTGCCTGGTTATTTTGGGTTTCTCTGCCTGGTCTGTTCTTGTCAAAATCAGTTGCAGAGTTTTGAAATAAAAAGGCACACTTGTGCCTAGAATTTATTTAAGCCACACATCTGAAGTAGCCTTATTTTGTTGGGGGGAAAACCCATTGATTTTAATAGGGACTCGTGGAGTCAGCTTTGGGAGTGACTCGGGACTCGTGAGTCACCATTTTGGACCAAGGACTCGGACTCGAGACTCGGGTCCAAAGACTCGTGACTTGACTCGTGACTCGAGACCAAGGACTCTTCAACATGCACTGTTGTAGAGTTTGTTTTATCCACAGTGGGTTGTCATGTCGTCTGAACCTAGGCGACTGATCCCATGTGTAAACGGAAGCAGAGAGTGAGGCATGAGGCAAGAGTGACAAAAAACCCTTGCCGCTCTTGGCGATCTCACCCGTGCTGCCATTAGTGACAGCCCCTCTGAAGTGCCCAAGCAGCACATTGGAGGGGACGTCACTGGCTGGCTACTCCCTTTTTTTAAAACTGCGCTCCAGAGGTGTGCATTTTTTTTCATAATTGTTTTTCTAGTCAGACTTGTGCAATTGCAGTGGGTCCTAAATAGGAAGCCTCGCCTGGGCAATGTCCTGGGGGGTACCTGCTGTCAAAGAGCAGATGGTACTAACCCTGGACATTGACCCAGAGAGGCTCCAAATAGGGATTTTTCCCACTTTGCTTTCCCCTGACAGCTGTCAAAAGGCAAGCTGTCAAGGGAAAGCAAAGCCACAAGTGATCTTTCCTCACGAAAGGGGATAGGCCCCTTCCCCCCCCTTTGTTATGAAATCCACAGGGTTTTGAGTGTCACACACACACCATATGTCCCAGTGCCCCCCCCATTTTTCTACCCATTCCCAAGACACTAGGCACTCAAGAAGGTGTGCAGTCCCCCCCTTTTGCTGACACTGGTTTTTGACAGCTGTCAAAAGTAGGACTGTTTTTGAAAGCAGGGATTTAGGAAGGGCAAAAAGGGATAGTTTGGACAGGGAGGTATACAGAATTCATATGTATACTTTCCTGTCCAAACTACCCTATTTTCCCTTGCCTAAGTTCCTGCTTTCAAAGAAAGCTCTACCTTTGACAGCTGTCAAAGGCAAGTGTCAGTGAAAAGGGGGGTCTGCAATTTTCCACTATTGAAAATCAAGATCACAAAAATTTGGAACAGCACTGGTCACATCACACTGCTGGCTGGCTTGTTTATAAGGACAATAATACCCTGCCTTTCTGATTCTAAAAAAAAGCAGAAATACCTAAGGCAGCTAACAACAAGAGTAAAATATAAATAGAACTCCAAGAAAATAATTGTAACAGGTGGAGTGGCAGATAAAAACATGCAATTAAAAGAACACCCAATCAAATGGGGCACAGGGAGAGCCTAATAATATCGAACAGCAGTCAGGCCAAATGCCTACCAAAATAAAAACAACTTCATACGGCAGCAGGAAACCATCAGAGAAAAAACTAAACGAAGCTCCTGGGGCAATGAGTTCCAAAGGCTGCGTACTCAATGGCAATCTCAAATAAATCAGGTTTGGGGGAAATGAAGGTTCTATTGTATTTTCATATTTCATTTAGCAGAAATGACCTTGCCTCTTCTGGTCGTTCTCTACCTTGAGGATTTAAAACTGGATTATTATTTTTTTCACAAGTTGATGTTCATAATTTTTCAGAAGATCCTCTGTTCTTCTTTATGGTGTAAGGCAGCCTTTCCCCCAGCGTGGTGCCCCTTGTGGCATTTTGGACTACAACTACCATATTCCTGACCATTGGCCATGCCAGCTGGAGCTGATGGAAGTTGTTGTCCAAAACATCTGGAAGGCACCATGTTGGGGAAGGCTGTACTGTGTACTCTGCAGTGGATTTCTGAAACTGTCTCGGTGTGCTGGCTTTGAAGAAGTAGGTTGAGAGTCTTGTGCGCAATTCTATGGAAGAGGAGGAGGTGAAGGAGGAGAAGAAAGAGGCGGAGGAGGGCGAGTGAGCGAGGGGAAGAAAATGGAGTCGACGGATTATAGTCCCTACACCCAAGCAGCAGCCCAACAGGGCTACACTGCATAAGCAGCTCAGCCAGCTCAAGGATATGTGCAGACCACCCAGCAGGCCTATGGACAGCAAAGCTATGGAACATATGGACAACCCACTGATGTCAACTATACCCAGGCTCAAACAACTGCTGCTTATGGGCAAACTGCATATGCAAGTTCTTATGGAAGAGGAGCTTGGCAGCACCATTGAGAGCATCTGGGTTAAAATAAAGGGGGCAGAGGATAAGACGAACATGGTGGTTGGAGTCTACTACCGACCACCCAATCAAGGAGAAGACGAGGATGAAACTTTTGAAAAGCAAATTGCAAATGTTTTGAGGAGGTAGTAATGGGTGACTTCAATTTCCCTGATATCTGTTGGGAGACTTATTCAGCCAAACATGGCCCTTCCAAGAAATTCCTGAGTTGTGCTGCTGATAACTTCCTCCTACAGAAAGTGGAAGAAGGAACTAGAGGATCGGCTATCCTTGACCTGATTCTAACCAACAGAGACGAGTTAGTTAGTGAATAAAGTGGCAGTTTTGGGAACTCTGGGGGAAAGTGACCATGTTATACTTGAGTTCTTGATTCTAAGGGGAGCAAAAGTTGAGTGTACCCTGGATTTTAGGAAAGCCAATTTTAACAAACTCAGAACAATGATAAGTAAGATCCCATGGCAAGTGACTCTAATGAGAAAAGGAGCCCAAGATGGGTGGGAGTTTTTAAAAAAGGAAATTTTAAAGGCACAATTGCAAACAATTCCCACAAGGAAAAAAGGCAGAGGGCAACAGAAGAAGCCAATGTGGCTTCACAGTAAACTCAAAGATGACCTGAAAACAAAAAAGGACATGTATAGGAAGTGGAAGGAAGGCCAGGCTACAAGGGAAGAGTACAGGCAGGTAGCACAGAACTGCAGGAATAGTGTCAGGAAGGCTAAAGCTGAGAATGAGCTAAGGTTAGCGAGGGATGCTAAAAACAACAAGAAAGCTTTCTTCAGATACATGCACAGTAAAAGACAGAGGAAAGAAATGGTGGTTCAACTACGCAATGAGGATGGCAAATTGATAACAGAAGACAAGGAAAAGGCAGAAGTGTTCAATTCCTACTTCGGCTCGGTCTTCTCCCAAAAGAGGGTCTATGACCCCCCTGGCAAACCTGAAGTGCAGACTGAAGGGGCAAGATTGCAGCTTGAGATTGATAGGCAAATGGTCAAGGAGCACTTGATTACTCTGAATGAGTTTAAATCTCCAGGGCCTGATGAACTGCATCCTAGAGTAATAAAGGAACTGGCAGAAGAACTCTCAGAACCACTGTCTATTATCTTTGAGAAATCATGGAGGACAGGTGAAGTGCCAGATGACTGGAGGAGGGCAAATGTTGTTCCCATCTTCAAAAAGGGCAAGAAGGAAGAACCTGGGAACTATAGGCCAGTCAGTTTGACATCAATCCCGGGGGAAATTTTTCGAGCAGATTATAAAGAAGTCAGTCTGCAAGCACCTTGAAAACAATGCAGTGATTACTAGAAGCCAGCATGGATTTGTCAAGAACAAATCCTGCCAGACTAATCTGAGCTCATTTTTTGATCGGGTAACCTCCCTTGTGGAATGTGGGAATGCGGTGGACATCATATATCTGGACTTCAGCAAAGCTTTCGACAAAGTGCCTCATGATATCCTGATTAGCAAGCTAGCTAAAAGTGGGCTAGATGGAACAGCTATCAGGTGGATCCACAATTGGCTACAGAATCGGACTCAAAGAGTGCTTATCAATGGTTCCTTCTCAAACTGGGGAGAGGTAATGAGTGGGGTACCACAGGGCTCGGTCCTGGGCCCGGTTGCTCTTCAACATTTTTATTAATGACTTGGATGAGGAGGTGCAGGGAATGCTTATCGAATTTGCAGATGACACAAAGTTGGGTGGAACAGCTAATACTCTGGAAGACAGAAACAAAATTCAAAGTGACCTCAATAGGCTGGAGCGCAGGACCGGTGCAAGGCAGTTTGGTGCCCTAGGCAAGATCAGATATTTAGCGCGCCCCCCTTCCCACTTGAGAGCGCTGTATTTTTTTTTCAAGGCATTTCTGGCGCCCTCTTTAGCCCTGCGCCCTAGGCAGCTGCCTAGTTGGCCTAATGGTAGCACCGGCCCTGCTGGAGCACTGGGCCGAAAACAACAGAATGAAATTTAATAGGGATAAATGCCAAGTGCTGCACCTAGGGAGAGGAAACCAAATGCAGAGTTACAGAATGGGGGACACTTGGCTCAACAATACTACAAGTGAGAAGGATCTTGGAATTGTGGTAGATCACAAACTGAATATGAGCCAGCAATGCGATGTGGCTGCAAAGAAGGCAAATGCGATTTTGGGCTGCATTAATAGAAGTATAGCTTCCAAATCGCGGCACTGGTTAGGCCTCATCTTGAGTACTGCGTCCAGTTCTGGGCACCACACTTTCAGAAGGACGTAGACAAACTGGAGAGGGTTCAGAGGAGGGCAACAAGGATGATAAAGGGACTGGAAACAAGGCCCTATGAGGAGAGACTGAAAGAACTGGGCATGTTTAGCCTTCAGAAGAGGAGACTGAGGGGAGATATGATCGCACTCTTCCAGTACTTGAAGGGATGTCACACAGGGGAGGGCCAGGATCTCTTCTCGATCATCCCAGTTTGCAGGACACGGAATAATGGGCCTAAGTTACAGGAACCTAGATTCCACCTAAACATCAGGAAAAATTTATTGACTGTTAGAGCAATAAGACAATGGAATCAACTACCTATGGAGGTGGTGAGCTCTCCCAGTCTGGAGGCATTCAAGGTGCAGCTGGATAGCCATCTGTCAGGGATGCTTTGACCTGGATTCCTGCATTGAGCAGGGTGTTGGACTCGATGGCCTTCTAGGCTAACTCCAACTCTACTTTTCTATGATTCTATGGGCAGCCTCCAACTGCCCTGCTGAAAGGCCTCCCTCATGAGGGCTCCTCCTCCCTCAACTGCCACCACCACCAGCCATTCCAGCAGGCTGAGAGGAGGGAGAAGAGAGGGAGCGCAGGGCCATTCCACCAGCCCTGCCAGGAGTATTAATTAATATTCCCCCTTCTTCCCTCCCCATTCCTTTTTCCTTGTGTGTCGTGTCTTTTTAGATTGTAAGCCTGCGGGCAGGGACTGTCTTGTTAATTGCTGTAAACCGCCCAGAGAGCTTCAGCTATTGGATGGTATAAAAATGAAATAAATAAATAAATATTAAGTTCAGTGGGACTTACTCCCAGGTAACTGTGTATAGGATTGCAACCTAACTGAACTCCTAATATTTGTTATCTGAAATTTAGCTTGTACTGCATAGTATGTGTACTCATTTGCCCTTAACTGGGTATTTAAGATGGGGATATACATGGTACTTTAGAGGATGTCAGTGAATCAACAATTGAACTTGGTTTTGTAAGTTAACACAAATGCTAAGTCACTTGGCAAGCATTCCTTCTTTTATATCAAACATGCAAGTTAGCAGATATTTTATTTGTTTGCATGCTGCCTGGCCTCTGAAGAACCTAGGAGGTGATATTGTGCAACAGTTGCGTTAAAACATCCAGTACATTTCAGTTACCTCCGACTCTTGTTTGCCAGAACAATTGACTCTGAGCGCAGACACATATCGACAGAGGCCTAAACAAATTAACTTTATTATTTTTCGCTGACTGAACGTCAAGGTCTTCCAGGGCTGCAGTTGCTGTAGCAACACGAAGGTTCACCATTAAATGATCAACACCAATGCCAAAGCTATCAGAGTTGAATGGCCAAAAGTTAAACATTAACTCCAATCTGCTCTTTGCTTTAAAAAGAAAGAAAGAGAGAGAGTTAGGCCCAGCTTCATTTAGTTATCAATTGCTCGAAGGAGCCACTCTGGAAAGAGCTGTGGAAAACATGACTGTAGGAATTTTTATACTAATGCCTAACCACTGACTTATTTGACTCGGGTATCTAGTCTATGACAGTAACCAGATACCTGTGTGGCACGGCGCAAAAAATAGCCATAATGGGCTGTTATGCAATGCAATGAAATGTGAGCATTATGAGAACTATGCCCTGCCCTATATCACAGGCGTGGTATATCTTGGGATCATTTCAGTTAGGGATCGGGGAATGAAAGCTGTGTGAGACAATCTCTTTCTTATCTTTTATGGAGGCCATCTCCTCAGAATCTGTTGATTAGCTGCAGATACTGCTCAGAGAGCAACACCATATGGTACATTGCTGCAGTATATCCAGGGTCAACAGTTAAATTTATAGTTGTAGTGGCAATATGGCAATCACTGTATGACTGGGCTAGGAAACATGATGGTAGCTGACAGGAAAAGGAAGTTAGACTGTGGCATAGACTCATATTGAACTTGTTTATTTATTCAACAAGCAGAGGCTCTTCATCTCCTGAAGACCCTCAGGATCTGGGGGTTGTTACCACCCCATATCTATATGGACAAAGAACTCTAGGTTGCATGGGCCACACCCACACCCCATTGCTCTCTCTCTGATTCATTCATATGTCTCTGTGTTTCTTCACAGAATTGTGGATCCAATAAGCATGCCAACTGGCTAGGCTTGGGGGGGGGGGGCTGTTATTCCAAATGTTACCCTCTTGACCTGTTGCCAGAATTGGAGAATGTGATACTAGACAAAAAATTCCCCCAGAGTCCTATTTGCTAATAGTGTATACACATGTGGTATCATAGTATTTGCCTTCAAGTTCCATATATAGTGCATTGCAAATGCATATGCTGTGCATTTGTCTACTTTGACTACGGTATGTTGTTGTTGTTATTTATTAATTAATAACACTGCAAAAAGGAGTCTCAAAGCAACTTAAACACATACACACACACAATATAGAAATCCATCATTAATATAACAAGGGGGGGGAAACCCCAAAATGAATATAAACCATAATCAGCACAATAATAAAAAATAAATACAATAACATGATCTAAAAATAATACAATATGAAAAGAGTTCATCTACAAAACACAAAATCTTTCCCAGTTCACAGCCTAGAATGAACACCACAAAAACAGCCCACAAAAACTGGGTCATAACTAATGTACAAATGCCTCGGAAAATAAGTATGTCTTTGCCTGGTGTCAAAAGGATGGCAGTATTGTCTCCAGACGAGCTTCCTTGGAAGCCATAGTCCTATGGAAATTCTTGTGTTCTACATACAGGAGGCAGCGCTGGCTGAATTTGGGTCTATGTACGTAGGCCCCTATGATGTTTATTGCATGGATATCAAATGTGTGGAGGGATCCAGTTCAACTAGTGCAATCACAATTCCCGCTTCTCCCCATGCAAACTTGGTATCTGTGCAAGGCTAATGTATGTGTGAGCATGGTGCTGCCACATAGAAATCCAAGCCTTAATACGAGATACATGGAGCTGGTTGGCACCATTCTGAAGGGTGTGTTATGCACGGCTGCATTGGACTCCCAGATGCAGATAGCCAGTCATGAGCACAGCCCAACCATCTCTTCACAGTCCATCTCTCAGCCAGTACAACATTTGCGGAGACACCATCCCCCTATGTTGCCAAGCTGATCTGAATCTCCAAGTGCCTGGAGTCAGTGGCTGGCTGGATGGGAAGGAACATGCTGAAGCTGAACCCCGACAAGACCGAGGTACTTCTGGTGGGAAACAAGGGGAGGTTAGGGGATGTTGACCTAGTGCTGAATGGGGTACATCTACCCCTGAAGGACCAGGTCCGCAGCTTGGGGGTCATTCTAGACTCCCAGCTGTCCATGGAGGCTCAGGTGGCAGCTGTGAGCCGGGCAGCGCTGTATCAACTCCATCTGATACGGCAGCTGCGCCCCTACCTTCCTAATCACCTGCTCCCATCAGTGGTTCATGCCTTGGTCTCCTCTCGCCTAGACTACTGTAATGCACTCTACGTGGGGTTACCCTTGAAGACGGTTCGGAAGCTACAGCTGGTACAGAACGCGGCGGTTCGTCTGGTTAAAGGCAGCCGCCGGCGGGATCACATCACGCCAGTGCTGAAGGATTTGCACTGGCTACCAGTTGCTTGCCGAGCCGAATTCAAGGTGTTGGTTTTGACCTTTAAAACCCTATATGGCTCTGGTCCAGTTTATCTCAAGGAGCATCTCCAGCAACACCAAGTGGGCCGCTCAACAAGATCTGCCACGGATGGCCTTCTCCTTGTCCCTTCAGCCAGAGCAGCTAGACTGGTGGGGACGAGGAAGAGGGCCTTTTCTGTGGCGGCCCCCGTACTATGGAACTCTCTCCCGAGTGACCTCCGCCATGCCCCCTCTCTGATGAGCTTCCGTCGCTCATTAAAAACCTGGTTGTTCAGGCGGGAATATGGGGTGGGTTAAGATTTTAAAATTTTTATATTGTTTTAATGTATTTTATTGTATTTATGTATTTTATTGTGTGTGCATCGCCCAGGGTGGCCGGTTGCCGGCCAGATGGGCGATAAATAAATATTAATAATAAATAAATATAAATAATCTGCACCTCTGCTATTAGGTCCTTCTGTATGTGGGTGTGGGTGGAAATGTTTCCCATATGAGGAAAGGAACTTTGCATATGCTCAGAGGCACACAACCCAAATAGCCATATTTTACAAACAAACAAACAAACCTAGATCCATCCATCTACCATAGATAACAATTGTGCTAATATCTACAGTTGAGCAATGACATGTAATGGTATTTAGTATTTGACAGTATTTACCATGATATTTCATGTTTGACAGTTGGCAGCTTATGAGACTTCATATCCGATACTTGTCAAAATCCAAACAATTAAGAAACGTCTAAAGTACTTGAGATACAATTTCACATTCAAAATGTGAATTTTGATTTTCACATTGGTATTTCACATTCAAAATCTGAACTGCAGCATAAGAAACCAGCAACCTTTCGTTAAAAAATAAAATGTTTTCATCTGTATTTTGAAAATCCTGATCCTTTGCCTTCATTAATTTACCTATCATAAAATCAAATATGCAAAAGCTACAGATGAAAAACAGAAGCTAAACAACTTTAACTGTTTCAGAAGAGTGCAATGAAGTAAGGTGTAATGTTAGGCAGAAGAAGCATTGTTCTCCATGTTTGAACATTCTAGTCTAGGCAGCTGCTGCTTAGGTTGGTGCATCAGGAGCTAATTGGGTGTGAATTATGACTTTGTGCTAAAACACCAGCTGTTAAATATCTCAAATCAAAGTCTTTGCCATTTGTAAGACATTAGATATGAACTTTCTCGTGGCTCAGATGAAGTAGAGGGTTATTTTTCAACTGCAAACCATCTACAGTGTTTTAAGTATTTGTAGAGGAGCAAAGCTGTTTGTTCCATGTGCAAATAAACTCAGCTCAGCTGCTATGTAATTTACATTACCTGCTAATAATGTAAACTGACAGGAACAAAGGCAAAAGTCAGCAGAGGAAGACACACAGGCCTAAAACCAAAGTCAGGTGTCCCCACTCAAAATAGGAGAGCCTGAAGTTGTACCCGCTGGCCCTTCCTGCCAGTCCAGTTCCAACATTGGCTGTGCTGTACAACTTATTTCAAATCTCAGATCTTCCTTACTTGGCTGCACTGTCCACAGTTCTCATTTAGCGCTGCAAATCTAACTCATTAGCACAGAAATTTACCCGACACTCTTCCCTTCAACTCTCCCTTCTCCAAGCCTCAGCACCTCAGTTTGGTTTATTGCTCTCTTCCATCTCCAAACACCCCCCCCCCATGTTTTCATTTTTCACCAAAGAAGGAGGAAAGCACCAGTTTTCTATTTAAAACCTGTTTCCTAAAAAGGACGGTTGGCTTGGTTCCTTGTTGTAAATCTTCTATATGTGGATCTCTGCTCCACAAAGATCAACCTGCCTGCCCACATCTGTGGTCTGGGTATATAACTATTTACGAGTTGCACTATAGCCAAATCCTATAGGGCGACATACATAACAAAAGCAAGTACGATAAAACCTGCGATGAAACACATTACAAGATTTTTTTTTTGAAGTTTTAAAAGCAGCAACAATAATTTAAAATAACTTGAAGAGAAGAGATAACTATCCAAGCAGCTAAAACATGGAAACGACAATGTTAAAATGCAGCATTAAACATATCATTAAAAAAAAACCAAGCAACAGTTAAACATTCTTTCAAAAGGCCTGGGAGAATAAAAAGGCATTTTCTTGGTGCCCAAAAGTCAACAAAGTAGGTGCCAGGTAGACCTATTTAGGGAAGGCATTCCACAATTTGGGGGCCACCACAGAAAAGGCCCGTTCACAAGTAACCACTCAGTCTGTGAGGGAACTCAGAGCAGGGCCTTAGATGATAATCTCAGCGGATGGACAAGAACATTTAATGTCTAGCTGAAGTTGGCAAACATATCCCCCCCCCATCTCCCAGGATTTCCCTTGTATGCTAGGGTGGTCAGCTGCAAAAGAGGATAGGGCTCCTGCACTTTTAATAATTGTGTAGAAGAGGGAACTTCAGCAGGTGTAGTTTGTCATCATGTAAGCTCCACCTGCTGAAATTCCCTCATCTACACAACTATTAAAGGTGCAGGAGCACCATCCTCTTTTGCATCTGGCTACCCTGGCTAGCACAAGGTGACAGGCAACCCTACCTCCTTGGGTCCTCTTTCTTCTGCTTCCCTTCAACTCTCCCTTCTCCAGACCTCTAACACCCAAGTTTGGTTTATTGTTCTCTTCCATCACCAACACACACACACACACACCCCGTTGTCCTTACCAAAGGAGAAGGAAAGCACCAGTTTTCTATTTAAACTCTGTTTCCTAAGAAGGAAAGATGGCTTGGTTCCTTGTAAATCGTCTATATGTGGATCTCTGTTCCACAAAGATCAACTTGTCTGCCATTTCTGACAAAATAAAAATAAAATAAAGGAAGCTCAATGAAGCCCCTCTTTTGAGGATAATCTGTATTACTTCACTTACTTCCAAATATGGTAAGGCAGCCTGGGGGCATTCCTGCTCATTCTGCTGAATAAGTCCATGGGCTTTTGCCCCAAAGTCCTGCCCTGATAGTGCCACTGAGTAAGCTAGGTGAAAGGGTCTTTGTGGACACTTCCAGATGTAGAGGAAATTCCAGCTGGGCCATTAGCAAGCTCTCCTATATTATCCTGCATTCTAAATGGCATACCCACTACCAGGATTCATATCAAAGGACTTCCACATTTTATTTATTTATTTATTTTATTTATTTATTATATTTATACCCCGCCTTTTTTCCTGCAAGGAACCCAAGGCGGCTTACATAATCCTCCTCCTCCTCTCCATTTTATCCTCACAACAACCCTGTGAGGTAGGTTAGGGCTGAGAGTCAGTGACTGGCCCAAAGTCACCCAGTGAGTTTCATGGCCGAGCGGGGACTAGAACCCAGATCTCCAGAGTCCCAGTCCAACACTCTCACCACTACGCCACACTGGCTCACATTTGACTACTTCATCAAAGCTAAAGCTATTTCCATGTAGGAACTATGAAATAATTAGTGGTTCTTTTTGGAAGAAGAACCAAGAAATTCTGTTTACCAGCGTTTGCATTTCTGGAACACTATTTTTTAAAGCGAAAAAGAACAAACTCCTAGAGCTCTATGCCTCTCCATTCCAAGCAAGTACTAAATATAGAGGTTTTTGGTTTTTTTTTAAACTATGTTCCAAAATAAAACTGGCTGTAACTAAAATGCCATTATTTATCACCCATGTTGATCTGAATGACTACATTTAAAGTTCTGTGGATCCTAAATGTTTCACAGGTAAAGCACAGATGTAGTATTGTTCACTGGAAAGAACTTGCTTTCAGTACTTTCAAGTACCTTAGTCTCCTTGTCAGAATGCTTCAGACATGCAGTCTAGGAGCAAAAACAAAAAAAAATGACCTTACTCTGTACAACCTCATTTTTGTTTTTAAAAAATAGCCTACTGTAGCCATGAGGAGATGGCTACTCTAGGCTCCTTTGTAGTTGTTGTTGTTGTTGTTAGGTGCAGAGGATTCAGAACATAGCCATGTCAAGGGCAAGCATGGTCAGGCACCTGACGAGGGCCCACACCCCAGCAGGGGCCCACTGAGAAGAACCCCCTGGAGCTGCTCCTCCTCTTCACCATGGCAACCTGTTTGTTCACCTGTCTTTCACTCTGGCCCAGACAACGGTGGTGGAGAAAAGGAGGAGCAGTAGATGCCATTACTTACTTCCTCACTGACTCTCTGCCTGTCAAACAAGCAAGTGGTTGCAATCATAGAAAGACAATGAGGAGTGATGGCAGCTGGTGACAATGGTGGTGGTAAGGTAGACTCACTGAGGGACATGAGCAGTATTAGAGAGGGCCCACCTAGGCATGGGCCCCAGAACTTCTGAGCAGTGCTCCAGATGTTCTGAGCAGTGCTCCAGATAACCCAGGCCTGTGGCTTATGCTGGCTCAGCTTGTCTGAGCATGGAAAGCTAAGCAGGGTCAAGCCTGGTTATTACTTGGATGGGAGACCCCTCCTCTAGTTTCCTGCATTGAGCAGGGGGTTGGACTCGATAGCCTTGTAGGCTCCTTCCAACTCTGTGATCTATGAAATCTATAAGATCTTTAGAGCTGCCCCAGTTGCCATCATCTGCCTTAATACAAGCCTGCCTACTTCTTCCCTCTGAACTCAGTAGCCTTGCAGTTACTGGGAGACCTTAGGACTCACTCCCTTACAGGGAGTGTAGCATGAAGGAACCAGCCTTTTAAACTAGAGGGAAGACTGCCACCTTTCCTTCCACAGTCTGCTCATTATTTTCATTAAGTCCAGAGTCCAGAATTGCCTAACAGCACCACTGTCACCCGGTTTTCTCAGAGGGTGCCTGCCTCTGCAGAGACCTGCCCAGCCAATTGCTACTTGTGCCCTGGGCCATTGTAGGCCACGAGGCCCTGACAAGAGGAAGAGCAGGCACATTCGCCACTCACATATCAAATAGAGTGCAGAGGTCTTCCTCATCTGTTGCTTCCTCCAAGTTGGCCCAGGCCCCCTTACCTTGGGGGAAAACAGAAATGGTTTTGCTTGCAAAAATTGTTTAAATGAGCAGCAATTTCGGGCATAGTAATGTATGAGTGTATGGCTTGCTTGAGTATGTCTGGAGCTCCTTGGTTTTGCAGTCATCTTTCTGGCGTGCACCTGATTTTTGCATGATCCATGTGGCCAGATCCTGGTGGGTGCATGGTCCTCCTTGGTATCAGGGGT
Organism: Shinisaurus crocodilurus; assembly: GCA_021292165.1. NCBI lineage: Eukaryota > Metazoa > Chordata > Lepidosauria > Squamata > Shinisauridae > Shinisaurus > Shinisaurus crocodilurus. Next base: position 212,504 of record JAHFWL010000347.1, read on the forward strand.
TTGCTCTAGTGAAAGGTGAAGGGATGTGGGAGAAGGATGGGAGTTTCTTGGTCTTTTGTGTTTAAAAGCAACAATGCCTTGTGGCACATTAAGGAGTCACAAATTTCCTGTAGCATAATAAGCTTTTGTGGACAGGAGACCACTGTACACAAAGTTATTGTGAAAGATGTTGCTTTTCATGTAACTGGAGAAAAATGGCACTTGCTGAATAAAGGTACAGGGGCCCTGATGATCTCTGTCGCATCTGATCCCACTGCATTAGCTGACTTTTTGTCTATACATGCTTCACCTCCTGCTGCCTCCCTTGAATCTTTCTGCCTGAGGTTTTTTTCTGAAATCAAATGCCCTCTTCTCTCCCCTGTCCATACATCCCTTTTTACAAATAGGGGTGTCCTTAGGAGACAGGGTCCTTTAAAGACACAGACACACTTTAGAGCCTGAGGCAGCTTCCTCAGATAACTGATTTGGGATGTCATGAAAAAACAGCAAATTATTCATTTAATTTATTAATTATTATTGTATTTTCACTGCCAGGGAAGGGGAAAGATGCAAGTAGGATTTTCTGCCTCAGGGGCCAAAACAACCTGACTGGCTTTGAGTTTGCACCTTGACTGGGATTTGCAGGGAAGGCACCATTTTTTGCTCTGCGTCAGGCAGCAAAATGTATTGGTGTCAGCCCTGGACATGGCTATAGAGACCTGTGGAGTGGGAAAAGGTAGCTGAGATGGTACAGGAAATGATGTGGGGTACAGAAACAACTGGAGGTACAGAGAGATCTGTGGATGGGGAAACATGTTGAGGGTTACATCAAACTTAATGTGAAATCCTAAACATGTTTATTGAGAAATAAGTCATACTGAGTTTAATGGGATTTAGTCCCAGGAGTCTTACTCCTTAGGAAATGTGCTCAGAGCTGCAACTTGCTTTATCCACCCTGAAGATACATACAGACAGTAATACCTTGGATTGCAAGTAACTTGGTTTGAGAGCATTTTGCAAGACAAGCAAAAGTTTAAATATTTATTTTTATTTATTTTTTTTACTTGATATACAAGCGACGTCTTGCAATACAAGTACTGTACTACGGCTTAAATTAAAAATCTCTGTACAAATTTTTTTGGGGGGATTTCGTTTTGATATAAGAGTGTTTTGGATTACAAGCATGTTTCCGGAACAAATTATGCTCTCAATCCAAGGCATGACTGTATCCAGATCTAGAGAGAAACCTGGGGATTGATAGCTTTGGTAATTTAAAAAACAAACAGCCAGAAACAAAGGTAGCTATGCTGGTCCCTGAGAAATAAAAACCCAAAATCCACAGTTGGGCAATACCTTTATCAGGAATTTTGGTTGGTCCTAATAAAGGTATCAGCTATGCATTTTGGTACTTCAAGAGTTGTATGATTATGTGGTTGCTAGAAACTTAATATTGCAACACTTGCTATAAATTTTAGGATTTCCAGAAGTTAGAACCCAAGAACTGTTTTTAAAACAATGTTCTAGAATCCCAGAAAATACCAAAATAAAGTATTTTAAATAAAATGAGGAGCCACCTTTGGCAGTGGTGGCAGCTTTCTCTGCCTCACCTGATCTGGAACCAGGAGCAGCAAAGCAACATCCCCCACGCCTGAGGTTTCTGTCCAGTTCTGTTATACTTGTTGGTGGGTGGAGTGAGGATTTCAGAGGTAAATCCCACTATGTTTAATGGGGGTTATTCTCTAGTAATTATATAAGTTTGTAGCCTAAAAGCATGGGTTATTATATTGCCATATTCAGTTTTAGGCAAGCACAATTTGGGACATTGCACAGTTCTGTCCTGAAAACAAGCAAGAGATTAATAAGCTTGCCTTCTATAACATTTAAATAATAGTAATTATTTCTAATTATGCACATATATTTGCATATGTAAATTATCACATGCAAATTTGTGCAAATTTTTTTTTGTCCTATGGGCCTGAGCCCAGATCTTTTTGATACCCAGAACCCAGAACCACCCCTGCTGAGGGAAGGGTCCCATTGAGGGGGGTTTGCCCAAAGGCCCTCCACAACCTGACTCTGGCACTACATTGCAAGGTTCTTCCCACTTTTCAGTGGGCAAGAGGCGGGTTGGGGGTTGGCTTACTTTAAAGCTATACTAGGTGGTTGGGGATTTGTTTCCCCTTTTCCCGATGATGATGATGATGATGATGATGATGATGATGATGATGATGACGACAACAACAACAACGACAACACAGCCTGGCTGCAGCTGCTAATAGTAGGTGGTGAGGCTCTCTGTGTAGCATCCATCCCAGGCACATTTCCGATGGCTGGGCCAGAAGAATACCCACACAGCCTTGTTCCCATGGGCATTCTTCCAGCCCAGACTCTAGGAAACACAGCCGAAATGGATGCTACATGGAGAGCCTTGCCACCTGCTATAAGTGGCTGTGATTAGGCTTTTTTTTTTTTAATGAAAGCGAAAGGAACCCTTGGTTACCCAGTATAATGTTCAGGTAACCAGTGCTTCTCAAATAGTGGGGCGGGCCCCCCAGGGGGGGCGCGAGGCTCCGTAAAGGGGGGCTCATTTGACCTCAGTTAAAAGGTTTTTTTAATATTGTGTTCCTTTAAATCCTGTGCTCCTTTAAATCTTTTCTGCTACAGTTAATAAAGCTATTCTTTGTTGTAAATTGATCCACATTTCTTTCTTTTTTTATTCTCTTATACGTTAATAAGGATACAGTGTTATGCAGAGGTGTACTTATAACAATTTTATAGACAAATGATACTATTTACAGTCGCGCGGGGGGGCGCGAAATGTTTTCTTCTTCCTAGGGGGGGCATGACAGAAAATAATTGAGAAGCACTGAGGTAGGCCAACACCCAACTGCCTCCTCCACTGAAAAGTTCTTAGAAATTAGCCATGCCACCCAAAGCAGCTGAAATTCCCACACACACACTTTCACGGGGGGGGGGGGTGTTCCACAAAATTTGGGGTGGGGGAGGTTGGCACCATTGCAGTGGGGACTCCCTGTAGTTACTCAGTGGTGAGGGAAATGTACCATATACCTGCCCCAGATCCCTTTTGTCTATTCTTTTACTTCATTCTTTTACCCTGGCATTGACAACAGGTGTTGGGGCTGAGCCTTTGCACAAATGAAGCAAATTATGGATTAATAAATCAATTAATGAGGGGCAAAACTCACAGAGATGCAGAACACTGATCTATCAGCCGTCCTCATCTGTACAAATGGCCCATATCTGGGTGGCTGGATGGGAAGGAACATGCTGAAACTGAACCCTGACAAGACTGAGGTACTTCTGGTGGGAAACAAGGGAAGATTAGGGGATGTTGACCTGGTGCTGAATGGGGTACATCTACCCCCGAAGGACCAGGTCCGCAGCTTGGGAGTCATTCTAGAGACTGCCAGCTGTCCATGGAGGCTCAGGTGTCAGCTGTGTGCCGGATGGCACTGTATCAGCTCCATCTGATGTGGCAGTTGTGCCCCTACCTTCCTAATCATCTGCTCCCATCAGTGGTTCATGCCTTGGTCTCCTCCCACCTCTACGTAATGCGCTCTACGTGGGGTTACCCTGGAAGACAGTTCAGAAGTTGTGGCTGGTACAGAATGCAGCAGCTCGCCTGGTTAAAGGCTGCCGCCGGTGTGATCACATCACTCCAGTGCTCAAAGAGTTGCACTGGCTACCAGTTGTTTGCTGAGCCAAATTCAAGGTGTTGGTGTTGACCTTTAAAACCCTGTACGGCTCCGGTCCAGTTTATCTCAAGGAGCGCCTCCAGCAACATCAAGTAGGCTGCTCAACAAGATCTGCCACAGACGGTCTTCTCCCTGTCCCATCAGCCAGAGAAACCAGGCTGGTGGGGACTAGGAGGAGGGCCTTTTCTGTGGCAGCCCCCAATTTATGGAACTCTCTCCCAGTGACCTCCACCATGCCCCTTCCTTGATTAGCTTCCGCCGGGCATTAAAAACGTGGCTTTCAGGCGGGAATATGGGGTGGGTTAAGATTTTAAGTTTTGTACTGTTTTTAATTGTGTTTTATACTGTGTGTGTGGTGTGTGTTTCCCCCCCCCCCTTGTATTTTATTGGACTGTACATTGCTCAGAGTGGCCGGATGTCTGGCCAGATGGGTGATTCATAAATATAATAAATAAATAAATAAATAAATAAACAAGGGCCTGCTTCGGTTGCCCCCCCCCCCCCAAGTAACTGACATCAACTGCCCTGTAGAAAAGAAGGAGTGAGGGAGACAGGAGCAGGTGAAGGGACCATCAGGGCCTGCTCCAGTGGGACTGTTCCCCCAACTCCTGTGAGATGAGAGGGGAAGCAGGGCCATTCTACCAGCCCTGACAGCCTACTTTATTCTTTCTTCTTCCCTCCCACTCTCCTATTTCTTTGTGTATTGTGTCTTTTTAGATTGTAAGCCTGAGGACAGGGATGGTCTTTTTTGTGCTGATTGATTGTAAGCCACTCCTCCGAGAGCCTTTTTTTTTTTTTTTTTTGGCTGAGCAGCAGGATAAAAATACTCTTCCTAGATAAATAAATGAATAAATATCTGATCAGAAATCTGAGAAATGGTAAAAATTCTCCTTGCTAGCTAGGTGAACCTTTCCGGCATCCATTTCCTCATGTGGTTATATGCCCAGCTCAGGAAGTAGTAACTGAATGGTTTTAGCCAGCCTTCCCCAACTGGGTGCCTTCCAGATGTGCTAGAGTACAATCCCCATAATCCCCAGCCAGCATGGCTAATGGCCATACTGGCTGGGGATGATTGGAGTGGTAGTGTAGCATATCGGAAGCCCACCCCCCCGGTTGGGGAAGGCTGGTGGAAAGGGCCACCTGTACTCTCACTGGGAAACCTGTTTTTGCAGAGCTGGTTGGGAACAGCCAACATTTATACCAATACTTTCAAGGCAATCCATTTAAAGGCCTCTATTTAACTCGGGGGGGAAGTCATTTACCAGCACGTTTTGTAAGCTGAAGCTTTTTAGCTTAGCACCGAAAGCAGCAGCAGAGTCCACAGACTCAGCACCTGCTCCCCCCGGCCCTGCCCTTGCCTTTTGAAAGCAACCCTCAGTTGGCAAACACAAATATGTTTACTGTAGAAACTTTACACTGCAGCCGCTGCCCTCGGCGCCCTACCAGGTTGGGTTTTTCTTCTTCTCTTTTTTTATATGCACACAAGGAACAGATCCTTGGTCTAAGATAGCAGGACAGGGCATTTATTTAAGGGAGACAGAGGGATACTTACACCGCTGCCTTGTTAGGCTGATTTATTCACTTATTTTTAGGTTGGTTGGAAAGATGACGTGTGAGCTAGTGGGATCCGGAGGCAAGCCAGAATATAATTCACAGGGCATGGCCTCGGGGATGCTGAGGTGCTTCCCCCTCTGCTACAGGCACACTCTGCTACAGGGCCCCCACTTTTACTACAATGGGCAACAAAGCATTGGCTGGGTTCGGAGACGGAAAAGAAGCCGCAGAGCCTTCCTGTCCCCCGCCCTGCACATGTCGGCTGCGCACCACCTCATTTCCATAATGACCTGCATCGTATACAGGTTGTCGTCATCCAATCCCAGCAAGGTGGGTTCCAAACCAGCCTGCAACCCATGGCTTGTTCTAGGGTTCTGGGATGGTTTGAAAACCAGCCCACACAGACCACCCTCACTGGGTTTGGGTGAAATGGCAACCCACGCATGGCGAGGGTAATTATGGAAATAAAGTGGCACGTGAGCAGCACACACAGGGCAGGGAGAAGAAGCCCCTGTGACTTCTTTTCCTTCCCCGATTGAGCAAAACCGGCCATTGTGTCGCAACTCCACTGGTTCCAATCCTGCTGCGTCTGCATTATTTACATATGGAAAAGGCTGGGCCTGTGCAGATGTCCAGCCTGCACTGCTGGTGGCTAAAAGGGTGAGGAGTGAGGGGGTGCACATAAGCCCCACTCCCAACATTCCCATGCATTCAGGTACCTCTAAAGACTTTTGCACGTGTAGCACTAAGGTCCGCAGGGAGTTTATCAGCAGGATTCCCGGTCATGGAGATGTACATAGTACTTTCAACCAAATGTCCTTACATCTGTCCCCTTGCAAACCTTCATGTTCAATGCACAAAGAGGAGCCAGATGTGAAGGGAGGCTGGGGCTGGGGCATTCATGTGCATCCGTGCCCCATCCCAGAATGCCTGCTGTCTGGATAGTGTATATTCAGGGATGTTGAAGAGTCCTTGGTCACGAGTCGAGTCACGAGTCTTTGGACCCGAGTCTCGAGTCCGAGTCCGAGTCTTGGTCCAAAATGGTGACTCACGAGTCATGAGTCCTGAGTCACTCCCAAAACTGACTCCACGAGTCCCTATTAAAATCAATGGGGTTTCCCCCCAACAAAATAAGGCTGCTTCAGATGTGTGGCTTAAATAAATTCTAGGCACAAGTGTGCCTTTTTATTTCAAAACTCTGCAACTGATTTTGGCAAGAACAGACCAGGCAGACAAACCCAAAATAACCAGGCAGGCAGAGGAGGCAGGGAACCCCAAAGCAGGCAGGCAGAGGCAGCCAAACCCAAAATGTCTGACCCTAACCCAACCCCCCCCACAACAACACATCAATCAAAATAAATCTCAACACATCGTTGAGGCTGCACTCCTGGTAACTGTCCATAGTGGCTGAGCAGCAGCGCGCCTCGCTTCCATGCGCTTTTCACCGGTGATCGCGCTCCTTCTGGCACAGCCAGAAGACTCGTCAACAGCCCAGGGATGTTGACGAGTCCTTGGTCTCGATTCCGAGTCGAGTCTCGAGTCCCATTAAAAATATTGGGACTCGAGTCCGAGTCGAGTCAGAGGGGGGACTCAGTCCGACTCACGAGTCGAGTCCTCGAGTCCGAGTCCCCATCCCTGGTATATAGTTTAGTGTCACTAGATATCACTGGACTTAGTTAAGAGAGCCAGTGTGCTGTAGCAGTTAGAGTGTTCGACTGGGACTCAGGAGTTCCAGGTTCTAGCCCCCACGCAGCCATGAAGCTCACTGTGTGCTTTTGGGCCAGTCACTGACTCTCAGCCTAACCTACCTCATAGGGTGTTGTGAGGGTAAAATGGAGAAGGAGCATGTTGACCACCTTGGGTCTTTGCAAGAGGAAAAAAGGTGTGGTATAAATGTAATAATAAATAAATAAATAAATATCTGGGTGGGTGGAGTTAGGAGTTTCCAAGGTCTGTAGGAGAAAGACAATAAAGTTCTTGTCTGGCTTCCTGACGGGTATGTCCTAGAAGCCTTCCATGATACTTGCAATGTGAATCAGAGGGCTGAGTGTTCCCCACTTCACCCCTGCCAACACCCTCCTGAGAAGAATCTTTTAAAAAATAAAGCCTCTGTGAGTCCTGCTGGCTGCGGTGGCAGCTGCGGACCAGGAAGGAACTCCTGGTCTGGCAGCGTAAGTGCATGTACATGCACACAGTGAAAGAAAGAAAGGCTTCCCTTCCTGGAGGGCTCGCTCCTCTGAAACTGGGGATTAAAAAAAAACAAAAAAAAAACCTGCAAAGGCACAGCTTTTCTGGGCCAGGCAGCCAGTTGGATCCAACCCTGATCCTTCCCAAAGGGATGGGTCGGAAGGGTGCTAGTGAGGGTGCACCGGAGCACTGCAGCTCAATTCTTCCCTCCTCCCATCACTGTGTCATGTCACAGTCCCTACTCTCTCAGTCAAGTGGGAGGAGTCAGAGGCAGCAGCAGACTGGATGGACATGAGAGGAAAAGCCTTTCTTTCTCTCTCTCTCTCTCTCTCTCTCTCTCTCTGGCCTATTGTTTTATTTAAGCAGCCATTTGCATATCTGCCAGGGAGTGGGGGGGAACCATTTAAAACCTGTCTGTAATTTGAGATTGTATTGCATCTCTGCCTGGGAGTCGGTGCGAAATCTTCTTGTGACCCCTTGGCTCTACCCTCTGCCCCACCAACCATAGTGAACCCTAGCCACCACTGATACCTGCTATGAAGTCACTTGGATAAAACAGGATTCTCTCCAAGAAATCTCTAGGAGTATTAGAATTGTCTTAATGGGCCAGGCCAAATGTTCACCAGTCCTGCACTCTGTCTCCAATCCAGAGGCACTGGGTCGATGGGTGGGATTTCCCCTTGCTCCCTGTGTTTCTCCCAATCATCAGGGATGGGAACTCGGACTCCAGGACTCGACTCGTGAGTCGGACTGAGTCCCCCCTCTGACTCGAGTCAGACTCGAGTCCCAATATTTGTAATGGGACTCGAGACTCGACTCGGGTCTCGAGACCAAGGACTCGTGTTCCAAAATCGTGTTCCTCAAATGCAACATGGATAGGTTTTAGGAAGTACAGCAAGTTTATTTTTTAAAACCATTTTCCTAAAATGCAACCTTTCAGACATTTTGGGTTTGGCTGCCTCTGCCTGCCTGTTTGGGGTTCCCAGCCTTCCTCTGCCTGCCTGGTCTCTTCTTGACCAGTTCAACAGTTGAATTGTCCAAGACAAAGGCCTCTGCCTGCCTGCTTTGGGGTTCCCCTCCTCTCTGCCTGCCTGGTTATTTTGGGTTTGTCTGCCTGGTCTGTTCTTGTCAAAATCAGTGGCAGAGTTTTGAGATAAAAAGGCACACTTGTGCCTAGAATTTATTTAAGCCACACATCTGAAGTAGCCTTATTTTTTTTGGGGGGGAACCCCATTGATTTTAATAGGGACTCGTGGAGTCAGCTTTGGGAGTGACTCGTGACTTGTGACTCGTGAGTCACCATTTTGGACCAAGGACTCGGACTCGAGACTTGGGTCCAAAGACTCGTGACTCGACTCGTGACTCGAGACCAAGGACTCTTCAACATCCCTGCCCCCTGCTTGATACAAGAAGTTGAGAACTAGAGCATCCCCAACAGGTGGCTCACAGGCCCCTCCTTGAAGCCTGTCAGAGAGGGTGAGCGTAATTGGTTCCATTGCCAAACTGCTCTCCCTGTCAAGACATTTTGCCTAATGTTCAGCTGAAATATCCCCTGCTGCAACTTTAGATCTAGACTAGTCTTGCCCTGGAAAAGAGAAGACTGAGGTGGAGGATGACCATGATGGCACTCTTCAAAAGCCAGAAGGGCTGTATGACACCCCAGTCTTCTAATTTCCAGGCCAAACATACCCAGTTCCTCCACCCTTTCCTCATAGAACTTATTTCCCATGCTGCTTTTTATTTTATGGATTTATACCATAATCATTTACGGTATATATATATGGACTTCTGGAAATCCTAAAATCTATAGCAAGTGTTGCATATATATATATATATATATATATATATGCAACACTTGCTATAGATTTAGGATTTCCAGAAGTTAGAACCCAAGAACTGTTTGAACCTGTGAACCTGGTATGTGCCTGAATAGGACTATGTGACTATAGGAAACCCCATATATTCTGCTCTGAACTTTCAAAGGAAGGGCAGGAGTCATAAGATAAGCAACAATATTAAAGTCAATTACGTGTTTCACGACGAAGTATTTCCTTTTGTTTGTCCTGAGCCTAAGTGTATTGGGCGATCCTGACTTTTAGGGTTTTCAGAGGGGATTTTTTTCCCCCTCTGTCCCTCCATTCGTCTGCTGCCCTGGCCCCGCAGAAGGGCCTCCCCCTCCTGGGCAGCAGGTATATAACTCTGTCCCACGGCCTACTAATTTCCCTTGGTTTCAATCTGCATGGACTGTAAAACTATGCATTGGTTAGGGGCATCTGCCCCTAGTAGTTGAAGATATTACTGCAGGCTTCAACAACATGGACACATTTAAATTAATTAATCTGCTTTTAAAACAAAATAACCCGGAGTGCACACTGCTAGAGTCCCCTTAGTACATGCCAAGTTTCAGGTGTCTGGGTTTCACAGTCTGGGCACTATGGCATTGATGTGCGTATGGACAAACAGACAGACATCCTCTTTTATTACACGCACGCACGCACGCACACACAAATAGACTTGTTGTCCCAATGTGCATTTGTCACATTCACTTAAAGGCAAAGATGATTGTCATTTGCCATTCTCTGATAAGGCACCCAATTTGGAAAGCTCTTTTTGGATCTTTCACATCTTTTATAGCCACCTCAAATTGTCTCA
>JAHFWL010000348.1:0-33238 GCA_021292165.1 Shinisaurus crocodilurus
CAACACATCTGAATAAGTAAGTAAAGTTGATGCTATCTGAAAAGAAAGCTCCTCCTAAATACAGTTTTAAATTAAATTATACATTCTAAACAAAAAAAGTATTACAACCCAAGTTCTCTCTCTTATTAGTTAGCAATAATAGCAGGGCCAACAAAATCTACTGTGCATAGAAAGTTTTAATCATAATTCTAGCCCAAGGAGGGATTCAAGTTGCAAATGTATTTCTTCATAAATAAACATATGCTTTTGGTCAGCATGTTGGGTGGTTGTTAGTTTTGCTTCTATAATATAAATGTTTAATCAGTTGAGATAAAAGGGAAAAAAATGTTCAAAGAGGTTGGGTAGGAAGTGAAAATGCCAGAGGCTGCAGTCGAAGTTGTGTTGGATTTGACAAACACGAATGCTATTTATAGGCAGATACTACAACAGTATAATGGACTTTTAAGCAAAGATGGCAAGCCCAGGCCTTAAGTAGAAACCTTGAAAATGTATGAATATCCAGTAGGCTTTGTATAACACATTTCAATGCTTTCTGTCTGAATGGTTTAGAATCCATCTGCCAGTTTTTCGGATTTGTTCACTTCAGTTTGAAAGCAGCAGATAAAATTCAATCAGCCTTTCACAGAAACGAATTGGTATATACCGGTATGTTAGAATTAGGTTATTGTTTTAACCATAGGCATTAACAAAAAGAACATACCTTAAACACTGAATCAAATGCAGATAGGTAAAACCATCAAATCTCATTAAAACATTGCATAACGTCCATATTTGTAGGCATGTCCATTGATCTACAAACATAAAGTTCACTTAAAAGAAAAATAAATCTGTAAATTTGACCAAAATTGATAATGAAGAGGGATGTAAGGAAATGAGGGATGTGAGAGCCAGTGTGGCATAGTGGTGAGAGTGCTGGACTGGGACTCGGGAGATCCGGGTTCTAGTCCCCGCTTGGCCATGAAGCTGACTGGGTGACTTTGGGCCAGTCACTAACACTCAGCCTAACCTACTTCACAGGATTGTTGGGAGGATAAAATGGAGAGGAGGCAGATCATGTATGTCGCCTGGGCTCCTTGGAGGAAAAGTCGGGATATAAAATAAATAAATAAATAAATAAATATTGCTCTTGTCACCTTGTAAAGGAGCATTCGATTAGATAACTTAGAATATTGTGGCATAGCGGTTAGAATGCAGGACTTGGACTGGAGAGGTGCAGCTTCCAATCCCCTCTCAGCCATGAAGTTTGTTGCATCACTTTGGGCCCGTCACCATCTCTCAGTAAACCTACCTCAGAGGTTGCTGTGAGCATAAAATGGGGGAGGGTTAAGACTAAAAGCCATGTATGCTGCCTTGAGCTTCTTGGAAGAAAGGTGGGCTATAAATGTAATATATAAACGTTGCCTTCCTTCAGGTAACTCATTTGAATTGCCAACTGCGATAGAAAAAAAAAGCCCACAGTCATAAGCAAATAGGCAGGCAAGGGTAGGCAAAATAGTGACTGAGTGGCAGTCAGGGGGCGGTCTTTCCTTAATCAAGCTGGAAACACCTGTTGCCAGAGGGCACCAGTGCAGGTGCCCCTGCACTTTGTGCTCCCCCATAATCACCTGGCTCAAAATCCCCCCTCCCCATTTTATGTGGATAAGTTAGCTCACAAAATCTAGGACAAAAACAAAATGCATTTGCAGTTCACACTGTTGAGAAGGACAAGGAAGTGACCTTCTTGGCGAGCTCATGCTGAAGCTCCCTCCTTTTCCTAAAGCAAACAATTCAAGGCCATGCTGCATCACCTGTCAATTGGCTTTTCAAAGTCCTGAGATCCTGAGTGTCCTAATAGCAGGGGTGGGCACATTGTGCCAAGGGAGGCTGGGGACTCCTATTTCAGCCTTGGTGCTTCTTCAGCCTTCAGCTTCTAATCCATTGCAACTTGTATTTGGAGCTTTATAGAGGGAGGAATGCTAGCTAAGGCTGATGGGAGTTGTAGTCCAAAACATCTGGTGGGCCACAAGTTGCCTGCCCCTGCCTTATAAGAAGCACTGTACAGTTCACCTTAAGGATCTAGAACAGGGCTCTCCAACCTTGGGTCCCCAGATGTTGCTGGCCTATAGCCCCTAGCATACCCAGCCAGCATGGCTAATGGCAAGGGATTCTGGGAGCTGTAGTCCAGCAACATCTGGGGACCCAAGGTTGGAGAGCCCTGATCTAGAACGTCTTCTTTTGTTAAGCAGGAAAAGCCAACAATATTTCTTCCTTCCTTCTTCCCTCCCTCTATAACTGTCCTAGACTCTGTGAGTCTTCTGAGATTTTTTCCAAATGGGCCTCAGGGCTGCCTTGCAGCTTTTGGAGCTGCTGGTTGGAGGTCCGTTTTTGCATCTGAGCGCCCGAACACCAGGTGATTCCAAAAGAGGTTTTGCTGGGATAAATGTAGCCTGGCTAACCCAGGACTCCCAGCTCTGGGTGCCCTTTTCTTGCTCTCCCACATCCAGTGGTTCCTGCCAAGTAAATCCTTGCCATGGCTGTGGAAAGTTTACCTGTCCTACCTTCTTTCTGGATTTCGCTTGATGCAAAGGATTCCTGCTCCCTCCCTATGTTTCAGACAGAGGATAAGGATGGAAATATGTAACTTCCTTATTCTGTCTGTCTGTCTGTCTGTCTGTCTCTCTCTCTCTCTCCAGCTTTCTAATGTCCATTTCTGCCACAATGGGAAGGGGTCCCCCTAGCGCTTGAGTTAAATTTCTTCCTGTCATTCATGTTCTGGAAGGGTTTATTCCCTGAACACGGAGAAGTAGTTTGCAGATGTGTAGTAATAATACACCTAAAAACTAGGAAGGCGTGTATATCTTTGGATCAAATCCAAATGTCTGGGGCATGGGGTCCATTTTTGCTCCCCTCACCCCCCCCCAACAGGCTGCATTCCTGCTGCAGTCACCCTATAAAATTCTGCAAGGTGCCGGCAGCGGTGGCAAAACCAAAACCAAAAATTGGTGGTTTACCACTGAAATTTGGCAGCAAACTGCTGTGGAGCGGTAACTAGGTCAAATTTAGCTTGAGTCATTTATGGGGATGGTTCATAGTTCCTATGGGAAAGTTCATGCTTTATGACACCCTCTGCCTGAGATCTTGTAGAGCTGCCATCTGTCACAGTAGGCACCAGTGGGTAAGATGGACCAATGTATAAGATGGACTCAATATAAGACCAAGTCATATATGTTCATACAAGAACGATGGGTTATTTTTGTTAAATAATAAAAAGAGCATCTGTGATGTGTTATTTATAGTTTGGCACAGTGAAATCAATTAGCAAGAAGCAATTTAATTAAAACAGGTTAACACTTCATCTAATGCACAAAATCTATGACATGTAATTTCAGTTTGCTAACTAGTGTGATGCTAATGGCTATTTGACATCTGTTCAGTGAAATTAGGCTGCTAATTCTGGTGCCAATTTCCTACCTCCAAAAATCTTCTCTGGTTCACCAAGGAGAGTGCTTCTGAACACCATAACGTGAAGAAGAAGAAGAAGAAGAAGAAGAAGAAGAAGAAGAAGAAGAAGAAGAAGAAGAAGAAGAAGAAGAAGAAGAAGAAGAAGAAGAAGAAGAAGAAGAAGAAGAAACATAAATGTATGCTTTTGTGCAATGCAGCCCTGATGGCTAGATTGGGGATTGTAACTACACTCATATGTGGTAGGGTGATTGCACATGGGAACATTTCTTTAAAAAGCAGTGGTCATGTGTGTGTGTGTGTGTGTGTGTATGAGGGAGAAGGTGTCGGGTGGCCCTGCCCACTTTTGCTTTGACCCTGCCCACTTCTGGCTGAGGGGCCCACCCACCTCTGGCATGTGGTCCCCAGAAGGTTCCCTGGAAAGGAATGTGGCATTCAGTCCAAAAAGGATTTCTCACCTCTGATTTACGGTACATACTAATTTACAGCACAGTTAGTAGAACCAGCAGTGACAAGACCAAAAAAGTTAGGTTTGAAGAAACCATCAGAGGGTATGTTCTGCCAAAGGCAGCAGTTCTTTTTAGGATCCAGAGACAATAAGCACACTTATGGGTGAAGGTTGAAAAGCTTTATTAGCAAACTACAGAAAAGAGATTATAGAAGTGAGATGGATGCAGAGCACGATGCTTACGTCCCTTCTGTTGTCGGTAACCCCTCAAAGAAACGACAATGGACCAACTCCTTGGCTGGCACCTTCTGTGCAGCTAGGTCTGTGTCGAGGTTCCCCGCTCCTAAGGACTCCCTAATCTTATATAGGTTTTCTCTGTTTATAATAATCACACCTGGTCTCAGTAAACAGGACAAGATTAATGTGTTTTGTCCTGATAGATGCTTCCATACCAGTTTCCCAACAACTATCTAACTATAAATTATCCTTTCAAGTTGACCATGAAACCATCCAGAGTCACTCAGTTCCTAGGTCCTCTCTACCCTTCTGGTTGATAAGCCCCCACTTACCTAAGTCTTTGAAATCTGGCCAGCTGATAATCAGGTTCCTCCCCATCATGTGCCATGGGAGTCTGGTCTACGGATAACTGAAGTGCCTCTAATAATAATCAACTAACATCCTTGCCAAGTGTAAACCTGTCCAAGGACAGATTCTAAGTGGGAATCTTCTCACAACAAACTCTAAACATTATGAGCTCACTGGCTTTACATGCTAAATATAATCAATAGTGATTTTAGGCCTACCAAAGACACAAAGAGCAATGGTATGTTCATACAAGAGAGACCCAGACACAGGTACAACAATCGTCATACAGCACTGTCTCCTCGAGATGCTCTTCTGGCTTTTTCCACTACAGTATGGAAGAGTACTAAGGAATCCAGTATGGAAGAGTACTAAGGAATTATTTTTTATTCACTATTTTATTTATACCTCACCTTTTCCCCTCAAAATAACCCAAGGCAGCTTACATGACCCCCTCCTCTCCATTTTATCTTCACTATCTATCTATCTATCTATCTATTTATTTATACACTTACAACTTTTATATACCGCTCCACATCTAAACATATTCTGGAGTGGTGAACAATAAAAAGATAAAAGAATAAAACACTATATTAAAACAGAATATCAATAAAAAACCATGGCTGGTCAGTCAAGAAAGGCTTCTTGGAATAAATATGTTTTCAGGAGGCGCTGAAAACAACACAATGTTGGTGCCTGCCTGATCTCCAGAGGCAGGGAGTTCCACAGAAATGGAGCTGCCACACTGAAGGCTCTGTTCTGGGTGGACTCCAATAGTGCAATAGGTCAATGTAGAACCACCAGGAGAATGTCCTCTGATGATCTCAGTGACCGGGCAGGTTGATAAGGGAGAAGGTGCTCTCTCAAGTATCCTGGTCCAAAGTTGTTTAGGGATTTATACACTAGTACCAAAACCTTAAATCTGGCCTGATAGCAAATAGGCATTCAGTGCAATTCACCTAGCATAGCAGCTACATGCTGAAAAGGGGCAGCTCCTGACAACAGCCAAGCTGCTGTATTCTGCAGTAGCTCCAGCTTCTGGACCAAGGGCAGCCCCACATAGAGCACATTAATTAATTAATTAATTAATTAATCAATCAATCAATCAATCACATATATATCCTGCCTTTTTACCTCCTGCAAGGAACCCAAGGCAGCTTACATACTCTTTCTCCTCCTCTCCATTTTATCCTCACAACAACCCTGTGAGGTATGTTAGGCTGAGAGTTCATGACTGGCCCAAAGTCACCCAGTGAGCTTCTTGGCTGAGAGGCATTGCAGCAATCCAGTCTTGAAGTTACTAGTGCCTGTAGCACGGACGGTTGCCAGGCTATCCTTGTCCAGGAGAGGCCGTAGCTGGTGAAACAGTCAAAGCTCATAAAAGGAAATAACCCTGTGAGGTAGATTAGGCTAAGGTAGGTTAGGCTGAGAGTCAGTGTTAGGCTGAGAGTCAGTGAGTGGCTCAAAGTCAGCCAGTGAGTTTCATGGCCAAGTGGGGACTAGAATCTAGATCTCCCAAGTCTCTGTCCAACACTCTAACCACTTATTTATTTATTTATTTATTATATTTATACCCCACCTTTTTTCCTGCAAGGAACCCAAGGCGGCTTACATAATCCTCCTCCTCCTCCTCTCCATTTTATCCTCACAACAACCCTGTGAGGTAGGTTATGCTGAGTGTCAGTGACTGGCCCAAAGTCACCCAGTGAGTTTCATGGCCGAGCGGGAACTAGAACCTGGATCTCCTGAGTCCCAGTCCAACACTCTCACCACTATACCACACTGCCTCTCCATTATAGATTTTGTACCTCCTGTTTCTCTTCAAATAGGTCCTACTGTAACTGTACACTAGTAGTCAAGTACCCCACACCCTGCTTGCCCTATGAAATATTGCTGAAACTACTGGAAATCTTTGGACTGTCTTTGAAATTCCAACAGATGTTTTAAAAGAGCAGGACCTTTCAGATTCACCATGAATTCCACTTTAGTCAAAATACACAAGCAGCCCTAGAGAAGGTGGGTGAGATTTCACTGTGATTAATTACAGATTTTGTACCTTCTATAACTCTTCTTCAGGCATGCTGTACTGTCTGGATATACCTACAGGATATACCTGTACTGTCTGGATATACGGTGCCTGTATACCTGGGATACACTAGAGATGTATGAAACCCTGCTGAGGAATTTTGCTGATCTTACTGAAGACCTTTTGGTTTTCCTGAAAAAGCATGCAGATGTTTCACTGGGACAGAGACCTCCAAATTCACCTCAAGTTATGCAAAATTTGGCAGGGATTCTGATATATATACTTCATTACATATTCTGAATTCACTCATGTTTAATAGCTCTTAATGTAGTGAACTTCCTTTGCCTGCCAAGCATTTTGACCAATTTAAATGCATACATTTCAGCCACATTGTCTTCCCAAAATATTGATATACTGACATTTCATGAACTTTCCATGACTGTGATATAGAGTGATCACATTTCCAAAAAAGGAGGAAATTCATTACCAAAAAAGAAGACACACATTTGCATAAAATGTGTACATGCTGATTTATAGTCTATCTGCAAATTTTAAAATAATTGCTATAATTTAAATAGAAATTCAATATATCTCACCCTGGTGGGGAAGTCTGTGACCAAGTGTCTGTTGGGTTTCGCATAGGCAGAACGAGATTACCACCTGACATCGAGATTATCACCTGACCTGGTGGGTGTCTCTTGAGTTCAAGTACACAAGGTCTTTGGTCACGAGACATAGTCTCAAGGTGATATGACTCAGCAACCTTGGACAGGTTTGGAATCAACATGTTGATGAATAGGTTATACAACTGGGGTGAGTAATATCCTATTTATAGGTGCAGGGTCTGGTATAAAGCTAACACACTTGTTGATAGCTTCACTCCTTCTCGTCTCCTCTCGTCTCGACTCGACATGTTTCTTGTTCTGGACTTCACTTCATCTAGCCTTACCACTGGGGTATTGGATTTGTATCTGCAATGATGTAGTGAGTAAGAGATGCATTGCTTGCCTTAATCCCATGTAATTGGGTCTTACAAATAAACTCTTTAATCTTTATTAACTGCTGTTATCTCCTCCTTCCGCCTGCGTGACTGGGACTGAGGGTCATTGGCTAGGGAAGCTTTTGAACCCGGGTCAGTCCAGCTCTCACAGTGTCTAGGGTGGCTGTCCAAGGATAGACAAGTAGATGTCTGGAAAAAATCAACCTATTCAGGGTCAGTGAAAGATATTTACACATAGTGACTTTATTTACTCTCTCATTTACTCTCTCATGTATCACTCTCTGGCTTCAAGGAGACTTTTTAATGGTGCAATTCTATGCATGTTTAGACAGAAAAAAGGCCTACAACTTTCAGCATTCCCTAGGTAGCCATGCTGGCTGGGGCATGCTGGGAGTTGTAGGCCTTTTTTCTGTCTAAACAGGCATAGAATTGCACCTTTAATCACTGAACAACTAAGGTCTGCCATTGCAGATACCTGTTTGATGAAGCAAAAATGTTAATATACTGCATTCTACTTTCTCTTTCATATTTTTTTTTTCCTTGCAGAATTAATTATTTCAGCATATTTAAAATAAACTACAGTGATCCTCCACGCTAAAGATAATCACATCTCCTGTTGAGGAAAACTCAAGCCTTATATAAAACCATCTTGGAGACAGTATATATGGGAGGTGGGTTAAACTCGGTCTCCCAGCTGACTGGCTCAGATGACACCTGTAGGATGGCCACTTAAGTATCACCAAAAAAAGAGGAAACACATCTCCAAAAATAGAACTAAAAGAGGACAGGGATCAGCCAAAATTTTGCATGTGCCGATTTACATGTATAAATGCAAATTTAGAAATAGTAACTACAATTTAAATAGAAAGTCAAGACACCTCACCATAGTGCTGCTCTCCCTCCTTATGGTTCTTTGATTCCAGACTTGGACTGGACACTTCTTCAAATAGAGGACACCTGGAAATAGAGGACTGTCTTTTGCCTGCTCTCCAAAATAGAGGCCTGATCTTTGTAAAGCAGGACACCAGACCACCCTAATGACATGGCAAGATGAGGCGGCAACATATCCACATCTAAGTTTCCCCCCCCCCTTGTATTTTATTGGACTGTACATTGCTCAGGTCCAAAGCAGTTATTTTATTCCCAACTCAAGGATGGAAAGCGGAATATCGGTGGTCAATATAAGAGGTTTAAAGATGTTCATAAGGCTAATCTAAAAAAATGCAATATAAACATCAAAAACTGGGAAGCTCTGGCCCATGAACGATCTAACTGGAGGTTGGCCTTTCACAAAGGTTCTATGGACTTTGAAGAAGCTCGAGTGCAAGGTGAAAGGGAGAAACGTGCTAAGCGAAAAGCACATCAAATAAATCCTTTACAGGACCATCTTCTGTCTGGTAACCTGTGCCCTCACTGTGGGAAGCTGTGTGGATCTAGAATTGGCCTCCACAGTCACTTACGGACCCATCGCTAGAGTCTACACAATTTTCTTTAGAATTTTCCTCCTTTTAAAATCTCCTTTTTGTAAATTTTCTTTTTTTTTTTAATCCTGGAAGACAATCTTACTCGGTCACGAGTGATCGCCTGACTGACTGACTGACATCGCTCAGGGTGGCTGGATGTCTGGCCAGATGGGCGATTCATAAATATAATAAATAAATAAATAAATAAATAGTTATTATAGGTCAAGTTGCTGACATGAGCAGGGGTGACTATCCACTCAGTAACAGTTGTAGGCCAAAACATCTGGAGTAGGGATGTGTGTGGATCTCATTGGGGGGGGTGTGGAAGTCCAGCGAACTCGCTGGGCTCGACCCCACCCCTCCCAAGCTCTGCTCAACCTACCTGCTTCTCTGGCGCGACTCACGTTCTCCCAAGCTGAGCCAGAGAAGCGACTTCCAGGTTCCCGCTGGAGCACTTTTTACATAGAAAATTGAGTAAGATACATTAAAAACAGCTGCGATTTGTGCAGTGGAAGAGCCCTACTTCTCTTCTCCCCTTCTCCTGTGCAGCCTGATGGAGTGGTGACAGTCGGAGAGAGCCAAAGGCAGCTGGTCTCTCAGCAGAGGTAATGGAATAAAGCTTCACAGAAGTTGGTATGTACTGAAGATGTAGAGGGCATTTTGCATTATGCTCCTATCCTGTATATGATGCTGTTTATTTTTCTATTTCTATGGGAGACAAATGGTTTTAACAAAAATTAAATTAAAAAGAACAGGGCATCCTGGAGCCAGCAACTTTCTCTGGTCTACCACAAATCATCCAGTGTTCAACCTTTTGACCGCAATCAATGTTCTCCTTGCCCCTGTGTTATGTTCTTGGTCATTGTTATTAGAAGAAACAGCTAAGCAGTTTGCAAGTATAATGGAAACGAGATGCAAATTAATGAATCGCAAATGGACACAGGGGAATGTTAAACATTTCATTAGCTTCATGTGAGCTACAATATATATTTTTTTGTGAGCAGCTCCTGCACAACAGACTTGATATTTCAATGATCCAACTATGTGAATGGGGGCTGACTACACAAGTCCCAATCACAGAATCAGCATCCTGCCAGGAGAGTACAGGTAATGCCAATTTAATGGAAATATCCACATTATCAGCACCCATCCACATGGTTTGATTAAACATTACTCAAGCCACATGGGAGCCTCTTATGGAAAAACTTCATGCAGCTAGCATAAAAGAGAAAAAGTCCAAATTTAGTATATTAAAAAGATAACACTCCTCAATTCCTTATCCAAATGTTACTGTTGAATTCATGATGCTGATGCAAAGGTTGAATTCATAAAAACAGAGTACATAATATGATGAGATAAATCTTTGGACCTAGGGCTTTTCTACACAAGGCTGTTAGTCATTGTATCTACTTTTGGTTTCAATGCAGAATTGAGATCTCATCTGAGCACTACACGGAGCATTTCCTTTCCTGCTTTTTCACTATATCACCTCTAGGTGGCACTGTGGTATAATGGAATAGCAAAATTTCAAAAGTGGAAAAAGTGTTTTCTTTCACTTTCAGAAATAATACCACATTTCCCCTGCTCGAAGAAAGCTCGCAGAAAGTGCTCTTTAAAAACAGAAGTGGAACTGGAGAGTCACAACATCATCTAAAGAACCCGTAAACAACTGTGTAAGGAATGACAAGCGCACAATAAATGCCTCATGTAGAAAAGCTCCTAATTTCAGTCACTGGCTCTCAGCCTAACCTACCTCACAGGGTTGTTGTGAGGATAAAATGGAGAGGAGGAGGAGGAGGATTAGGTAAGCCGCCTTGGGCTCCTTGCAGGAAAAAAGGATGGGTATAAATATAATAAATAAAAATAAATAAATCTGCATTCACTGATCATTCACTGGGCCTGTCTTTGGTATAATTTCTAAAGTTTGACAAGTTTCTATTTTTCCCCATAAGGGCCAAATTCTAACCATACTGACAAAACAGTTATTTTTTTAACCACTTTGTATGTATATATGTTTAATTTCCTTTGTGAATCAGTGTCTGCCACTAGACAGGTAAAGTTTCCTTTCCCCACTCCCTTTACTTCCTACTAGCACATTGTTGCCCTATAGCCTTCAATTACTGGGAATTGCTCTAAAGGAATTTCCCTATTTTCTGCCAGACTGGCCTACAGAGGCTATAATCAGCATCTCTCCTGCAACCATTACATAATCATTACTTTGTGTGAGAAATGGAAAATTCTATTAACTCTGTGACTGTCTTTTACATATTTTGCTTCTGTGATGTTGAATAGTTATTGTTGGGGGGGAGTGGATACATTTTGACCATACGGAACACTTTCCCTCTTAAAGGGCAAATGAAGGTGATAGGGCAAATAATCTCCTGGAATAATCAGATTTGCAGATTCAATTGAGTCAGGAGTGTCTGCAGTGGGATAGTCTTCTTTCTGCTTCTTTTGTTCACTCAAAGAACATGTATTCCAAAAAATAATTATTTAGAACTTTATGAGGCTGAAAGTCTGCATAATATCAGATGTATGGAATGAAGGCATGCCTACCTATTTTTGAGTAAAGAAAAAGAATCTGTACCCCAATTCTACTGGGGCCATAGTGTATGCATGTATCTTTAGTTGGACAATGTCTGCACCAGCAAAAAGGTGTTGTGCACACAGTCCCTCCTCCCACATCCAGCTTCTGGGAATGCTTGGGCAAAGCCCAGTTAGACCAGCTGTTTAGGAGAAAAGTAGGGGGACTAGATTTATGTTCTGTCCAGACTCTGTTATGATGAGGGCTTCATGTTGCTAGGCACTGGTGAGGTTTGGGTTATAGGGTTCCACTGTGGGTCAGGGGTTTACCAAGGTTTTGAGCGAGGAGGTTTTCTCAGGGAGGCAAGAATGGGAACAGGACAGCACCTTGGAGAGCTCCAAGGGGTGCTGAGGCTGGAAGGCAGGCAAGATAGTCTGCATTTTGCTCCAACAAGGAGCAGATCAGGACCGAGCCTTAAGTAGAGATTTGCCTTTGGGCTGGTTGGCCCCACCTCCACCACACTGCCTGAGGCTTTATCTCTTAAAGGTGCCTGGTCTATGTAAGCAGCCTCAGGCTGTGACAACATGGAAGTGGCTGTGACATACTGAATGCTTCATGCTGGAATCCTCAGAGTCCAAGGATGACAATGCAACCTCCTTTGGATGCAGAGGGGCAGGTCTGTGGGGTCTGCCTGGAACACTGTTTCCTTGAAAGGTGGAAGTCTCATGATGCCTTTCTGTAACCAAATCCTCTCCCTGAATTCGTATCCTCTTCTTCTGAGGATGAGGGGTCAGGATCTTCTGAAGATGAGGATTCAATGTCCTGATCCATCAGAATTTAGTACCATCCTCCTCCTTCCTCCCAACCCAAACACAGCTAATTGGTGCAATTTTTCTAACTATCCACAAATACACAGCTGGGTTGGAGCCCTTTTGTCTTTACTTTTGAATACCCCTACAACTTCCTCTTTTATAGATATGAATTTGTTCCAGTAAAAGCTCACAAGGATTTTTTTTTTCTTGTTACTTTCTACAGCCGAAGTACTTATTGAATTTTCTTTTTCGTCAGCCGTCTCAAGTTCATTGCTGTGAAGAGCAAATTAAATCTAGGAACTTCAATGGCTTAGCTCCTTTTTGCTTTCCCCTGAGTTCTGATTATAAAGGATTCTGGGGTGCGGCGGGGAGAGAAGAAGCTTCAGCCTTATATAAAAGGATTGATTTGACTTGTGTATATGAACTGAATATATAGCTGTAGACTCCAAAAATGTCTCAAGCTCATATGTAAGTATTTATAATTTAGTGGTAAGCTGGAGGTGAAATTTCAAGATATTCTGTTTACATTGCAAGAACATGCCAATGGAGATTATGTGAAAAACTGACTTGTGGGATATACTTTGAATGTTCCTGTGTGGGTTTTTTGCATCCAGTTAAGCTCAAATGGAAGCTCCCTGGCTCAGATTCATTTGTCAGCACCTAAACCCCCGATACTCCTATTCATATAAAAAGCTGATTCATACATTACATTTCTATTACTGTCTGGATTTGGACGACACGATAAGCAACGGTGGTGACTCACCACCATTGCTTGTTGGGAGTTTCATTCGAAACCAGTCGTTGTGAATCACCCTTGTGACTTATCATTGTTTTGAACAACGATAAGTCACAATGGTCTCTTCTTTGGTTTGCTTGTACCACGATGGTTTGTCATGTCGTTTGAACACAATATCTATCGTGGCACAAGTCCTAGAACAAGAGAGCCACTTGGCAAGAGCGGACACTGAGCAGGGATGTTGAAGAGTCCTTGCTCTCGAGTCACGAGTCGAGTCACGAGTCTTTGGACCCGAGTCTCGAGTCCGAGTCCTTGGTGAGTCACGAGTCACGAGTCACGAGTCACGAGTCACGAGTCACGAGTCACGAGTCACTCCCAAAGCTGACTCCACAAGTCCCTATTAAGATCAATGCTGTTTTTTCCCCCAACAAAATAAGGCTATTTCAGATGTGCCTAGAATTTATTTAAGCCACACAAGTGTGCCTTTTTATTTCAAAACTCTGCAACTGATTTTGGCAAGAACAGACCAGGCAGACAAACCCAAAATGTCTGAAAGGTTGCATTTTAGGAAAATGATTTTTAAAAAATAAACTGGCTGTACTTCCTAAAACCTATCCATGTTGCATTTGAGGAACACGATTTTGGAACACGAGTCCTTGGTCTCGAGTCCCGAGTCGAGTCTCGAGTCCCATTAAAAATATTGGGACTCGAGTCTGACTCGAGTCAGAGGGGGGACTCAGTCTGACTCATGAGTCGAATCCTGGAGTCCGAGTCCCCATCCCTGGCTGTCAGAGGCTTCATTCGCCCTTGCTGCGGAGCAGATCGGTCACCCCCGTCTCTTCCTCCAGAGCGGACCTCTGGAAGAGGAGGCGGGAGGTGGTGATCTGCTCCGTTTGGCCACTCAGCACGCTGAGCAGCTCCGGGGATCAGAGCACAGGCACAGCCTCCTCCCTGAAAGGTTTCTCTCAGGGGGAGGCCGTGCTCTGATCCCTGTGGCTCCTCAATGTGCCAAGCAGCTGCGGGGATGGAGGTGCTTTCCGCAGTCACCGGCATGGCTGCCCCAGTGAGTGTAGAAAGCACCCACCCTCTCTGCCCTTTGCTTTCCCTGGAGAACCCGGGAAAGAAAAGGGTGGAGAGTGCAGGGGCTTCCCGCCACCCACTCCACCGGAGAGGTTTACTTGCTGGAGGCAGGGACTGCGCCACTACCTCCAGCAGGTAAACCTCTCAGGCGATGGAGCAAAGTGGTGGGAAGAAGCGCCCCCCACTCCACCCTTCACTTTCCCGGGTGTGGAAAGCGAAGGGTGGAGTGGGCACTGGGCAGGCATTTCCTGCCACCCTGCTCCACCGCCCTGTTGCCCTGGTTTCTCCGCAAGATACGCAGCATGGGGGTCCAGCGCGCCGGTGCAGGCAGGCTCGAGACGGCAAACCGAAGAAGCGGTAAGGCCCTGCGAGCCTCGTGGCAGGCGTGAGCGGGCCCGATTTTTGGCCCGCTACACCACCACGAGGCGAGCACGGTCACATCCCTATGACACCAGTAACAGGAGCAGACTCCGCCCCTCTGCGCCACCCAAGAGGTTTACTTACTGGAGGCGGGGACTGCATCACTACCTCCAGCAGGTAAACCTCTTGGGCGGCGGAGCAGGGCGGTCGGAAGCGAAGGGTTGAGTGGGCGGGCACTTCCCACCGCTCTGCTCTACTGCCCGAGAGAGGTTTACCTGCCGTAGCCGGGGACATGGTCCCCGACTGCAGCAGGGAAACCTCTCGGGGAGCAGGGCAGAGTCTGCTTCTGTCACTGGCGCGGTTGCCATGCCAGTAACAGTAGCAAGCCCCATCTTGCTCCATTGCCCGAGGGGTTTCCCCGCTGTAGCCAGTCCCCGGCTGCACTGTGGACAAGCCTCTCAGGACACGAGCCCTGTTTGTGCAATGGGGAGTCTTTGACAGCTGATGCAAGCTGAAATGTCAAAGAGCGGAGCCTCATTCCTCCCCACGGTGTACCATGGGATATCTCAGGGAGGGATGAGGGGGATGGACAGGAGGGGAGAGCATGAAGCAACAAGGATGAGCCCGATCGATCGTCTGTCGGGCTCACTGTTGTTGCTTTGCGTGATCTGGCAAACAATCGTGGTAACGTACCACAATTGCTGCCTGGTCGTGTGCTCTATATGTTTCGCGAGCATAGCTATCACTCATGCCAGGAAAATACATGACAGAACAGTGCTTTGAGGCCCTGGGTGGATCTCAAACTGGGGATTCTGGAAGCAGAACCGATGTGCTTTACTTTATGCACCACCACCAAGGCAGCTTGTAAGAAGAAGGACCTGCAGGCCTGTACTCTGTTATGCTGGCACCACTGTTTAGGATGGCCAAAAGCTGGTGTAGCAGTAATAATCAGATAACACAAGGGGCCATTATACTTGGTCCCAAAATCTAATTCTGGCTTCTTAGTTTGAAAGCAGGCTACCTGCCTCTGGACTGGAAACCCTGGCAAGTGTATGATGTCAAAAGATGGTTCCAGTTTCTGTCATTTTTGGATTTGCGTGCCAAATACGATTTGCCTGCTAGGGCTGGATGGCAATACTTGCACCTGCAACATTTGTTAGAATCTAGGCTTGGCCCTGCAGCTTTTACAACTTCACAATCTCCTCCGCTATTGGAAACACTTATTGAAGCTGATCAGTTATATCATCAACCCACAATCCATGTTTACAAATATTTATTATAGGTGAATAAATATGATACACAGGTTCTAAAGCAGGAATGGAATAGGGAATTGGAATGTCCTATTCAGTCTAAGCAATGGATTGTCACTTTAGCATCTATACATGAAATTTCAATGGATTTCAGGTTACATCTTATTCAACAAAAGCTCTTGTTTCATGTTTATTGGACGCCACAATGTCTCTTAATAAGGGTTTGTCTAAATCAGCTAACTGCTGGAGGTGTAATACAGCTAATGCTTCTTTTACTCATGTTTTGGTAATGGCCAACAGTTGCCTCCTTTTGGGAGGAGGTTATAATACGGTTAAACTTTGTATTGGAACACTCTTTAATATTTACCGATGCATATGTTCTTTTAAATTATCTACCTGCTTCCTGGAAGTTAATGAATGTTCAACGTGAATGGATTTTCTGTGCCCTTTTGACAGCTAAAAGGCTAATATTACAACACTGGAAAGATAAATGCTCTCCTCCTATAATGCAATGGATTGAGGACCTAACAATGTCCATTGAATAAAGCATTTGTGTGTGTATTTTTCAGCCATACAATTTTTATGTGCCTTTTTTTGGAATATATGAATTTTTGTGTACACAGTTTCAAATCTACACATCTTTGTATACTTTCTTGTTTTGCAAACAGCACTGCAAACTTCAGAAATGTCCAGATTTTTATGGCGAACTGTGTTCCAGTTTATGTTTATGATTGGAAAGTGCAAATTTGGTAAGTTCACATTGAAATGCAAATGGAACAAATTTCTCACAATCCCAGTAAGCAATGGTTGGTCTCCCGAGAACTGTGGTGCTTACATGGTTGCTATCAGAAGCACCCATGTGGGTGGAAAACTTTACATGTACCAGGACTAGCATGGGAGCAGTCACTGCGTGGCAAAAGTCACAGCACATGAAAACAATATAAAGAACCAAAATTAAAAGGTAAGGTGGTCTACGTACCTTGGCAAAGGTAAAGCTCTTAATAAAACTGTAATTTGGACTTCTCTTATTTATTTATTTATTTATTTATTTGAAGTATTTTTATACTGTTCCTCAGCCAAAAAGGCTCCCAGAGTGGTTTACATAAAACTGTTTCAACAAGATAGTCCCCAGCTGCATACTTACAATCTGAAAGGACATGGGATGGGTGATCCGCCAGAACCCGACCTGCCTCTGGCTGGGTGGATGCCGCTGCTGGACCTGCCGAGTCGGGCCGACAGCTGGTGCATGCCGTGCCACTCACCGGACTTTCAGGTTCCCAGCGGGCCACTGTTTACATAGGAAATGCCGTAAGATACATCAAAAGTGGCTGCAATCTGTGCAAATTGTGGCCACTTTAGGCATATCTTACAGCATTTTCTACATAAACACTGGCCCACCAGGAACCCAGAAGTCACTTCCCTGGCTCGACTTGGGAGAATGTGAGTTAATGCTGGGGAAGAGATGAGCAGGATGGAGTTTGGGGGAGTCGAGCCCGGCTAGTCTGCCGGATTTCCACCCACCAAATGAAATCCTTGCACATCCTTAGAAAAGACATGGCACACAAGGAAAAAGGAATGGGGAGGGAAGAGGGGAATTTTAAATGTATTCCTCAGCTGGAAAGAGCATAAGAAGAGCCATGCTGAATCAGACCAAAGGCCTATCTAGTTCAGCATTCTGTTCACACAGTGGCCAACCAGATGCCTATGGGAAGCCCATTTTAGGGATGGGCGACCCACGTGGCACTTGACTCACGGCACGAGAGCTGAGCGCTCCCGCTGCATGAGCCAAGCCGAGCGCAAGTGCCAGCTGAGGCACTCACCGGACTTCCAGGTCCCTGGCACTACATTGTTTACGTAGAAAACTGCCTAATTTGCACAAATTAGTTCATAATTTGTGCAAATTAGGCTGTTTTCTATGTAAACCATGTAGTGCCAGAACCCGGAAGTCGCTTTCCCCGGCTCAGCTCACAAGAATGCGAGTCAAGCTGGGGAAAATGTAGGGCGAGCGGAGCTCAGTGGGTTGGGCCCAACGAGTTCGCCGGACTTCCACCCCCCCAATTGAGCTCCGCGCACATCCTTAGTAGAAAGTAGCTAGCGGGTGATCTTGACATTAAAGTCCAAGCAACTGGGTATATTGAAACTATGTGGAACAAACAAGCTTAATATACATTCTAAGCATGGACACTTATGGAACCAACTATTACTGTAGTTCTCTGAGCAATTTTTAAAAGGTGGTACTCAAATTTCTATAACACTTGCAGTGCATGTATATTTGTGTGGGTCCAGCAAATACCTAGGTTAGTGATGGCGAACCTTTTTGAGCCCGAGTGCCCAAACTGCAACACAAAACCAACTTATTTATTTCAAAGTGCCAACACTGCAATTACACCTGAATACCAAGGTTTTCGTTTTAGAAAAACAACTCATGCAGTTGTCCGAACTAATTAACATCTTTTGTCTTAAAAGAAAAACACAATAACAGAGCTTTCAATGATACAAACAGTTTTTTGTTGGGGAAAAAATCAACTCAAAAATTATTATAGTACTGCATTGTACACATAGCCTGAAGGGAATTTATACAAACTTTTAAATAATTAGGCACACACATGTATTTTGGATAAGGGATTCTCAACTTGTAATATGATTATATGCCAGACTGAAATTGTATGGGGCAAGCTTTACTCCAGGTCCTTTCCCTGCTTCTACAGGTGTTGGATTAGTAAAAGTAAAAGTCAACCTGTACTAGGATGAACAAGATAAACAAGAAAACTAAACGTGCTTAACACATTTAAACACTTTATGTCTTGGACTGCAAACACTGCATTAGGTAAAAGTTTGCATAGGGCATGCTTTTGCACAATCAATGTGATTTTTGCTATTGCATGCATGCTGATAATTTGTCAAACCTTGGCTCATACTCCGTTAGTTTGAGAGCAACACATGCAGCACTCAGGTCAACTGTTAGGGCTTTACATTCAAGCCGTGCTCTGTGCATCATTCTTCAAAATCTTTTAAATGTGATAACAATGTAGAAAAGAATTCTGTAACAGGAATTCTAGAATAAAATCATTCTGTTCCACACTGTGAGAAAGAACAAAATCATTAGTGTTTTGCAGAAGGGGACAGTCTTTTCGCGATCTGGTGACCAATGGCTTGAGTGCCCACAGAGAGGTTCCTGCGTGCCAGCTGTGGCACCCGAGCCATGGGTTCGCCATCACTGACCTAGGTGATGACTTCAATGAAATTGCCATAAGTCATCCTGAGTTCACCACATAAGGCAGGGGATAAGTATAATTGATAAATGTTGAGGACAGAGGAATATATATAACATGCTTTTTGTTTGTTTGTTTGTTTGTTTGTTTGTTTGTTTTTGCGAGGGAGGGTTCTGTAGTAGAACAGAAAATTGTAACAAGCATAAAAGGAGATTGAAAAGTTTTGTTTTGTTTTGGTTTTTTTGTAAATGGGACAGACTCCGGGTCCACCTCCATGATACGTTCAATATGTAGCATGCAACTGACCCTCTCTTTCATTTTTACTTCATTTTGGAGGGCAATGGAGGCTTCCCCACCTCTTTTTTTAGCCCCCACATAACATTGTGTGTGTGTGGGGGGGTGAATTTTGGAAAACAAGCAGCTGGGGGGGAGGAGGTTTAAACTTCCCCTACACACATCTGGTTCCAGTTCAGACTGGGACCCTGTATGCTTATCTGTGAGTGAAAAACAAAGAGCAGTTCAAGCGGCACACTGTGTTTCTGATGTATATGTAGTTTGAACCTCAGTGGAGATTAACATTCTAGAAAGTAGGTTATTTGGAAATCTGTGGGACTTACTTTCAAGTTAAGGGACTTAAGAAGGTCTGGGGTATCAGTCCTATCAATGTTCAATAAGACTAAATCATCATAGATCAAAGAAGAACACGGCTTTAGCTAACCTGGTTTGAAAATTGGGCCACCAGTATCCTAAGAAAACTTTTGTGCAGCTCTTTCTAAATCTATATTTGTATCTAAAAACCACACTAATGGCAGTGAATGAAAAGAATTCCGGGGATCACTCTCAAATGAAAAGAGAGATTGTAATACATTCAGAAAACATGCAAAGGGTAAAGGATCAAACTGAATGTGCCACTGCCTCCTGCTGTATAATAGTACCGTCAGCGTCTCACACAATGCTGACTTTGATGCGCAGCTCATAAAATACTGCCTTACCAGCGCAGCGCCTCCTTAGTTATTTTCCAATTGATTTGATTTCCTCAATAGCAATAAGTATATGGAGGCCTAACAAGTGGTAATTAATATATTCAAGACACTCACTTTTGTGACAGGCTAGCGTGAGAATGACAGCAAGACGGGAAGGAACAGAATGAAATTGGTTGCTGGAAGAGATGATTTCCATTTAAAGTAACCTGCAGCTCTTTGACTCTCTTGACTTACACAGTATGTGACAGCGAAGTAGCGTGTGTGTGTGTGTGTGTGTGTGTGTGTGTTTAAAAGGAGGAACTAAAACAGGAAAAATACTTTAGAGTACAAATCATTAACTGTATTAGAAAAAAAACCCAATAAAATATTAGAAACATTTGCTCAAAGATTTGGCTGGCCAGTTCAAATCCATATGTGGAATGCATGCTGCCTCTGTGGCTTAGCGGATGCCTTTCCTTCTTGGCGCTCCCTTTCTGGCACCCCCAGCCTCCGAGGAGCCCTTGTCCACATCTGGCTCTTGCCAGCTGAAGAAAGCTTCCTGTTTCAAGCTCCTGTGTGGGATTTTTTTGGGGAAATTCCTTTTTGCCTCCTTACCTCACCACGGACATCCTTCCCCTCAAACACACATAGACACACAAGGGTGGCCACTTATACATTGCCCAAAAAAGAAGAAATCAGTCACCCAAAAAGAGGACAGAAGGGAACACCAATTTGCATAAAAATGCATACGCTAATTTAGAGTATTTATGCAAATTTATAAATCATTACTATAATTTAAATAGAAATGCAGTACATCTCAACATAGTGGGGAAGACTGTGACCAGGCGACTTGTGTGCCCACTCAGGGCTTGTTCGCACGACATGGGAACCGCAAGTCCCCCGCGGTTCCCGTGTCGTGTGCACGCCAACCGGGGGTGCCCCCGCGGGAGAGCCGCGCGTGGGACGCTCGCAAAGTGACCATGGTCGGTAGAGGGGTAAGCCCCTACCGCGCGTGGTCACCGTGCCGTCGGAACAGCGGGTGGCCGTCCTGCGGGGTCCCCACAGAGACGGCAGCCCAGAGCGGCCGGAGCGGCCGCCGCTCCAGCCTGTAGGGGCAAACGGCCCCTCTGGGCATCCCGGGCCTCACCCCCTACCGCCGGGAGGCCCGCACTGTGGTGCGGGGACTACGGGGTCTGCCCACGCGCGCGGGGCACCGGTCGTGTGTGGTGCCCCGCCAGACCCCGCGGACGTCCCCATGGTTCCTCCCCCCCCGGCAGCCTGGGTTGTGTGAACCGGCCCTCAGTCTGCCATCCAGGTGCTAACTGTTGATGGCCAGCTTCAAGGTCCCTGCTCTCCATGACTCCATTCTCATGATTATTTGACTTTAAACCAGACCTGGAATGGGCAGCCCATCAAATTGAGGAGGACATCTCCAAAGAGAGGACTGTCCTCTGTAAGGTAGGACACCTGATCACCCTAAGACACATACACTGTCACTGTTCAAAACACATACACACTTACTCCCCCCTTCTCTCTCCCACAGATATAAACATATAAACACAACCTTCCTCCATTCCCCATCCCCCATAGTCTCCAACTGCCCCCAAAATGCTGGGACTGTCACAAAAACCCTTAAGCCGCCCCAGCCTCTCACTTTGTCATGTAGAGTCCCGAATTTAAACTTTTAAAACTTTCCTTAAAAGGGTCATGCCATGGGCAAAATTGCAGCTAAGCTAAAACTGCAACCGTAGCTGTAATTTTGACCATGGCAGTGTAGTTCGTTTTAGGCTCGAAGAGCTCCATGAAGAGACAGACGCTGGGAGGATGTGTGTGCATGTGCACACACGCTCTACCTGTTGAAAAGGAGGCTGCATCCGGTGGCCTGGACAGAGGGAGGGAGAGGCGAATGAGGGAATTTATCACATGATTCCTATCTTTGTATTGCCAAAGATTTTATTTCCTAACAGAGCTGACTCTGTGTCTCTAACAGATGAGTTTACAGTGTCAGAAGGAAATGCAAGAAACTTCCCCTTCTCTCTGAAGCTCCATGTTTGGGGGTGTGGGGTGAGTGAGCTTCACCTGTTGAATTTGTGCCAATCCTGACCATTTTAAAACAAAAAGAGATTGCCCTGCAAGCACTGACCATGAAAAACACCAGATATCAACAATTAAGGGCTTAAGTAAGGTTTAAAAAAATTACAAAAGCCACATATAACATATTATTAAATAATATATAATATAATAATGTAATAATTATGATATATAAGATTTTGTTTATTTCCTCTAATAACATTTGTACTTGACCATGCTCTTTGGTTGCCTGGCCATCCCTTTGGCCATGCCCTCATGTTGTCTGGCCATGCCTTCTTGATCACTCCTTCATGTTGCTTAACCATACCTCTTACAAATTCACATGATAGCAGGTGGAGCAGTAAACAGTGACAGATCCTGGATTCTGTGCAGAGGGCACCACTTCCAAGTAGTATCAGAGAGTATTCCTCTCTGCTGCATATGCACAAGGAACTTTGGGACTGGTAGTTCTTGAGATAGCATGCATGTCACACAGGGAAGCACAAATCTCTCTGTCTCTCCAACTAGAAGTCCTAATTTAACAGCACAAGAACATGCTCTCTATTCCAGAGAATGGCCTAGGCCAGGAACTCACCATTCAGTATGTTGCTTGCTCAGCTTTGACACCGGTTTTGATTGGCTCCAGGTCCGGCACCCAAAGTGGCTCACGAAAACCACATGGCTATAGCACGATTTGCAGAAATTGTGCAAGTCACATTAAAACCACATGCTTTCCCACCACCTTTTTGCACAAATGCCATGGGCAGTTTGAAAAAAATGCAAATTGCAGTCTGTCTTACAGATGGAAGTCTGCGAGCTGGCTTGACTTGCATTGCAACAAGTGAGCGCCAGTGCATGGACTTTTGCAAAATCTGGGGGACCGAACTGAGGAAATCCAATGGATTTCCACCCCCCGAAACAGATTCCTCACACATCCCTACTCCAGGACAACCCAGATGTTGTGGACAGTTGGGGCCATCTTAAAGTATTTTGGCACTCTAAGGAAGGTAGAATTTTGGGGTTCCTATCCCACATGCTACTGCTGTTTGTTCCAGAACCGCATAAAATGGGTTCACGGGGGGGGGGGATCCATGAATTTCCTGGGATATTGATTTCTTCTATTTTTCATTTGCTTAATCAGTGCAACTGATCTGTATGGTCCTTTAAACAGTTTTATTCAATAATGTCTAGAAGTAAACCGCATTGAGCTCATGTGTCCAGGAAAATGTGTCTAAAATTCAGGTCTAAGTGTCTTTTGGACCAAGCCTGTGTATAACCTGTCTGGCCATGGACTCTTCAGACGCATGCATTCTAGAGTGATCTTTGGGGTTGGCTGGCAACAAGGAATCATTCTAGAATATGGACATTTAACTATTATAATTATACTACTACTACTACTACTACTACTACTAATAATAATAATAATAATAATAATAATTATTATTATTATTATTATTCATTATCATTATCACCATCACATCATCATCTCATATTAAACTTGTAGTTGATTAATTGGTTGAATCTTGCATCCCTACTTAAAACAATTTGCAATAAATTTGAACAGAGAACTGGGCAACAGTTGACAAAATGTTTAAAAGAGAAAAAGATATTTGGTCTGAAATCCTATACCAGTGATGGCGAACCTTTTTGAGCCCGAGTGCCCAAACTGCAACACAAAACCAACTTATAAAGTGCCTTAAATTTGGCAGGAAGGAGGAGGGGGCACTAGCTAATCGCACCCCGCTCTGTCTCAGGGCACGGCTCTTCACCGGGCGCGCAAAGATTTGGGGGTGCGCGCACTGTGCTTCTGAGCTGTCTGTTCAGTTAGAAGGAGGGCTGGGTGCCTGCGCAGTCCGCTTCTGGGGGTGGAGATGTTGGAGTGTGCCTGCCTGCGGAGGCCAGCGAGGAATGAGTGGAGAGGAGTTACTATGGAAACCCGACGCTGAATGCAGAAGGGGACGGTCTTTTTGCGATCTGGCGACCAATGGCTCGAGTGCCCACAGAGAGGTCCCTGCGTGCCAGCTGTGACACGCGTGCCATAGGTTCGCCATCACCGTCCTATACACATGATAGTAGTACTAGCCTAGTAGTAAGTCCCCATGAATTTAGTGGGACTTACTTCCAAGTACTGTCTACTGCCTACTGTCACTGTAACTTAGCACACCTTAGAAGGCAAAATAGTGCAGATGCTATTCTCTTCACACCGGTGGTGGCAGCTGGTGGTGTGTGCATATGGAGTGGCAGAGAGAGAGAAAGAAAGAGAGAGAGAGAGAGAGAGAGAGAGAATAATGGAGAGGAACCTCGGAGGAGACAACACAGGTGTTGGATCTTGCTTGCCTCTCTAGGCTGTTGGTGGGCTTGTCAGGCTTGCATTGCAGCAGGAGTGGAGCATCCCCTGTCAGGAGTGATGAGAAGAAGCCCACATGAAGCTAGGCCTCTGCCCACCTGCCTCAGCAGCACCACCACCAGGCAATCTGTTGCTGCCACCAGTGGCGTAGCGTGGGTTGTCAGCACCCGGGGCAAGGCAAGTAATTTGCGCCCCCTAACCCATGGATTTTAGCCCCCCCTGCACCCCCCACGCTACGCCTCTGCCTACCACAGCTCCCCCACACCAAGTAACGGTGATACCCTCCCCTCCGATAATCCCCAGGCGACCACTCCCCCTCGCTTGGCTACAAAGCTAGCCAGCCAGCCAGCCACGCCCCTGTCCCCTTGTCGGGGTCCCCTCGGGGCATCTTCCTAGGGGCTCCCCTCAAGCCCTTGCCAGCTCGCTCACTCGCTCGCTCGCTTCCTCCCCCCCCGCATCCATCCACTCACCAGGGGAACCCGAGACGGCGCCCTCGTGCTAGACAGGAAACACTGATTCAGTGCTCCAAACAAGAAGTCTTGTTACAATTGGAAGGGGCAAGGAGGGGGCGACGCGATACACGTCGCTCCATTAATCAATTCTCCCGTTAAAGACGCGAGACCAGAAGAAGATGCGATCAGAGAATTCTCCCCTGATGTTTTGCGGAACGCTTTTAAGTGGAGAACTTCCGTTTTTAGGGAGCACGAGATTGGACCAGATACCGCGTCGGATCCTTTAACAATTGCCACGAGTCTGTGAAAGCCTGAATCCATTGAGATCATTCATCCCCCACCCCACCCCGCCCCGCCCCAACACACACACACACACACACACGAGGAGTGGGAAAGCACCAACTTGACATTCAGAGATCTATCTCTGTAAATTTGCTAATATGTGCAAATAAACGCCATTGTATGGAGAGAGAGGTATTTATGCCAACGGACTGAGTGGGAATTGAGCTGCCAACATCTCTGAATGCTAACACGACTTTTACTTTAGAAGTAAAATCGCCAAATGGCGTGTACTTCTCCAAGTAACAGCGCAAGACGAACGTTTTAGTTGGACGTAACTTACGTCACGTACGCTCCGTTGATTTTAGTATGATGACTTGCTTCCGGGTAGGTATGCTTAGAATTGTATTCCAGTTCTAAGAACACTTACTAGGGAGTTCAGGGGGAATAAACTCATATCGTTTCTGAGTAAATATGCATAGGATCCAAGCATGTCTGGGGAGCTCAGCCTTAGCATTAGGAAAGAAAGAACAGCCGATAAGGATCCAAGGAGAGAAACCAACCAGACTGCTGTGTTCAGGCTGGCAGCACGTGCTTGGATTCCTTTTTGTTGTTGTTTGAAATAATACAGACGGCTTAATATTCCAGTGCCGTTTATAGGTAGGAGTTATTCCTTATTGCGGATCGCCCCCTTTATAACAATCCCCCAGACAAACAAACAACAAACAAGAAGGCGAGGATGATTTAAAACACACACACAGACACCGACACGCGCGCACACACAGAAAGAAACACACACACACACACACTCCAGAAAACACACCCGGACACACACACACAGACCAACAACCTTGCAGCAACCTGGACCAGAGCCCGGACGACAACAACACGGCCAGATCTCCTGAGTGGAAAAGGCACGCAGGGACACAACTCCGGCAGGAGGACGCCTCGCTTGTGGATAGAGATTGTGCTTGGTTTGGTTTGGGTTCCTTCCTCCCGCTGCCCAGCCGGGTCGCCATGGAAGAACTTACGACGTTTGTCTCCAAATCTTTTGACCAGAAAAGCAAAGAGAGCAGCGGCAGCGGCGGAGGCGGCAGCGGCCACAAGAAGGAGACCATCACGTCGTACAGGGAAGTTTTGGAGAGTGGGCTGGCGCGCTCCCCACAGCCAGCACTGCAGAGAGAGTGAGTGAGCCAGGCAGGGGCAGAGAGCTGCGAGTGCGAGCGCGCCCCCCCAGATGTTGCGCCCGGTGCGGCTGGCCCCCCCTGCACCCCCCACGCTACGCCTCTGGCTGCCACCACTGTCACTACCAGGCACAGGTGCTGCAAGGAATGTGTTGTGTCAGGCAGGGCTCAATCAGTTTGGGAAGAAGCAGCAAACAGAGGGAGGGAGCGAGGGAGGAAGGAAGGAAGGCTGCTGGTGGTGACAGTGCGCCCCACAGTAGTTGGTGCCATGGGCCACCATCTCCCTCACCTATTCCTAGCAGTGGCCCTATGGACTTTAGGTACGTAGATACAGGGAAATAAGTTTCCATAAATATTCTCTCAAGCATGATCTACATGATCATGATTTAGAGCATGATTTAGAGCTTTTCTACATGAGGCATTTATTGTGTGCTCCGGATTCCTTACTCACAGTTGCTTACGGGTTCTTTAGACAATGTTGTGAATGTGATCCTCCAGTTTTGCTTCTGTTTTTTCAGAGCATTTCACAGGGTGCTTTTTTTGGGGGGGGGGAGGGGAATGGGGTATTATTTCTGAAAGAAATAAAGTGTATTTTCCTACATGTTTAATTGCAATATTCTTCTATAGCACAGCACCACCTAGAGCAGGGCTCTCCAACCTTGGGTCCCCAGATGTTGCTGGCCTACAGCTCCCAGCATACCCAGCCAGCATGGCTAATGGCAAGGGATTCTGGGAGCTGTAGTCCAGCAACATCTGGGGACCCAAGGTTGGAGAGCCCTGACCTAGAGGTTATGCAGCAGAAAAGCAGGAAAGGAAAATCTCTTTGTGTAGAGCTCAGATCTCAATTCTGCGATGAAACCAAAAGTAGATACAGTGGTTAATAGCCTTCTGTAGAAAAGCTCTTAGCTTCAATCTCTTGTTCCTTCATGATAAGGGGATTGCAGCCTAGACCAGGGCACACTGCATCTCTTGGCCCTGGTAAAGTGTGCTCTTTCACCTCTTCCCATCCTTGGGCCCTGTGGAAAAGATACCAATGAACAGAGGGAGCTGAACACTGAGGAAAACTGCATATGCACAATGATCTGTCCATAGCCCTGACATTTAAAACAATAAAAAGTAGACGCAGATTGCTAAAGCATTGCTGCTAATCTCCAAACAAGACTGGGTAATTTGAAACCCAAAACATGGGGAGAAATTTGGTGGGGGAGAATTTCTAATTTCTAAAGCATCTTGTGATACATAGTATAGAAAACCTCTATTTTGGGAGTGGGGAGTATAAATACCCATATGTATGGAGCAAGCTATGCACTCTTTTAGATTGTGACTCAGACCTTTGTGTAGAGCAGAGGTGGGCAACCGAGGGGATGGCTTATGGGTCCCACACATGTTTCTGAAAGCATTTCAGCATCTTATCAGAATCCTGAAAATGCCAGCTTGGATTTAACACAAGCACCAACAGTGTTGATTGAGCCATCTTGACAGCTCAGATCAGGAGCTATTTAAGTAACTCCCTGGTTACAAGGTGTGAGATTGGAATCCTGACTTAAATAAAGGGGATGGAGGATGCTTAAAGCCAGAGGATGCTAAATAACATCAGAACAGGCTACAAATCATTTGAAAAACACAATTACATTTGTCAGCTTGAAGTTTGCTTCTTTCCTTATTCTTCTGACTGTCACACACACAAAGAATGAAGTGTAGTCTAAAAAGGCAGCATGCATAGTAATTATGCAATTTTGCAACCACAGGCTGCGTTACTTGCTTCCATAACTCCTTTAATGGGAATTTTACCAATAGTATATTTTTATAATATCACACTCTAACATGATACAAATAAAGTGTAAATAAAGCGTGTCTAAAAGGGAAAATTCAAGTGCTAGCAAAATCTCTTTTCCCTAAGGTATGCATTTATGAAGACTTGTAGTTTAAGACCCAAACATAAGGGGAAATAAACAATAGGCAATAGAACCTTGATTCATATTTGCAGTAATCCTTTTAATCATGTTTTTTTTAAAGCAAGCAACAGTAGTGCAGCTCTGTACTTTAATTGGCATTTTTCAGTGTGAAGGCCTATATTGGTCACAAAAGAGATTTACAGCTGGTGGAGGGGGGCAAGGAAGAAGAGAACAACAACAAACCCTGACAAGTTATTCTCGTGATGAATCTGATCTACCCACCAAAGTGACAAGCTAACATCATGAGCTACATTGCATCTACAGATCAAAATGCAAAGCATGAAAGATTTTGCCAGGTTCATTTGATTAACTCCACAGCAAATCTCTCCCTCTACAAGAGCTGGAGCTATGCAAGCAATACTAATCCTTTATTCAGGAGAACAAAATCCATTTATTTTATGCAAGGCAAAATCTTGGAGCCAGCCCCTCTTGCTTTTCTCATGCAAGATGTTCCATCAGGTTCAAGGTGCTCAGTGGAACTTCTGTGCCTTGTCAAGATTGTTATTATTAGCACTACACACAATTTGCCAGCAGACCACAGAAGGTGTGGGTGTGAAGTCAGAAAGTTGGCGCGAAGCTCGTTGGAGGATTACAGGAGAATTAGATGTGCACTAAAAAGCAGGATCAAACAAACAGGAAAGTAAAGCAGCGGAAGGACAGGAAACAAAGGCTCCTGCATCACGTTTGGTTCATACATGCACCTGTTCACACAGCCGATTACAGTCTTTCCCCAGCCTGGTGCCCTCCAGATGTTTTGGGCTTCCATCCACCCCAAACCACCATAGCCAATGGTCATGAATTCTGGGAGTTGTAGTTCAAACATCTGGAGTACATCAGGTTGGGGAAGGCCGGTGAATGACATTAATCGTCAACTGGTGGACTGGGATCAATAAAGTGGGCTGAAACAGTGTCATCGCCACCATTTTTGTTGACTTGTTTAGGTGTTGTTGTTTTGAAGAGAGAGAGACACCAGATTAAAGGGAGGGCAGGACAGGCCTCATATCGAGACGTTCGGCAGAAGAGGGAATTTCTACAAGGTGTGGGTTCTTTCCTTCTCTGCATGACAAACGGCACCTGCGGAAATTCCCCGTTCAGCACAGCTATCGGAGCTACAGCTCAGTCCTCCTTTGCATTTGGTCACCCCGATAAGAGAA
This sequence comes from Shinisaurus crocodilurus, assembly GCA_021292165.1. Taxonomy (NCBI): domain Eukaryota; kingdom Metazoa; phylum Chordata; class Lepidosauria; order Squamata; family Shinisauridae; genus Shinisaurus; species Shinisaurus crocodilurus. Next base: position 29,335 of record JAHFWL010000348.1, read on the forward strand.
AAGCAGGCAGGCGGCAATGCATGGGTAACACATTAAAAGTGGGACTCGTAACAAAAGATGTAGTGATGCTAACAGAGAGAGCTCCAGACCACCAGAACTATCTAGGTATCTATGACATCTTTTTATCGCATGATCCTGTTGCCTAGAAACCATTGTGTTGGCTGTGGCCTGCATGAAGAGTTTCTTGCTATAGAAATATAAATAACAGGGTATATCGGTGGGGTGTGAGGCAGCTGGGGGGCAGGACCTAGCAGATTTCTGATGGGCCTGGAGACAGAATCCTAGCCCCCAGCATTCAGAAGATGACCTCACACACACACCCCACACACACACACTAACAGCCCTCTCTGTCTCTAAAGATCATCCCCACCATCTCCCTAAATCAGTGCTTCTCAGTTATTTTCTGTCATGCCCCCCCCTAGGAAGAAGAAAACATTTCGCGCCCCCCGCGCGACTGCAAATAGTATCATTTGTCTATAAATTGTTATAAGTACACCTCTGCATAACACTGTATCCTTATTAACGTATAAGAGAATAAAAAAAAGAAAGAAATGTGGATCAATTTACAACAAAGAATAGCTTTATTAACTGTAGCAGAAAAGATTTAAAGGAGCACAGGATTTAAAGGAACACAATATTAAAAAAAACTTTTAACTGAGGTCAAACGAGCCCCCCTTTACGGAGCCTCGCGCCCCCCCCTGGGGGGGCCGCCCCACTATTTGAGAAGCACTGCCCTAAATGCTTTCAGGGGGCGGGAGGGGCAACCATAGGAAGGAGGAGATGGGAAGTCCACTTCCACCAGTGCAGTGAATCCAGTTTAAATTTCGACCCAACCCTTTTGTATTTTGTCCAGGCCTTTTAACAGATTTCTCAGTTCAAATTGAATTTTTCACGCTGGAATTTTGATCTTATCTATTGCCTCGTCTGATTTGTTTTTGATCGTTATTATCACACTGGCATGTATGTATCTACGTATGCATTTATAGCACTTTTGCAAGTCTCGCCCTCTCTTTAATCAAAAAGGCTACCAGAGTGGCTTACAAATATCAGTAGTAAAACAGTCCCTGCCCTCAAGCTTACAATCTAATTACAGGAGGACTCACAAGGGAACCAATGGGGAGGAAGGAGGGAGAAAGATGGTATTCTTTTTCATTTTTATGTAAGCAAGCCTGGTAGCCTTTGGGGCTGAAGAGGGGCAAATAAATATATGTTTGTAGAGCCAAGTGGGATAAATCTAGGTTTCAGCATAACATATTCCAAACTGCCACCAAAACGAGTGTCACTGTAGGCTGCTATGAAACTACGTGGTCAGTATTCTGTGTCGTTATAATAAAGCCCTAAGGGCACAATCCTATAGACAGAAAAAAGGCCTACAACTCCCAGCATGCCCCAGCCAGCCATGCCGGCTCTTTTTCTGTCTAAACAATCATAGATTGTGCCTTAACTGTGCAACTCAGAACCATGCCGTTTAATTATACTATTCTTTCAAAGTTGGATGCCACAACTGTAGTTTGACTGTTATTAAGGGTACAATCCTATCCATGTTTAGACAGAAAAAAGTCAACATTGCTGGGAGTTGTAGGACTTTTTTTTCTGTTTAAACCGGGATAGCATCGTGCCTAAGGTGTATAGAATACAGCATTTAAATTTTTTTATTCTATTTATACCCTGCCTTTTTTTCCTGCAAGGAACCCAAGGCGGCTTACATAATCCTCCTCCTCCTCCTCTCCATTTCATCTTCACAACAACCCTGTGAGGTAGGTTAAGCTGAGAGTCAGTGACTGGCCCAAAGTCACCCGTGAGTTTCATGGCCGAGCGGGGACTAGAACCCGGATCTCCCGAAGTCCCAGTCCAACCACTCTCACCACTACGCCACGCTGGCCCTCTAGTGTCAAGTTCCTTTAACAAGGATGTCCTAAACCATCTATTACTACATGGAATTAGAACAAAGGGGGGGGAGAAATTGGGCATACCCAGTTATCTCAGGTTTGCAGATGCCAAGGCAGCATATATACCTCAGTATACAGAGCATGGCATTTCATTGCTTGTTTTATAGACCTTTAGGTGCTGCTGCTATTGGTGGCATGGTTTTCTTTCAAGAGCAGCACCCTAACTCAGCAACCATTTTAAATTTGATACCCTCATTTAAAGTGGGGGGGTCCTTTCTTTTCCTACACTTGCAGTAACATTTCACTATTATCCAATATATTTGCCGAGCATAATATTTGCCATCCCCAGCTTGGTGCCCTCCAGATGAGTCAGACTACAGCTCCCAACATTTCCGGCCATCGGCCATTCTGGCTGGGGATGCTGGGAGTTGTAGTACGAGGCATCCAGAGGGCGCCAGCTTGGGGAAGGCTGGCCTCATGTGCTTGTGGATAGGGTGGCCACTATGCTTTTCCAAAAAAGAGGAAATGCATCACCAGAAAGGGCAAAAGCGGGACCCAAGCTGCATAAAATGTACATATGCTAATTTATATGTATAGGTGCAAATTTAGAAATAAAAATGATCATTTTAACAGAAATACAGTGCATCCCAGCATCGTGGGGAAAGACTGACCAGGTGACCTGTGTGACTGCCTGCCAGTCCACTGTTCAGGTGCTAACTGGGGATGGGCAACAGTTCTTATGGCTCTTTATCTTTTAAAATGGAATTGGACAGGACAGCCTTTCAACTATCCAACCTTGGGTTCCCAGCTGTTGCTGGCCTACAGCTCCCAGCATACCCAGCCAGCATGGCTATATGGCAAGGGATTCTGGGAGCTGTAGTCCAGCAACATCTGGGGACCCAAGGTTGGAGAGCCCTGAACTAGAGGATGTCTTCAAATAGAGGACAGTCCCCTGGCAGCCCTTCATTTAAAGGCACTCTAAAATGGGACCACCTGGCCATCCTATGTAGAATCTAACATCCTTGGAGGTTTTCAAGAAACCTGGATGGGATTTTGTCAAAGATACTTTAGGAAGAAGGTTTTAAGCCCTGTTGCCTTGGTTTCTACACAAAAGACGTGGCGCGGGATTCTGTCGCGTCGGCGCAGGGTCCCGTCGCGTCACTTCCATCCAGCCGGAAATGGCGCGGCGGGACCCCGCGCTGGTGGCGCGGCTGTGCAGCGGCTCATGCAGAGAGGTTAGTGGGGAACCGGGTAAGGCCCGCGAGTCTCGGGGGGTGCGAGCGGGGCTGATTTCAGCCTCATTACAGCCCCCCGAGCCAAGCGGTACCATCCCTAGACTTGTATGCTTCCCTCTTCCTTTGCCCACTCCCTCCCTGTATCCCAAATGCCTTTGCAGTGATGTAGTACTGGCATGTAGAGTGGTTTGGGAATTTTTTTTACTGCTCTTGTCTGCCACCCCAGTAGACTGGTGAAACAACCAATGGACAGGGGAGGCTGGTGACGCCTATTTCGGTGGGGCTCCTTATGCATTGCAGGTCTTATTTGGAGCTTTATAGGAGCTATCCATGGTGCTCCATGGTGGTGAACCTATTTGGGGAATGGAGTCCAGCACCATGGATAGCTCCTATAAAGCTTCAAATAAAACCTGCAATGGATAAGGATCCCCACTGAAATAGGAGTCACCAGCCTCCTCTGCCCATGACCAACCCATGGTTCTGGGTTCACATATAACAATGACCCATGTTTTAAACAACCCAGAATCCACAACCCAACAACAAACCATGGGCTCACTTTCTGGGTTGTTCTTAATTAATGAACCATGGTTTGTTAGTGTGGTCACGTTCTTACATCACCACAGCCCAGAATTCAAGGATGTAATGTGTGAACCAGGCCATAGCTTTTAAATATGAGGAGCCTGTCAGAAAAAGTGGTGGCAACCCTAATTAAGCACTAACATGGTTGAACACACAGTAATGAAAGCCCAGAGTTTTAAGAGCAAAGCATTCAGTACCTGG
>JAHFWL010000349.1:0-90018 GCA_021292165.1 Shinisaurus crocodilurus
TATACAAAAGTGACACTGACCAGAAATAAACTGGTTCATCCATCTCTAGTTTCATGAACATTTTCATTCTCTGCAAAACAAGCCCCACACCATGGCTTTTTGCATTTGTTTACAGAAGGGTGCAAACTTTTGCAAAGAGGTGGGTGTCAGGGAACGAAGAAGGAATATGTCCCCATTGTTTAGGCAGCTGAGAGCACCATCCCTTGGCCAAGTTAGACTGATTTCTTATGACCAGGAGGAGATATTCTGATCACATATGTTACCACTGCCCTCTGTACTCCTGGAAGAATGGGGTTTTATGGGAGGTTTAAAAAAAAAGCAGCTCCAAATACTTCTCCCCAAAATTATGTGCAAATTTATTAGAGCTGATAAATTCAAGAGAAGATCGAGCAGTTTTCAAGACTTTTCAAATTCAAGGATATTTCCTCAGAGATTCAGCAGGCTATGTAACTTTTGAATTTCCTCCTCCTTTGTATAGTAATCTGAAAAGGAACACACAATGGCTGAGATGCATTCCAGGGGATAGCATGCTATTATGGTAATCTTACCATTCATGCTGTGAAGAAGGAATAGAAGAGCCAGTAGGGAAGATGGACTCTGACCTAGAATGGCTTATTTTGATGAGGGCTCAACCACCATTACCGAGTCTTAACAGCATTTTCATTGAAATCAAGAGGGAATCTTTAACTGGATTTTAACAGTACTTGCTGATAATGAGGGCCCTCAAGAGCCTCCTTCCTGTGATGATAAGAGAGGGGTTAGCTTTGTGAAAAAATATTGTGCTAAGCTTCTCCATTCCTCTCCACACCTCCTTTCCTTTAAAGCTCTATTTATGGAGGACCACGCAAAACACCCACAGTGGGAAATAAAAAGTGTTTGCGTTTATCTGACAGACAGCTCTGATGAGCTGCTGTCCGACCTCAAAGTGCTGAAACTGTATGCCCAAACATGTATCACCAGAAAACTACTCCCTTTCAGCATTACTTCTTAGCATCCATTTTATACATAATTCCCTAAATGAGTTTTGTTCCTCCCCCTAATTTCCATAATCCTTGCGCTTAATACCATTTTTAATTAACTAGTTCCCTAATAGATCTATATTTCATTTACTCTCTCGGCTGATGATTCTGACTTAAGTAATGTTGCTTCCATTCTTTTGCGCCTTCACTGCCTTCATGGATAATCTGAATCTTGTTTTGCTGCTGCAATCTTTATTCAGGCAATTAGTTTAATGGATGTTTCACTGGAACAAAGAAATCTCAAACAAGCAAGTTGTGCCTCACTTCATATGACCTATCATACTGCGCATTACATATATTATATAAGCCGTCTTCAGGCATGACACCCATACCTTTAGTCAACATGAGTGCAGAAAAGGGCTCTATGCCAACTAGCCCCACCCCCTGGCATCTGTGCGTATGACATGGATGCCTGCAAGGAGGGGCCCTTTGGATGTACACCTGTTCAAACAAAGGCACCACATGACTGTGAACCCTGCATGATCAGGGATCCTGATTGTGTGGAAGCCTTCATGTGTATAGCTGGATGCTCAAAGGGTCCCTCCCTGCAGCCATTTGCACTCTACAGGGGAAATGCCAGGGGGAAAGGCTAATTGGTGTGGCCCTGCTGCTCCCCACATATGTGCTTATTGAACATGTGGGCATCATATCTGAAGAGGACTTTCGGGGCAGATGGAAATAGTCTCTACATAATAAATTGTCCACAGCAGTTCCAGAATATGTAGTGCCAGCCAGTACACAATCCTTCTTCTTGGCATGGGTTGTTTCCATGCAAGCTGCCACCAGGAAGTTGATATATGTTGATGCTATATACACACACCAACATGACATACACCATTTTCATTACTTTCCTGTGTTGCAATATGTCCTCCAATTTCCTGCAAGTTTTCTTCCTCCACAGAGAGGAGACTTCAGTTTTTCTCCCTTATACTGAGGGTACTTTAGATTCTCTTTGGTTGGGCGTTTTTAAGCTTATCTCTTTGTTGAGAGGTGGCCGAGGTGCTGTGGCTTCCCCTAGAAAAGTTCTATTACTCGTCTTTCCAGTGCTCTGCAGCCTCCCAGTTCCCTGCAATTCCTGACCTGAAAAAGGCCCACAGGAGGAGTTACCTCCTGATGTCTCCCCCTGGGTTTTAATTGAAGGGTGGGAAATCCAGGGAGGCTAGAGGCTGCCAGAGATGTGATGGTTTGTTGTATTTTATATTGTATTTTATATTGTATTTTATATTGTATTTTATATTGTAAATGGCTAAAACCCAAGTTGGGTTGCCATAATAAAATTTATTTATTTATTTATTTATTGGTACAATGAAAGAAAGAACACTCACACATGCCCCTCGGCCACACTGACAAGGATTTCACAAAAAAATTCTTTTTGTTTGAATTTTTTTTTTTTTTAAGCCAGTGCTTTTCTGCCAAATTTATTTTATTGAACGAGAACTGTTGGAAAAATGTAGAAGAAATTTTCGGTTTCCAGAGGTGTGCACTGACCACAAGCCTGAGTCTGCTTGGACCAATTTGGAGGCCACCCAATATAACTCTGATCCAAATCCATATCTCAGTTCACATATCCAAATCTTCATGCCTCCCATTGACTATTATTGGAAATTAACAAACAACTATAGCTTCTTTTCTGTTTTTCAGAAATGGATTACATTTACAGCATAATAGTCCCTTATTGGGGGTGGGGGGCTACACCTGCAAAATATCAAACAAATAGGTGCAGGGGTTTCTTGTCTTAAAATGTTGATATATATATATTTTAAAGGGAACTGCTGATAACTTTTATATTTTTTTGAGCAGAATTGGATGAAATTTGCAGGGATAAGTACCCTTTCTGGGGAGATCAAGCTTACTAAGTTTCAGATAAATAGGTGTAGGGAGCATTGTGCAACAGCAGCCTTTGCATTTGGGTTTTTTTTCCCCCCAAAGGGAATGCACTTCTCCTCCTATGTTTTTTGGTGGGCATTTGTTATTAAAATTACACACAGCATAGAAGTGGCTCTCGTTAACAAACCTGCAAAATTTCAGAAGGATAGGTGCAGCGTTCTTTGTGGAATGGGAGTATTCAAATGGGTGTGGGTGACTCACTTCCCCTTACCTCCCTCCATGGTCTTTTTTTGGGGGTGATTTGTATTAACATGGCACCAGGGCAACCAAGTGACTCCTGTGTCAGTGGGGCTCCTTATCCATTGTTTGAGCTTCATAGGCACTCTCCATGGTGCTCTATGCCATCCCCACAATAGGTCCACCACCATGGAGCACCATGGATAGCTCCCATAAAGCTCAAACAAAAAGATGCAGTGGATAGGAAGCCCCACTGACATGGGAGTCACCAGTCTCCCCTAAATAGCACATGTCATAGAGATGTCCTTAGGCAAGAGACCTAAAATCATCATCATCATCATCATCATCATCATCATCATCATCATCATCATCAGGATAGGTGCAAGAGCTAGAGAGTTATGAATAAAAAACAGTTTAAGACATTTTGGTTTTCTCAGTCAGCACCAAAGTCACAGAGAGTGCAACGAGACGGGGGTGGGCATGGATGATGGATCTGGAGCACACCGTGGCAGAGAGACTTGAACATACAGCATTTCCCAAGCAAGCACCCAATGCAACACCCACCCAGGTGTCACAGACCCCCATCGAACTTCTTTTAACGTTCCTGCTCCTGGGAGAGAGAACTAGCAAAGAGCACTGAAAGCTTGATCAGTCCTACAATATATATTACTTCAGCTTCCCTCCCACAAAGCACTGGGATTGGAGAACTCTGGTAAATCCATTCACTGTGATTAGAAGCTAGAGCTGCCGGTCACAAAACTACACCCCTTCCTCTCCTTCCCCTCTCTTCCCATCCTGGTGTTTCCCTTATATGGGAGCTTGGGGAGAATTGTAGCAATTTCTGGAGAAATGCTTTATGTGTCTCTGTGTTCCTCTGAGTCCTCCATCTTCAATATTCAGATTTGGTCTGTTTCAAAGGAGCCCCACTGCGATTCAGACATCTCCCAAATCTGTCTGAAACAGCCCAGTTTGGGTCAGGATTCAGCCAATTATGAAGTGCACCCCTACTAGTTTCATAGACCAGCCCTAAATCTGATTGGTGGGATGAGAGGTGTTCTTCTCCTTTGGATTGTGTTGCTATCCAGTTCTAGTCTAACAGATGCTAAAATGATGGATGATGTTTGGTATAATGAACTGCTACTTAAGGAATGGCAAGGAAACTTTATTCTGGGGATCCTTGGATTTCATTTATACCACACTTGGTAACGTTATACTGAGGTTGGGGAGATTTTTTTTCCCCCTCCCAGATCAGGCTGAAAAGTGATAGCTTCATTATTGTTAGCTATCCATAATAGCTGCATTATGTGTGAATTGTTCTATGAATCTTGCAGGACTCACCTTGACAACTCCTCAATTCTGCTTTTTGCACACTATAATCGGGATAGTTGGAACTGCTTTAATTAAAAACATGTTTTAATTACATGAATGTGAGCACAGCACTTCAGTGGCAATGGTGTTTCATGGGACTTGTTGAATGTACCTATGTCATGACATGGAAATTTCCCTTTGGAAATGGTGCCATGATGGTAAGCTATAAGAGGAGAAGTTGGGTACTCAAAGTACCTATAGGAAGAAAAAAAATGGGTGGTGGTGGTGGTGTATTCCTGCTGAGATTTTTCAGTTGAGGAAAATCAAGTTGTCAGGCTCATATGGGTATGCATACCTTTGTTCTTAACATAACTGAATCAACAGTATCAGATTTTTCAGCCCGGGTTCAGCCCGGGTTATAGAGATCATGCAGTGTGTAATTCTGCTAATATGATCACAGGTGAGAGACAGAACAGACCATTTTGGAATTGGGGGATCCAGAGTTTGTAGTAGTGCAGGCGAGGGATAGGAGTACTCCAGTTCATATCTTGGTTCGTCTTGCTCCTTTTCTTGTTTGTGACTTGTTTTTCTTTCTGTTTGAACAGGAAAAGTGTGCATTTTGAACAGGAGAAATTCACATGGTCATGCACATTTTTTCAAGAGTGCACACTTTCCCCCCATTGATTAATGCTTGAAAATGTGTATTTTACAAAAATGTACATTTTAAAGTGCGCACATTTTTTTCTAATGCAACTGCAAGTTTGGGAATTTGTGGACATTTTTTTTGGGGGGGGAATACTCTCCTGTTCATGTTCAGGATCGTGAGTGGGGCAAATGCAAATGATTTGCAAACTGAAACAAAATTCCTGGATGTAACAAATGTGGAAAATAATACATTTTCAACTAGTATTCAGAGTGCTCATTTCAAAGTGCTGATCCTTACATTTAAAGGTTGAAATGCTCTGAAACTGGGGTATCTAAAGAACTATCCAGAAGTAGAAAAAGAAAACAAGAGCATGAGAATAGCTTGTTAATAATCTATTTGACCAGCAAGTGTGTCTAGCACCAATAGCAACAAGCTCCATGATTTAATTATGCATTCTGTGAAGAAATGCATTCTTCCGTCTGTCCTAAAACTATTGGCAATCAGTTTAAGTGGGGCTACTTCTCTCCTAATTTACAAAAGCTTGCCTCATTGCATGTGGAGAATAAGAAATGCCCCCAGCCAACCAGTTAAGGCAGGGGTCCCCAACCTTATTGGGCCCGTGAACACATTTGGGAATTTGAGAACATGTTGTGGGCACCACCACAAAATGGCTCCCATGGAGGATGTGACTAGTCACATAATGGCTGCCAGGGGGGCCTGGTTAGTCAAGAGGTGTGTGGTGGGGAGAGAAATTGGGAAGCTAGAGGCTGGGAGGGTGGCGGGAATGGAAAGAGTTGCTTCCTGGCCCACCCAATCTTTGTCTGTCCACATAGACCTTTCCCCTTTGCTCTCTCTCTCTCTCTCTCTCTCTTGCTCCACTGCCATCCTCTTGCCTTGCTATTTTTCTCCCCCAACTCCTTTCCTCACTATTTCTCTCCCTTCCCCCTCCCTAGTCATCTTCTTTCTTTCCCTTCCTAGCCCCTAGCCTTGCTCTTTCTCTACTTTATCTTGCTGTTTCTCTCCACTCCCAGCCTGTAGCCTCCCAATTTCTCTCCCTCCACCTGTTTACCTTGCTGTTTCTCCCCCATCCCAGCCTCCAGCCTCACTCTTTCCCTCCCCTCTACATCTTTGCCTTGGTTTATCTTCCTGCCTGCTGAACAGCTGATTAGCAGCGGGCTCAGGAACAGGAAGGAGAACCTGGTGTCCTATTATTATTATTATTATTATTATTATTATTATTATTATTATTATTATTGGAGGGCACTGAGTGAAGAGCTGTGTGGGCTCCATGGCACCCATGAACACCACATTGGGGACTCCTGAGGTAGGGGCTATTGCACATAAAACTCAATAGGGCTTACTTTTTCTGTAATTATGGTTAGATAGCACTGGCTTGCCACTATGGTTGAGGCTTCATACTGTTAAAAATGCCCTGGCTGACTGAAGATGAGAAACTCATAATAACAAAACGAGGAATGACAATGCAGGCAGTGCTTGTACATTTGAGTTCTAATTATGCAGTAAATAATGAAGCTTTTATTAAGTTTTTGTTTCTGAAGGGAAAAAAAGCAGTGATGTTGGACATAAACTGGATCTTCTTGACAGTCAAGCTGAGAAACGCGTATTGTTTGGTTTCTTTAAAGCCAGTTTTATATCAAGAAAACAGAAAGTCTAGACAGAATGTCTAAACACATTTATTAGCTAATTAAATTTACATTGTTGGCATTTCTCAGCTACTTGGATGGTTGCTAAGCAAATTGTCTTTTTTGCTAAGCAAATTGTCTTTTCATTTTTAACATGTTATTGTCATACTTTTGTGATTAATTTGAGTGTTGCTTAAGTACTTTTTTCTATCGTATCCATTCCTCATTTTGTGTGTGAAAACAAGGAAGGGTAAAAACAAACAAACCTCAGTGCCAACATCTGGCAATCTGTTTTCGATATCCGAAATCAACACAAAAGTGAACTCGGCAATTTATTTTATACTGAAATGAATAGAAGTCATAGAAAAAGTTCCTGATTTACCGGTGGTCACAAGAAATGTCACTTGGTAAATTGGGTTTCATGGTGTGTAGAGAGAACTGCTTCAGCATCCCATATTTAATTTGGGACAACCCCCCCAAAGTAGTTGTGGGGGAGATCTCTAACAATAAGAATAACCCACAGCTGTACTTGGGCATTCCTAAAGAGGAGAGACTAAACATGCAAGGAGAGGGAGCAAGGGAGCCTCACCCCCTCCATTGTTGTTTTCATCATCCTCTACTCATAAAGGTCAAATTTCTGAAGAAGAGAGAGACTCCTTTATCTGTGGAGGTTCACCATGCAATCCAGAACACAGTCAGTGGAGGGGGCTGGTGACTCCCATGTCAGCGGGGCTACATATCTGCTCTGGATTTAACTTAGTGCTTTTATGGAGCTATCCATGGTGCCAAACCTATTTTGGGGATAGGGATTTCAGCACCATGGATTGCTCCTTTAGAGTTCAGAATAAAATCTGGAGTGGATACACCGCCCCACAGACATTGGAGCCACCGACCGGCCTCCACTGAGAACACTGGGAAATCAGCATTCAAAAATCACATGGACTTGGTGTCTGTGTCGTGACAGCTGGAAAAGTAGAATTGTACTGTAACTTCAGGTACGCTATTCACTCATGTCATTTCTTTAACATTTGTTGTGGCAATTCAGTTTGAACAAATTATTTTCTTCGTTGAGAAACCCAATATGATGATGATGATGATAAATAAATAAGTGAATAAATAAATAAATAAAAATAATGCCTTTCAGGGCACATTGCCTTCATAAGGCCATGTCCAAAAAAAATCCAAACAAAGCATAATACTATATAAAAGCAAAACAATAAAAATCTCATTCTTCCTACTTAGCATGAGAAGTACTAAATTAATTCAACAAGAGCACTTAAAAAAAAAAAACACAAGTGCAGTTTGAAATTGAAATGTTTTAAGAATTCTTTTGAAAACCAACAATTGTAGAGTCAAAAATCATGGGGTCTCCCCCTCTGAGAAGGAGTTTCCCAATTCATGTTTTTATTGGACCCAGCAAGGAAATGTTCCAAATTTGTGCTACTAAGAATCTGAATAAGAATCTAAGCACTATTTGAATACTCTGTAGTATTCATCTAACAAGTTTATTTTGCAAAACACTTCATCATAGCTATTTACCTATGCGTATTAAGCATATAATTTTAGGAATTCTAAAGAAATGCATCCTAGCTATTTCCAGAATGGGGTGCATTTGGCGCTGTTCGTGAGAAATCATCTGTAGGACCATGGGGTTGGATCCAGGATCTGCCTTCCTTGAGCAGAAGGGCTTCACTTGCAGAAGGACCCTTCTCCTGATTTCCGCTTGTGGAAGATCACTTCACCTCTCCCCATACCACAACTCACCCAATTCAGCAGGTCTCCTGACTCTCAATGTAGCATTTTCAGGGAGTTAGATGGGCTGCCATGGGAAGGAGGGGGAAGGGAAGTCCGCTTCTGCCAGTGCAGTTGGTTCAGCTTACATCTGGATACAACCCATAGCCTTTTCATCCTTTCATTCTCAACTATCTTCTTTCTAGTGTCACTTTAATTCTTGATGCAGCAGTATCATTATTAAAAACTGCATGTCTTAAGTGCATGCCCTAACACTACAAACCCCATGATTTGGTGCAGCTGTGCATGTGTCTGAGAACATTTTCAATCTTCGGTTAAAATGAAGAATGCATCATATTCAGTGAAGCAACATGCAACTCGTACCAGGTGGGCTTCTAATTTACAGCTGGGTTTTCTGTGGAAATTTCATTGTGCAGAACTGTGAAATGAAGCTGGAAAATACCCATCGGGATTTGCACGTGCCTAGTTAATTTTCAACCAATGACATTTCTCTGAAAACTGAATGCTTGGCAATCAATTCCCAAAGATTTTGAGCTTGCCCAAATTTGCTTACAGAGAAGAAGATGGTGTGCTTCACCAAGTCTTCAGTGGTTATTGTCAAAGAGCTCCGTGCTTCTTGAAACTTTTACACAATGCCTACTCATATAGGCATGATTCCAATGAGCGTTGCTCCCAGGTAACTGGCTATAGGATTGCAGTCAATGTTTAGTGCTTAATATGCAGATGAGCCTATTGTACCAATGTTCCAGAATATGTACCCAAAAAAGCAATTAACACTTCTGAGTGCTTTGCAAAATTTTATTAGTTCATTGCCTCTTGAGGTTCTTTCAAATAATGCTGTTGCACTGAAGACCTCTTTGATGCAGCATTCTTTCCCTTTGCTTGCTCCAGCTCTGCTCCAGTATAATAAAGTGATACTGTTAAGAGTGCATTAAATCCAGCACTTTCTTTTCAGTGCTTCCACTTATGAATAATATATCAAAATCCATTAATTGCATTAACGTTTCACTCTAAGAAATTATCTATTAGAGCCATGTTGTTCATAATATGCCATTTTACATCAGCAGATGATATATATCAACAAGTACTGTTAGAGAACAAAAGTCTTGTGTGCCCCCCCCCCCCCCGTTTGGAGGATATGATAATATAGACAGAAGGACAAACTGAAGTTTGTTGCAGCACAGAAGAAGGCTACTACTCATTATAGAATATATATTGAAAGAAGAATGAACATGGCTAACTAGGCTATGAACCATCTCTGAGATTGCTTATTGGTTAGATTTCATTATGTGCTGAGTTAGAGACAAGAACATCAGCAGGGAATTAATCTAGTAAAAATCCCGGTTGACAGCTCAAAGTATGCAAATAGCACCATCACAGAGAAGAAAGGGAAGGGAAAAAATAAATGTTGGATTAAAAAAGAGAGAGAGAAAGATGCAGAATCTCAAGTATTCAGAGGCAGGATGTATAACAATGACATGATCAGACATGACCACATTATTTTAACAAAGATCCATATTTAGAGCAGCCTCAAGAGAACAACTTCTGAGAAGCTAAAGCTTCACGTGTGAGAAGAACTAATTACCCTCTTGGCATTTCATATTCTGTGATCAAATGTACAGACATTGAGCAAAAATCGGTATTGACAGAGCTTCCATGAGGCACATCTTAAGTACACAATTAACTCTTGGGTTAAAGAGATCATAGAGAAAGCCATTAGGAAACATGGGACAAGAAATAGTAGGGAGATCAGAACTGGTCCCGTCACCTCACTTTCTAATATTCAGATGTACTTAAGAGATTATGTGTTCTGAGTCACCAAATAAATACTGTGGCACAATCCAATGAAGGATAAGCATTTTGAAATCCCTTTGATTTCATTGGATGAGTTAAGCACATGCTTAAATTTCTGTCATTTAAAATCAATAGGACTTAAAAGTACTTACATTTTCTCACATCATGATCTGTGTATTTTGCATTTTTTGTTACTTGAAATAAAGTACAGACTCCCCTTTGTAAGCCAGTACATTATATTGCAGGGGTGAGCAAAAAGTTGATATCCAAATGTTCTGGACTTTAACTCCCAGCATTCCTGACCACTGGGCTGTGGTGGTAGGAGCTCCTGGGAGTTGAGGTCCAAAACATCTGGAGATCTATTGTGTTAATCGATCTGGGTATTGTTATAAGTTGATTAGGGGCACGTGAATATCCCTGTTCAATTTCTGCAAAGAGAATCAGTACAGGAAGTACAGAAGCTCCCTTGCCTGCCCTAATTCTGTTCATGTGCACGCACACCCACAACCCATCACCGACCTGTTCCCCCAAGGAGCAATCAAAAGCTTAGTTTGGAAGCCAGGTTGTGGCAGTGATTCTGGTCATGTAGCAGCTCCTTGGATGGAAGAGGCATATCTGACCTCCCCCTCCTACCCCCATGCTTATTTCAAAAGCAGAAGAAGACACAACTCCCATCCCTGGAATTCAACTCCCATGATCCCAAGAATAAGGACAGGTTCAGGGCGCTGCAGAATATCACATGCAGCAGATCCTGAACACTTGAGAAGCTTATGGGGGCTTCAACACTTCTGGGAACCAACAGAGCATGTCCATATCCTTGCAGATGTTACTGCCTTCCACCACTTCTATCTTGACAAGCTCAACCCCTAGAGCTGTGGGGATTGTCATTACGTAGGGGGTGAGTACTGTAATATTGTAAGGAGCCAGCCTGGACCCTGGCACAGTCGCCCTGTGTGGTCAGCCTCCAGTTATAGCATCTCCCTGGGCAGTCAAATGTTCCCAGGTTCTAGACTTGCCCTGCCCACCCAGGCTGGCCATTCCACCCTGCTAGACAGGAATAGGGACAGACTTGATCTCATTTAGGTTCTCATTTTTCCACCACCACCAAGCTTGTTCTCTCCTGGTTCCATGCAAGGTTTTTTTTCCCTGTGTAGAAATTCGTACATATTTTTTGTACCCATTTTTGCAAAACTGCACATTTTTGTATGCATACATCCATTGACTAAAGTGTGTGTCTGTACATTTTAGAAATGTATACATTTTCCTTAGAAATGTACACATTTTTCTGTGCGTGTTCTCGAACACATTCGTTTGGTTTGGCAGATCACATCACAAGATCAGAAATGTACGGATTTCCAATCCCAAATTGCATTCAGGTCTATGTTTGATCCCGGGAGGTGTGACTTGGGTAATTTCACATTAAAAATGCAAACCCAATGAATTTCTCAACCATCCCTAGACAGGAAGATCCATGACAGGCTTCCTGGGACTTTGGGAAGCAGCAGCTTTCCTGGCTTTGACATACTCTGGCTTGATTCCTGGCTTTGCTCCCCTGTTTTGACTCCTGGCTTAACTAGGCCCCAGTTTCAAGCTCCTGGTTCCAATCTGGCAACCGCTTACAGCTCTATCCTCATGGTATGTAATAAACTGGATATTAGTATTTTTAACCTGACTGAGTGTAAGTTTGGAAGAAAATCTAGGGATGCACTGTCACAGAGTAAGAATTTTTTTTTGTCTGACCACACTTGAGACAGAAGATAAGCTTTAAACAGGACAGGACCTTTACTTAAAACAGGCATCTTCTTGTTATGAGTAAAATCAGGTAAAATAAAGAAAGCAAGAGTGAAACCAAAATCAGCCCCCAACTCCCTGCATGCATTAACCAGGTAGTGGCTTTTCAGTCAGTTATTTCCCACTCTGTACATTGGGTTTGAACTAATGGCTGTTGCTTATTCCAACACGTACAACAAACACACACATACCCAGTTGCACCAATTGTTAGAGAGCATGGGCTGGAGAGTGCTGTTGCATTCATGTCCTGCTTGTGGGTTTCTCATGCACAGAATGCTAGACTCAATGGACCCTTGGTCTGATCCAGCAGGGCTCTTCTTATATTCTTATGTACCCTTGAGAATTTTGCTGCCTTATTTGAAACACTTTGGTTTCCTTCAAAATTCTTCAGATACTTTCATTTGGGGATGGAACTCCAATTTTGAATTGAGTTCAAAATTCACTTTAAACAAAGCCTGTGTCAGCCTGAGGATATATAGAATTCCTCTGTGAAATTGCATTCGTTCTAGTGAAATCCTTTTAGCTTTTCTTGGAACTCTTCCACTATTCCCCCCCCCCATCCAAGCAGGGATCCCTAATTCACAGTGAATTTCACTTTTGCTGAAATGTTAGTACCAACTCTTGGGGGGGGGGGATGGGAGGAAATATCAAACCCAAATCTATGCATTATTGGTTGTATATGTTTCATGATGCAGGTTCTTGGTCAGATGGCCTTGTTCATGTGTTCAAGTGAATTCCATTGGGTTTACACAGTGGCAATTTTGGAGAAGCATGGATTGTATGATTCAAAGTGGTGTGTGCAAACAAACATGATGTGAACAGAAAAGCAATACAGAGGAATTGAGTGCCTGTGGACGTGAACAGCTGCAAGTAGGAATTTATTATTGTAGTGCCTTAACCAATTTGTTTGGTGTGTGACATCTTCAGCAACAGGCTGGTGAAAGAGGATGGATATTATCAATGAGAGTATCTGGATACTGCTTCAGAATTTTCATTGGATGGCCTAACAAGCAGGTAGACTATCCCACTCTTAGTCATGCCATATGGTACACTTGCTAAAACAGATGTTCTTATTTAAAGGACGAAGGCAATCAATTAAGTGGTTTATATACACCCTACTTTGAATCCCTGTGCCTTTTCAATGAAAGCAATGCATGGTAAATGTGTAGTAATTATAACACTTCTGCCCAGCTAAAAAAATACTTCTTCTCAAGTGACCTTGTGATTAAAATGTGCACTGCTTGGAATGGGGATGATTGGCTTTCCTAACTACCTTAGTTCATGCCCCGGCCTGCTCCTGTACTCTTTGCTCTCTTCAGATTTTCACTCTGTGTAGGTTCTGGTTTCAGATCCTGATTTGTAGTCCAAGATTAAACAACAGCTTGCCAGTTTAGATGTATACAGGCCTGTGGCTCATGCTGGCTCAGCTTGTCTGAGCGTGGAAAGCTAAGCAGGGTCAGGCCTGGCTATTACTTGGATGGGAGACCCCTCCTCTAGTTTCCTGTATTGAGCAGGGGTTGGACTCGATGGCCTTGTAGGCTTCTTCCAACTCTATGATCTATGAAATCTATGAAAAATCTATCTGATGGGAAATTATGATTTAACAAAGCCTAGAAGTCTTCAGTTCTGCTGTGCAACTGAAGGAGGAGAGAAGAGAAAGCTCATAGGCACAACACTCTTTCATAGTCTAATAAACCATGATTTATTAGGCTGAGATCACTCACTGCATCAGAATTACCATGTGTTGAGAATAAGAGATTTCTTGCAGCAATATGTTTGTACTGCCAGTAGAAATGTGATTCCGATATCCAGAATTTGCACAGAATCAAATGTATCTTTAGTTTTTATTCAAAGAGGATAAAGTGACTGAAATTTAGGTTGTTTATTATTGCATTTTTAATGATGTCTTGCATGGATCATACACGCACGTAGAACTGTTTGCAGTATCGTTAAAAATTAAAGGCTAAAGGATACATCAGTGTAATAGCAGCACAAGAAATATCCTCTTTCTCTGCAAGCCATAGTATATTGATTTTTGGCACTGCTGAAAATAGCAGTGGATCATTAGTAGGTATCATGCTGCCTGCTTGAGAATATGCAAGTAGGCAGAATGAAAGACTACGAACAAAATCAACAGGTGTGGAGTGGAAGTTCACAGATTAGAAAAAAGAAGTGGGGAGAAAAGAAGTGATTATTTTTCTTGCAGTTGGAAATATGGTTTACTAACTTCTGGAATTCATCATCAGTCATTTGGAACTAGCAATCATCATTTGTAACTTCATTAACCTCAAGATTTGACTAGTAACATGTATTGCTATGTGAAGTATACCTTTAAGAATGGTCAGAGACTTCAGCCAGTGTAAAATGGAAGAATATCTGAACTGGAGAAGGTAGAATAGTGGTAAAATGTGGTGTCTCTGTGCTAGAATGCATAGTGTGCCTGCATAAGACCCCAGATTTAATGAGATCTGAGGTAACCAAGTTGGAAAATGCTTCTGTCTGTGGCCTTCCAGATCCGTTGCCAGTTGGGGATCCCCCCCCCCACGGCACCTACTACGGGTACCTCCAGTGGCACCCACACAGCTCTTAACTCCCTGCCCCCTTCAAAAAAAATTGTTTTTTGAAAAAAAACATTGAAAAAAATTAGAGTGCCAAGTTCTGCTTCCTGTTCCTGAACCTGTCACCAATCAGCTGTTCAGTGGGCTGGAGGAGTGGGGAGAAACAGCAAGGTAAAGAGGTCAGGAGACAGAAATAGTGAGGCTATTAGTGAACAGAAACAGCAAGGTAAGAGGGTGAGTGGGAGAGAGCGGGGCTAGGGGCTAGGAGGAAGGGAGAGAAAGAAGAAGGGAATTAGGGATGGGAAAGGGAGAGAAATAGCTAGGAAAGGGTTGGGGGAGATAAGTAGCAAGAATAGAGGCTGGCAGTGGGGGGGGGAGGGGGAGAGAGAGAGAGAGAGAGAGAGAGAGAGAGAGAGAGAGAGCAAGAAAAGGGGAAAGGTCTGGGTGGACAGAAGAAAATGGGCTGGCCAGGAAGCAACTTCTTCAGCCCCCTACTTCCCAGCCTCTAGCCTCACTATTTCTCTCACACACACACACCTCTTGATTACGCAGGCCCCCACAGCAGCCATTATGTGACTATCCACATCCTCTATGTGAGCCATTTTGTGGTGGTGCCCACAGCAGTTTCTCAAATTCCCAAATGTGCCCACGGGCTAGGGACCCCTGGACAATATTGGGCTAGATGTATCAATGATTTGACCTTGAATTTTAAATCCCCTTTTCCTTATTTCTCTAGTAATGTGTGTAAGGCTGTAATTCTTTGTAGACATACTTTGCAGTAAGTCCTCTCGTATTCTGGGAGTCATTATTTCTGCTAAGGGCTGGGCTGGGCAGGCATTGAGTAAACGGCATGCCAGATTGGGGCCGTAGGCTACAATATATTTTAAAATGGGTCATTTATATGGCAACTTGACGTATGACACCTCTTCTCTGATGACACTGGTCACAAAAAATGCTTGGTCAAAAATAACCATTCTTTTTAGATACGTGGAGCAAAATATGAGAAAATTGCCAAGCTGTGTCTGGCTTCTTGGCTTTCAACTGACTCTTTTCCCTAGGTTGGGAAATGCATCAATTAAAAGCAAGATGCCACGTCAGCAGTGTTATGTAATTTCATAACATTATTTACCCTGCCATTTTCTTTTCTTTCCCTCCTCTTGTTTGCTCTTGGAATGCACATCCAGAAGGGGCATGCTGGGTAAACGATAGAGCTCATGCCAACTGGCACTCCACTGGGGAGATGTGTGTGTGTGTTTTTAACTGATGTGGCTGCTGGGTTTTTTTCAAACAAAGAAAGGATTTGACTGCTAGTGCCCCACAGAGAGCTATGATCTTTTAATGGGCAGTCAGTCAAGCATTTATTGATAGTTCTGTCATTTTGGCATTTCACATATGTTAAAATGCATGCATACTTTGAATTCAGCTGGGAAGTGTTACTGTAAGTAGTCCTCGTCATGCTGATGTATTCTGATGAGCAGAAGGCTTATCTGCGGTGCTGCGTATTTCTCAATGGATCAAGAAGATGTGATACGGCAAGCAGGGGCCACCGCTTGTGGAACGGGACTTTTGCGTCCCCTCCTCCCCCTGCCCCTATAGGCCCATGCACACTCCAAAACTGCTCCAGATGGTCCCCCAACCCTCCAGAGCAGATCTGGAGGGCATGTGGGGGTGGCTGCAGGGAGGAAGGAGAGGACACAGAAATCCCATTCTGCAATTGGCAGCCTCCACTTGCAGTATCACGATGCTGGATCCAACCCCTGATGTTATGCCGATAGTTGGTTAGTATCCAAAGGCGTGTGAGGGAACCATTCCGCCCCATTTAGCATATGGTCAGTACAGTGCTCACACCCCCTTATCTTTTGTGATAGCCCCTGTGGTCAGGCCTCTCCCCACTGTGATTCGAACCCAAAGCTTTGCTACGGTCAAATCCCAACGCTGCCACCACCTGCCAGACCTCCCTCTGCCTCCACCTTGTCCTTCCCACCACCTGTCACCACCTCTGCCAGCGCTTCAAAAATCACACTTTCTTGCTCCTCCACTGCCACCAACCCCTTTAGGGTAATTTATTCAGACCACTCCTTTTCAGTTTTAAAAAGGAGGAAACAAGTTTATTCAATTACAATTAAGGGTGGGGAAACAGATCGTGTTAATAGATTCTAAACGTTGACAACCCTCTCTCCCCTCTCTCTCTTCAGACTCCCCTCAGACTTCTCTCAGACTCCTCAACCCTCTCACAAAAACCCACTCTCTCCTTCTCTCTCTTTCTCTTTCCCCCTTCTTCTCAGACTACTACTTCAGACTCCCTTCCCTCTCTCCCCCTCTTTCCCTAGAATTTCTTTGAACAGTACCGCCCACTGTTTTTATAACACAGGCTTCAGTCCACCCCGCCTTCTCACTCTCTCAGCCAATCGGCAGGCATCTCAACATTCCACACTCCTCTCAAACTCCCCCCTCCCCTCACATACTTACTGCTATAACACTTTGCCCATGACAGCCCCCTTAGCTATTGCTTTTTGAAGGCTATAAGGAGGCCTTGATAATTTAGCTGATATTGAGGGGAGTCAGATCTTGTGGATCTCATTATTCCCCACCACCACCACCACCCTTCTCCCCATGATTCAAGCACTGGGCATGAATAATTCAAACAACTACCGTATATTGATTTTGGATCCTTTTTGCTTCTTTATTATTTATTTAATCAGATTAAAAGTTGTGATGGTGAAGTATAAAATGCTCAAGTGAGAACTGCCATTGATAATGATGATGTCGGAACGTAATATTTTTTGGGGGGGAAGTAGCTCAAAGGTGTCAGCAGCCAGTTTTTAGCCATGTGTGCTGTTAAGGCACTTTGCAAGGGTGTCAATGGAAATCAGCCCAGCAGTATTCTACTTTTAAGGTGCCAGAGATAAGCTGTAGGCATTTTCCATATTCCTTGTAGACAGTGATTTAAAAGCATTGGAACAGAAAACAAATTCCCAGGTGTTCTTAAAGTGCTAGACAGATGAATCTGCCTTTATACTGATTATTAAGCTTCTGGGAAGAATGAAAAGGAAGTAGTGAGACTCTGAAGACCACCAGAAGTGTCTGTTGCTGTATACCCAGATGGATTTGCATTAGTAAGGAGATATAGGCAAGAAAATCATTGAATCAAGTTCCAAAAAAGGGCAATTCAAGGTATATCCTCTAAATGAGGGGAAAATGTATTCACAATTTAACTAATGACAAAATCAAGTGCTCAGCACAGTTATATAGCTATGGGAGTGGAATAACAAATTCCTATTTGGTTAAAATTAAGGTTCCTGGGAGATTCCATGAGGATCTTAGCAATTTTTATTGAATCCCTCACCCTATCAACACAATATGTGGAGAGAAACTATGACTTATGCTAGCATGGAAAGCTAAGTAGGGTCAGGCCTGGTTATTACTTGGATGGGAGACCTCTCCTCTAGTTTCCTGCATTGAGCAGGGGGTTGGACTCGATAGTCTTGTAGGCTCCTTCCAACTCTATGATCTATGAAATCTATGACACATCTCAGGTAACCATTTGACCCCCCCTTCTCTCATAAGAAGACAAAAATGTTCATAATCTATGGGTTTCACCAATGTATATGTACATACCCACACACTCCAGCATTTGTACACTTAAAAAAAAAAAAAAAAGAATAGCTCCTTATAATTATCATGAACAGGCAGTGTCCATGATGTCCTGTCTGGTGGCCTCCTTAAACTTCACCTTCAATGTAACCAAGACTAAGGGCCAACCTAGACAATACATTAGATGAGTGATGATATTTTTAAATTGTTATTATCATTTTTTAAAAAATAAATAAAAATACAGCCATAGGGTTCCCTGATCTGGATCAGAACCATAGTGTGGGCTGAGGGGCTTAATAAGCAATTGCTAGAAAATAGCCACAAATGGTTTTTTTGTAGTCTGAATGTGGGGAGTTCAGTTAGACTGAAGGCGGCATTGGGTGACATCGTATCATTATTATTATTATTATTATTATTATTATTATTATTAAACATTAGCATTAGCATTTCTTAGCTGCCTTTCAAGACATCAGTGTTCCCCTTATTGTTTTAGGTATCTGATATGAGATTAGTGGTTGTACAACCTACTTTAGGAATCTGCTTCACTGTGC
This sequence comes from Shinisaurus crocodilurus, assembly GCA_021292165.1. Classification (NCBI taxonomy): domain Eukaryota; kingdom Metazoa; phylum Chordata; class Lepidosauria; order Squamata; family Shinisauridae; genus Shinisaurus; species Shinisaurus crocodilurus. Next base: position 18,721 of record JAHFWL010000349.1, read on the forward strand.
TCTACATGTATACATAGATAGTACAGTTTACCACAGCAGGGGAGCAGCCAATAGGGTTCTCTGGAGCGCCAGCCAGGTGGGCCAAAACTTCACTCTGAGGCCCCTCAGAGTGAGGCATCAGCCCACTCTGGAGAGGTGCACCAGCCTGTTTTCTGCTGCAGCAAATGCCACTAGGTTCCAGAGCACCCACCTGCCCTAATGCCTCGCTTTGAGGGGTCCTCAACATGAGGCATTTGTCTGGACCTGCCAACGGCAGTGGAGAATGTGCGTGCAACTCGCCTGGTAGGAACCCACCCCATCTAATGGGAGGTCAGGCCCTGGGTGGTACAGATTGCTGGACTTTCATCCCTAGAGCCAGAGAAAATGAAGCTCTATATTGCTGATTCCTGTGTATTTCACCATTCAAGGAAACGGTCAGCACATAACTATATGCTAACATGGTGACAAGATGTTTCCCACTGAATACCCGGTGCTGACTTGCACTTAGCCAGATATAACTAACCAACATTCTCTAAAATACAAATACACAAACACCGATGGTCCTAGGAGAGAAACCAAAACAAATCAAACTTCCACTCAAAACAACAAACCATGGAAAATATTAGCATAAAATTGAATTACTTCCATTATTCACAGTAATATTATATTTTTTGCAGAATATTATTACGAGTCCCAAAGCTCAAAGAGTTAGATAACAGGTCAGGAACAAAGCAGCTACTGGACTTTCCCCATACATATACTTAGAAAGCCAGTCTCTGTGAGAACCCAGGTTTTCCTCTCCACTTCTGTGAAAAGCTGTAATGGGAGCTGTCTTCCAGATCAGTTCCCACATATCCAGATATTTATTATAAACAAACATAAAACACCACTTCCCCTTTGTTCATGTAGGATGAGCAAAACAAATGAAATTCTTTTCAAAGGAAAGTATTTGTATGCGTGTGATTTGGTGTTTACAGTGAGTCTTTAGTTTTCCTTTGATCTGTTTGGAAAGCTGGCTGTTTAGTTTAGTTTTCATTTTGTTTTTCCAGGTGCGACCATTTTTGCATTTCTCTTACACTCATTTCTGGCAGGTCTTTTACTGAACTTCCCCTTATAAAAATGAAACTATTCACAGTTCCCCCAAAGTAATGCAAGAAAAATGGCTCACACATGTAACTGACTATCATCATCATCAGGCGATCACTCGTGACCGAGTAAGATTGTCTTCCAGGATGAAAATTTACAAAAAGGAGATTTTAAAAGGAGGAAATTCTAAAGAAAATTGTGTAGACGCTAGCGATGGGTCTGTAAGTGACTGTGGAGGCCAATTCTACATCCACACAGCTTCCCACAGTGAGGACACAGGTTACCAGATGGAAGATGGTCCTGTAAAGGATTCATTTGACGTGCTTTTCGCTTAGCACGTTTCTCCCTTTCGCCTTGCACTCGGGCTTCTTCAAAGTCCATGGAACCTTTGTGAGAGGCCAACCTCCATTTAGATCGTTCATGGGCCACAGCTTCCCAGTTTTCGATGTTTATATTGCATTTTTTTAGATTAGCCTTATGAACATCTTTAAACCTCTTATATTGACCACCGATATTCCGCTTTCCATCCTTGACTTGGGAATAAAGTAACTGCTTTGGGAGACGGCAGTCAGGCATGACCAACAACATGACCGGTCCACTGAAGTTGGCGTGAAGGATCATTTTTTCAACGCTAGTAGTCTTTGCTTCTTCCAGTACACTGACATTTGTTCACCTATCTTCCCAAGTAATTCGCAGGATTTTCTGGAGGCAACGTTGATGAAATCTTTCAAGGAGGTGGAGGTGACGTTTATAGATAGTCCATGTTTCGCAGGCATACAATAAAGTTGGTAATACAATGGCTTCATAAACCAGTGTTTTGGTCTTCTTACAAATATCCCGATCCTCGAACACTCTATGTTTCATTCGAGAAAACGCGGCACTTGCGGAGCTCAAACGATGCTGGATTTCACTGTCGATGTTAGCTGTAACAGAAAGATAGCTGCCAAGATAGAGAAAATGATCGACATTTTCCAGTATTGTCCCGCCAAGCTGGATAGATGGCATCACCAAAGGGTTAGCTTGCACTTGCTGATGAAGCACTTTGGTTTTTTTGATGTTAAGTGAGCGACCAAGTTTTCTGTATGCTTCTGCAAAAGCATTTAGGATAGTTTGGAGATCATCTTCTGAATGTGCGGAGACCACATTATCATCAGCATACTGAAGTTCTACAACAGAGGTTGTAATTACCTTACTTTTTGCTTTCAGCCTGCTGAGATTAAAAAGCTTTCCATCTGTTCAATATATAATTCCCACACCAGTGGGAAGTTTCCCCTCGACAAGATGTAAAATCATGGCAATGAAAATAGCAAATAATGTTGGGGCAATAACACATCCCTGTTTAACACCTGATCCCACTTTAAATGGAGCACCATGAGAGCCGTTGTTGTCCAAGACCGTAACTGTCATGTTGTCATGGAGAAGTCGCAAGATATTCACAAATTTATTGGGGCATCCAATTTTCATAAGGATAGTCCAGAGAGCTGTTCGGTCTACAGTATCAAAGGCCTTAGCAAGTTCAATAAATGCCATATAAAGGGGTTGATTTTGCTCCCGGCATTTTTCTTGGAGCTGACATGCAGTAAAAATCATGTCTACTGTCCCTCTAGAGGGGCGGAAACCATATTGAGTTTCAGGGAGGATCTCTTCTGAAATAGATAGAAGATGGTTTGCGAGAATCCTGGCAAATATTTTACCTGTGGTAGCTAAGAGAGAAATACCCGATAGTTTCCACAGTCTGTTCTATCACCTTTCTTAAAGAGCGTGATAATTATGGCATCCCTGAAGTCTTCTGGGATCTCTTCTCTTATCCAGATTTTTTGATGAGTTTATGAAGATGTTTTACAAGTTTGGGGCCCCCTTCTTTAAAGATTTCAACAGGAATCCCATCTGGTCCACTAGCTTTGTTATTCTTCATTTGATTAATGGCTTTTTTTACTTCATCCAAAGTGGGGAGTATTGCAAGTTCCTCTCTAATTTGTTTTTGCGGGATTTGCAAAAAAATCTCATTATCCACCTTAGATTTACGATTTAAAAGGTCATAATAATGCTCTTTCCAACGCAGTGCAATAGACTCTTTGTCTTTTAAGAGTTTGGTGCCATCTTTTGATTGTAAAGGGTTTGTACCATAGGTTTTTGGTCCATAAATGGCCCTTGTGGCCTTAAAAAAGCCCCCTGCATCATGAGATGTACAAAATGATGGCCCAAAAGAATGAACAATGGGCATGTTGTTCGTTTGATGGGTTTGCATTTCAGTGTAAGATTACCCAATTCATACCTCTCAGAGCCAAATGCAGCCCTGAATACAATTTGTGGTCTGAAAACTGTACATTTCTGAATTTGCAATGTGTTTCACAAAAAAAGAAAGTGAAGAAGAAGAAGAAGAAGAAGAAGAAGAAGAAGAAGAAGAAGAAGAAGAAGAAGAAGAAGAAGAAGCAGCAGCAGCAGCAGCAGCCAACAACATGCACACATCTGGAAAATGAGCAAGGAAAAAAAAATCTAAAATGCACACAAACACACTTTAGTCAATTGGTGCATGCATGCAAAACTTCATACACCTGAAAAACGGGCAGATGTATGTGCGGGAAAAGAAAGAAAGCTTCACTTGTATGGAACTGGGATGGAAGAAGACTAGCAGTGGAAAAACTAATTACTCCACAACATTGGAATTAATTGGTGATTCACTTCCACCACCCAGCTGTATTTTTACAAAATAGATTGAGAACCTGTTACATGGTATGAAATTGGATGCAAAGTGCCTTGCTCAAAGCAACCACCCCTAGTGTTAATAACAAGGATTCACACATAGCTGTTTGAGGCCATGGCATTCATAACTCATTCTCTTCATTCATCATAAGGATCAAGCCAATTTTGTGGATTCCATTATGTGATCCAATAGATTGACTTGTTCTATTTTGCTGCAATAGCTCAAAATTCTGTGGTTGCAACTGAGTGCCAAATGCCAATCTACTCTGGTAGGACATAAACTTAGTAGCATGTACATGAATGGTTGCACCACCAACAAATCAGCAGAGCCTGACTATAGCAACATACCATCCAACATTTCACAGATGAAAATAGGGACACAGTTGTGAATTTGTAAGAAGTATGGTTAAGCAACATGAAGGAGTGATCAAGAGAGCGTGGCCAGGCAACATGAGGGCATGGCCAAGGGTATGGCCAGGCAACCACAGGGCATGGTGGTCAGGTACATTAGAGGAAACACACAAAATCTTATATATTATAACTAGCTGTTGCCCATGGCTTCGCTCGTGTGGATTTTAGGATTTGGTACAATTGTTTTTAAAAGAAACATGAGGTTTTTGTCCAAACTGTACGAAATATAATTTACAGGTTGATGTCTTAATGTAATAAGCAATGTTTATTACAGATGTTAGTCAGGGTGTATTGGCAACAAAACAAAGATAGTTGTTCCATCCATATGCGACCATGAATTTTTTTGTGTTGGAATTACAAACAGATAATGAGACAGACCAAAAATTAAAAATTAGTTATTTGGCATCTGCAACCTACAAAAAAGCCCTATTAATGAAAAGTCCACCACCCCCCTCCTTGAAGGCCTGCGAGAGCTGTATGGAAAAGATACAGTGTCTCTGACTGAAAGTGTAACGTTTAGGCTGGGTGTTGGCAGCAGAAATCTTTTCTGACAGAAATATCTGATCTTAAAGAAAAATCAGGTTAATCCTGAGAGTCTACAAGTGATGAAGAGTGACCGTGCCAAGTTTGGGGTAGATCCATCAAAACATGATGGAGCCTATGCGACGATACCCCACACATAGCAGGCAGTCAGGCAGGCAGTAATTTAAAAAGTTTCCCTCCCTTTTCACCCCCTCAGAGAACATTCTAAATGGCCTACGAGAGATTTGCATACCCACTCCTATTGGCCCCTGCAGGAATTTATATGAACATTCTAAGTGTCGTATGGGCTATTTGCATAACTGCTCCTATTGGCTCGTGCAGCAATTATGAGGTGAGGCCGATTTGCATAACTGCTCCCCTGTTGTTTTGCCCATAGGTGATATGAGAGTGGGGCGATTCCCCCCCCTTTTTCACCACCGTAGGGACAGAATTTCCAAAAATCCTTCCTTAGTGGGTGTCTATGTCATAAAAACAATGTTCCTTCAAAATTTCACATTCCTAGATTAAATGGTTCGAGCTGGGCGTTGATGAGTCAGTCAGTCAGTCAGTCAGTCAATCAGGAATTCTTCTTTTATATATATAGATTATTAAATTATTATATTATACATTATTTTATAATATTTTATTAGTGGCTTTTGTAAAATAAATTACCTTTAATTGTTGATATCTGGTGTTTTTCATGGGGGGAGGGGGTCAGTGCATGCAGGGCAATCTCTTTCTTTTTGTTCTAAAATTGCCAGGATTGTTCCAGGCATTTTCAGGGCAGTTGGAGAAGGAGAAGAAAAGAAGGAGATGCGGAGGAGGGGGAGCTTTTGGGTGGGGGAAAATACAAAAAGACACATTGGGGTTTTGAGCCCCTTCAGCGTTTTGCTCCAACACCTCTACTGAGCTCTGGTTTTTAAGCACAAGGAGTAACTTTGAGGAGCTGAACAGCTTTGTTGTTGTTTGTTATTGTGGAAAGGCCCCAGTTTAAAGCACTTTTTCTGTTCTATTCACACAATTTAGATTTAAAGAAACACTTAAACTGGAATAATCTTACAGAATTTAACTAACTTGGATTAAGTTAAAACAAACAGTACAATCCTATGCACAGTTACTCGGAAGTAGGTACAAATGTCTTCAATTTATTTATTATATTTAATCCCGCCTTTTTTCCTGCAAGGAACCCAAGGCGGCTTACATAATGCTCCTCCTCCTCTCCATTTTATCCTCACAACAACCCTGTGAGGTAGGTTAGGCTGAGAGTCAGTGACTGGCCCAAAGTCACCCAGTGAGTTTCATGGCTGAGCGGGAACTAGAACCCGGATCTCCCGAGTCCCAGTCCAACACTCTCACCACTACTCCACACTGACTCTCAATGGGTCTTACTTACCCTGGGTGCCTTGTCAGAGGCAGCAGGTAGAGCGAGCGAGTGAGTGCGTGTTCATGTGTGCGTGAACACACAGACATCCTTGGACTCTGTTCCCTTCCTGCTTAAAGGTGCCATAGGCAAAATTGCAGATAAGCTAAATAGCTTGCAGGAGGATGCAGGGAAATTCATGGCTCTGCATAACAAATCGGGAATCTGCATAACAAAGTATGAAGCCCTGATGGCTTAAGTGTTTGCAGGACTGTCCAGGCAAATTCCTAGCAATTGGAGAGTATGTAGCAACATTGAGGCCATAAAGCAAAAAGTAAGGTAATTACAACCTCCGTTGTGGAACTTCAGTATGCTGATGATAATGTGGTCTCCGCACATTCAGAGGATGATCTCCAAACTATCCTAAATGCTTTTGCAGAAGCATACAGAAAACTTGGTCTCTCACTTAACATCAAAAAAACCAAAGTGCTTCATCAGCAAGTGCAAGCTAACCCTTTGGTGATGCCATCTATCCAGCTTGGCGGGACAATACTGGAAAATGTCGATCATTTTCTCTATCTTGGCAGCTATCTTTCTGTTACAGCTAACATCGACAGTGAAATCCAGCATCGTTTGAGCTCCGCAAGTGCCGCGTTTTCTCGAATGAAACATAGAGTGTTCGAGGATCGGGATATTTGTAAGAAGACCAAAACACTGGTTTATGAAGCCATTGTATTACCAACTTTATTGTATGCCTGCGAAACATGGACTATCTATAAACGTCACCTCCAACTCCTTGAAAGATTTCATCAACGTTGCCTCTGGAAAATCCTGCAAATTACTTGGGAAGATAGGCGAACAAATGTCAGTGTACTGGAAGAAGCAAAGACTACTAGCGTTGAAAAAATGATCCTTCAACGCCAACTTCAGTGGACCGGTCATGTTGTTCGAATGCCTGACTGCCGTCTCCCAAAGCAGTTACTTTATTCCCAACTCAAGGATGGAAAGCGGAATATCGGTGGTCAATATAAGAGGTTTAAAGATGTTCTTAAGGCTAATCTAAAAAAAATGCAATATAAACATCAAAAACTGGGAAGCTCTGGCCCATGAACGATCTAACTGGAGGTTGGCCTTTCACAAAGGTTCTATGGACTTTGAAGAAGCTCAAGTGCAAGGTGAAAGGGAGAAACGTGCTGAGCGAAAAGCACGTCAAATGAATCCTTTACAAGACCATCTTCCATCTGGTAACCTGTGTCCTCACTGTGGGAAGCTGTGTGGATCTAGAATTGGCCTCCACTGTCACTTACGGACCCATCGCTAGAGTCTACACAATTTTCTTTAGAATTCTCCTCCTTTTAAAATCTCCTTTTTGTAAATTTTCTTTTTTATCCTGGAAGACAATCTTACTCGGTCACGACACGAGTGATCGCCTGACTGACTGACTGACTTTTGGGCCATCCACAATGCCACAGGGAATTCACCCAAGCTAACACCTGAACATTTTCTACAAGTAGCAAAAGGCCTTTCCTTTCCTCAGATGTGTATCTCTTGTGCAGGGATTCAGTGGTGGAAGATTTTTTTAAAAAAACAACAATGATCTATATTTTACATTTTCTATGTTGATTTCTTTTAGTCAAATATGATTTTACAGATCATTGGTGTTCAAGACTGCATGGGATACAAATGTATATTTGAATGTGGGATGCAGGTGATATTCCTAAGAGGAGGCTCTTGGTTAATCAAGTGCCTTAATTATTTAGGGTCTTACAGGTATTGTTTTTTTATACCTTCCATGTCAAGTTATGTGTTGTAGAGCATGCACTGTCAGACTGTGGAACACTGATGTTATGAGCTCACTGTGCTCACTAGAGGCCAGGCACCATCTTCTGCATTGGGCATAGTATGGATGTACACAGAGGTGTGCCCTATGTAGAATAGATTCCTTTAGCAATATTTCAAAGAGCAGTTGTGAATTATAGTTGGGTAGGCCTAACTTCATTTAGAAAAGTGATGGAGTTTGTGAAAAAATGTCCTTCACCAGTGCTGCTGTTGACTGTCGAGAAGGTCCCATCAATGTTCAGGGGAAACTGAACTGCAGCTGCCTTACAGATTCCACCATGGAACAGCTCATGACTTTCGGCAAAGTCTTTGTCTTGCAATGTCAACCACAAGCTTCCCATTCTAGATTAGCTCTGTACAATCATTGGATAATACAGCAGGACACTGAGTGAGACCTTTCTGTCATCTTGAACTTTGTTGTGACATTTATTTTATTTTCTCCTTGTGTGTGTGGGTTTTAAAGAACAGCATCGTCCATGCCACTGTTGAGAAGTGCTCCCAATTTAAAGCATCTGAATGTCTCAACAAACTCAGCATGGATTTGGACATGAATAATATTCATAAGCTGACGATTTGCCTCTTTATAAGTCCTTGTCTCAGATATTACTTCTTAATGATTAAGACCACTTCAGACTGCTATGGGTCTGAAGTAGAAAAGGACTTTCATACAATGCCAATAGCTTAGCATCCTATTTTCTTGTTTCTGATTTTTATTCTAAAAGCATTGTGGCAACTGTCTCTAAAGAACAGCATGTCAGCCTGTTCTCTCTGGATATTGCTTGAAATGATAAATTCTTACTAGTGAATATAATACCATTCTGCAAGTGTAGATACAGCTGGTATTGGAAATTCATCCGCAGCTGATACAAATGTGTAAAGGGGCAATGGGAGCTCAACGTTTCCCCATCCCATATGTGATGTGTTTTCTTGCTTTGTGCTGGAGTGCTGGACGCTGTGTTATGAAGTAAATATCTTTGCCCCACATCTGGGATGACGACACTAGGCAAAATTTGTGAATTAAATCAGCCCCACAACTTATTAATGCACAAGTAAGATCTACAACAAGATGATGATGATGATGATGATGATGATGATGATGATGATGATGATTTCTTAATTACATTTATATCCCACTTTTTTTCCTCTTGCAAGGAACCCAAGGTGGCTTACATAATCCTCCTCCTCCTCCTCCTCCTCCTCCTCCTCCTCCTCCTCCTCCTCCTTCTCCTCCTCTCCATTTTATCCTCACAACAACCCTGTGAGGTTAAGCTGAGAGACAGTGACTGGACCAAAGTCACCTAGTGAGCTTCATGGTCAAGTGGGGACTAGATCCTGGATCTCCTGAGCCCCAGTCCAATGCTCTAACCACTACTCCACACTGGCTATAGTAATGTACTCTGTCTAATTCCATCACCACAATGCAGGTGCCTAATTCTAAGGTGAGAAAGAAGAAAGATTGTTCAAGTGACCCACCCTGGTTTTTGTCCCAAGATCATGTCTAAGACTGATCATTGTTCCTCATTGATGGACATCTGCACAGTTTACTGGGGAAGCTTCTTGCAGCATCAGACCCTCAGCAGTTGAGCAGTCAGGTTCCACAAGGCTGCTGGGGTACATGAGGCAACCAGTGCCCTTGGGTGTCCCCTTTCCCATTCCCTTTGAGCTGACAAATTGTAAACTCCTTTCATTATTGATGCTTCAAGAGTGCTCATCAATCTGTCCTGAATCTCACATTCCTCCCCTGCCCACTCTATCGCTGCCAGCTGTGACCAAATCACCACCCAAACTGCTGACCTATGCTCCATCAAGTCACTCAGCATTGAAAAGAACGGGGTGGGGCGGTTTCTAAAAGCAAATGGAGGAAAGAATCAGAATATTCCTACTTGTCCCCTTAAAGCAAGGGTGTCAAACCTTTTTTGGCCTGAGTGCTGACTTCCAAAGGAAAGGAACTTGGGGGGGTGGGGGTGGAGTCCAGCTTGGGCTGGGCCCAAGGGCAGAGCATGCAAAGTGGGCAGGTCCAGATGTAATTCCTACCAATTTGGACATCTTCCCCACCAAGCAAACAAAACCCAGCTTAATTCTCAGCAAGTTTACTCAGGAGTAAGCTCTCCTGAGTGCAACAGCTCTCTTGCCTGCAAAATGCACAGCTCAGCTCTTTGCAGGGTCTTTAAAGGGTAACTGCCCATGGTGCTGGAGGTTCCCTCTTCCTGCCCTACAGGCAACCAACTAATCCCACAGTGCCAGTCATTGGGCAGTGCCAGCGCCGCACTGAGGGAAAATGACAAGCTTTCTCCGTCCATCGTCCTATGGAGCGTGCGCCCTCAGGAAGTGTGCTTGGCCCCCACTCTCTTGGCTTTTAGAAAGGGTGTGACGACACGTCTTTTTAATCTAGCCTTTTAATTTACGTAGTTGTTTTCTTGTTCTCATGTTTTACAGTTTTTAATGTTCCCATCTTTATTGTTTTAACGTTTTATCATTTTAAATTGCTGAGCACTGCCTCGATAACTTTTTAGCAAATAAGGTGGTATATTAATGTGGGTAATAAAGAAATAAGTGCTAAATATGTTCCCCTAGCAGCTCATTCCCCCACAAACCTGTGTGACCATGCCTCTGACGTTCCAGGCCTCAAGAATTTTCCCAGAATGAGTTTGGGCAAGGGCACTGGCTCCTATGTTAGACACGTAGATGAAATCTTAGTGCTGGGCAAAGTCCGCCTCTCCTTGTTAGACCTTTCCCCCCCCCTGTCGGAGGTTGAGGTAGACATTTGGGGATGGAGAGAAACTCTTATGACTTCTGAGTGTGTGGGGTGGGGAGGGAAGGATTACAAACTCATTACAAGGTGGACCGATGGCTTCTTTCTTTTTTGTTTAACAGTTTTAAAATGCTGCTGCAACGAGCATCAGCCAGCATCGCAGCTCTAGGCAGTGGGCAGCGGGCAGCCATTTTTCCCCACTCAGAGCCATGGGAGCCACATAATGTTTGTCGTCACACTGCATTTTCCCGGGAACTTTTGTGGCTCCATTCTGAAACGAGCAAGATCCATGCTGCTGGCTGGCACTGAGCCAAGCACGGCAACACTTTTAAACAGTTAAAGAAAGATAAAAAGAGAGAAATCCTTGAACTGCCTTGAAATGAGTTTGCAAGTAAACTTTCTCCCTCTTACTCAAACATTGTCCCCAACTACACAAAGCTCCTGATCTCCAGGGAGGTCTTTGCTTCCAGAAAGGCTCCAAGGATTGACCTGGATTGAACATCTGGTCAAACCCTAGTAGATTTGTCTGATTTAGATTATTCAGTTAATCAGTGTATCTTGGGCTCTGTGTGTACAACATTCCAGCTTTCTGGGTCATGTTCGTGCAGCTTAAATCTCAGGAAATATTTTATGCTTCCCTTTTGAGAAGTTGATGTACACGAGCCCCCCTTTCAGACCTTTGTGTAATTGGTATGTCCTGACCCCTAGTCATGTGTTTGGGTACATATGGCCTTAAAGTGGGATGGGGGTACAGATATAACCCCCCCAATGTCTCCATATGTGTGAGCTCCACATCTGAGCTTCACACATTCAGCATGTGTGGTCCCTTCCCTCTCTTAAGTTCACACACATTCATCCGCATAGGGCTTTGAACTATGTGGCCCAGTTTACATGTAATGAGAAGCCATCATGGGTGATTTTCCTCGCAGGGCTTCTCATTGTGGTGGTGGCTGCCATTTTGAATATTCATGGCATGGTGTGGGCACACCATAGCTTCTTGTTATGTGCGAACCCAGCGAGGTTGGGTTGTTGGGGTGGTTGACAAGCCACTGTAACCCTAAAACAGCCCATGGGTTCTGGGTGGCTTGCCAACCACCCCAACAACCCATCCACACCAGGTTCACATGTAACAAGAAGCCATGGTGGCGGGGACTTGGATCACCAACCTGGCGCCTGCAGGTGCTACAACCCACTGTGGCTAATAACCACTGTAGTTTATCTCAAGGAGCGTCTCCAGCAACATCAAGTAGGCCGCTCAACAAGATCCACCACGGACGGCCTTCTCCTTATCCCATCAGCCAGAGCAGCCAGGCTGGAGGGGACTAGGAATAGGGCCTTTTCTGTGGCAGCCCCCAAACTGTGGAACTCTCTCCCCAGTGACCTCCGCCATGCCCCCTCGTTGATGAGCTTCTGCCGTTGATTAAAAACATGGCTTTTCAGGTGGGAATATGGGGTGGGTTAGGATTTAAACATTTTATACAGTTTTAAGTGTATTTTAATCTGTTTTGTTTTATTGTATGTTGTACATCGCCCAGAGTGGCCGGGTACCAGCTAGATGGGCGATTTAAAAATACAATAAATAAAATAAATGTATAAATAAATAATAAGCCACTGTGCACTGAAGTAATGCTTAGATTGTTTTCTGTGGGGCAGTGGAGTACCTTGGCTGCTTGGGAAGATACTTTTACCTGTATCAAGGTAAAAAAAAAATTAATTGTTTGAGAGAGTAAGCAGGGTGTTTCTTATGGACATGTGCCTGGGCATAACCACTTCAGACTGGGAGCGAGGGCTCATGTGAATGCATTCCAGAACCCATCCCCCTGACATCTCATTTTCTCTGTGGAGGTAATTTGTAGTATGGAGAAGCATTTGCTAAAAATTTGCTAAGAAATGCCTGTGGAACAGGACTACCACTGTGGGTTTGCCTTCACTCAGTCAGCAATAGCTGGCTATTGTCTTGGACTTGGCAAAGGAAAGTTCATAGCCTAGGATATTCAGATGATGTGTCTCTCCAGGGGAGCTAACGCTAGATGATTTTTGTGAGAGGCAAAGAAGGGGAGAGGGGACATGCCTTTTCCTTTCCCAGCTCTGAAGTGTGTGATCTGGATCCCTGTGTGAAAAGAAACAATAGGAACTGCACTTCTGAGTTGGGGAAAGAAGACAGATTGGGATAGGCACAAAGAGAAGGATGATGGGCTGAGTTTTTGTTTCTCTGTAAACTAACAGCATCTGAGGATTCAGGGATGGAGATCTGCTGTGGGAGCAGTGGGGGGCACTTTGCCCATCCGTTGGAGTGTCTAAGCTATGCTCAACCCGTGTATTTGTAAATTAAACTGTTATTATTAGCAGGGGAGGCCGGTGACTCCTATGTCAGTGGGGCTCCTTATCCGTTGCAGCTTTTATTCTGAGCTTTAGAGGAGCTATCCATGGTGCTCCGTATAGTGGTGAACCTATTTTAGGGATGGAGTGCAGCACCATGGACACCTCCTCTAAAACTCAGAATAAAAGCTGCAATGGACGAGGAGCCCCACTGACATAGGAGTCACCAGCCTCCCCTGATTCTTAGATGATGCCAATAAGCCTCCAGTGACCCCTTTCCAAAGGAAACCAAACCCACATAAGCATTGTCCCCCCTGGAAGTTCTCAGTGCTCAGGGTAGTGGAGTGTACGTAACACAGTCAATCCTGTGTTGGTCCCCAAGGATTCCTTGGACCAGGGGTGTAGAACCTCTTTCAGCCTGAGAACTAAATTCCATTTCAGAGGAGCTCTCAGGAGCCACATTCTAGTGGTGGGCAGGGCCAAAAAACCAAAAACCCAGCATATTTTACCTTAAAGTTCCTACTGCGAGTAGCTAAGCCAGTAACTAATCATTTCAACCTTTCAGAATGAAGAAAAAAATCTGCACAAAAGCCATGAAACCATCAGACAATCAGTGGTTGGGGGAAAACTGGTGGGAAAAGGGGAACTTCTTCAAAGGGCTGGATTAGGACACCCTGAGGGCCAGAATTTGCCCCTAGGCCTGAGGATCTCCACTTCTGCCTTACACGATGCCCAGCACGTATCAAATGTCGGGGCTCTGTTTTACCAGGAAGTATTGTAACGGTGAAGTTCCAGTTAAAAAGACTATGGGCACCTAGAGGGCCATAGGATGCTTCAGATTCCCAGCTCCGAGGTCAGAAAAGAGCTCTGGCCTCGGAGCTGGGGATCTGTGCTTGGATCACCTTCCCTCCACCTTGCAGCTGGCACAGAAATAACCACGCCAGCTGCTTCTCTGAGGCCTGACAGTGCTCCAACCCCCTTCTCTCCCTGTCCAAAGCAGGACAGCTAGATGGCCAAAACTGCCCATCTAGCTGATTTTCAGGGCGGGAGTAGCAGGGAGACAAAGATTGCTTCCATGTTCCTCCCAACCTGCATAAGATGTCCATAATCCTCAGAGGGTTTATGGGCATCCCCATTGGATTGTGCTCTAAAAATCTCTTATAGTTATTGAGTTGTTTCCAGCTCTGTCCTTCCCCTTATAGAAGCCTTTTTGATCTAGCAGAGGATTCTGTGAATGGAAGGGGTTAGGTAAAATTTCTCTAAATTCCACTTCCCTCTGCAGAACCCCAGCTAATCTCCTTCTGACATTTGGGGAGATCCTCCAGAACAGCATGGGAGGTGATGCAGGTACTGTAAGAGAAAGGGGACATTTGTAAAAATCGCTTCCCCCTCACTTTGGTTCATGGAAGCCTCTGATGGATGAAAGAGCTGCCTGTGAATTGGAAGGACACAATTGGATACAACCCATTATATTTAAACTATATCAAGAGCCCAATCAAAGCCTTAGGAAATTTGGAATGAATTGGTGATTGTAATGTAAACCATGGTTGTTGACCTTTCATTGGGAACTTTTAGGGACAGTTCTGTAGTTCCAACTCATTCCTACAATTTTTCAGTGTTTCATAAGTAGCAAATCATTTTTGCTGTGAGACAGATCTGCAAAACTGGTTTAGCTCTACTGATCACACTTCTAAGTGCCTACCTGCTGCACAAATGGTCTGACCACAGCCAGGTTTCTATGATCTCATAAATTTTCCTGAAATTATAAGTAAGGGCAAAACATTTCCAGAGTTTCTGCCAAGCCTGTTAACAGTGGACCAAGAAAGTAACTGAAAGTCATCCCTGAAATTACCTTGGCCTTGGTACAGAAAGTTTATTTTTATCTTCTATTTTATTGTTATCAGTTATTTATTGCTGGTGTTGCTGGGTTTGCCAGACATCCAGAACTTTTCTATTGAGGGCAATGGATTAGGAAATGCCCCCTAATATTAAGAGAGAACACCCGGAGCTCCTCCAAAATGTCATTATTTTACCTTTTGATCACAGTTTTAATATAGGGCCATTTCAGGGGGCAGGACCATAGTCCAGTGGTGGTGCACATGCTTTGCATGCAGAAGGTCCCAGGTTTGATTCCCAGCATCTCCAGGTAGGGCTGGGAAATGAAAGACCCCTTCCTGAAACCCCAGAGAGCTGCTGCCACTCCATTTCGTACAATACTGGACTCCAATGTTCAACTGTGGCATGCATTATAAACATCGAAAACTGGGAAGCTCTGGCCCATGAACGATCTAAATGGAGGTTGGCCTCTCACAAAGGTTCCATGGACTTTGAAGAAGCCCGAGTGCAAGGTGAAAGGGAGAAACGTGCTAAGCGGAAAGCACGTCAAACGAATCCTTCACAGGACCATCTTCTTTCTGGTAACCTGTGTCCTCACTGTGGGAAGCTGTGTGGATCTAGAATTGGCCTGCACAGTCACTTACGGACCCATCGCTAGAGTCTACACAATCTTCTTTAGAATTTCCTCCTTTTATCCCGGAAGACAATCTTACTCGGTCACGAGTGATCGCCTGATGATGATGATGATGATTTCTACATAAATAAAATGCATGTCTGTGGCATATCTGTATGACAGGTTTGCTGACAATGATGAGAAAAACCTGGAAAGAGTGGACTCCATATAAATGACTGGCAATGTATCATCACACACACCCTGTTTCCATAAAACGAGGCTTACAAACCAGAAGAATAGTACAGGAACATAGGAAGTTGCCTTATACTGACTGGGTTCAGAAAACAGTATAACGGAGTGTGGGTTGAGTGTGGGTTGTCATTGAACCATGGGTTGTTGAAATGTGGGTTATTGTGTTGTCTGAACCCAGCTGTGCTAACAAGCCATGGCTTGTTAACCATGAAGAGAACCCATTGTTTGTGTAGGGTTGTGAACTGTGGGTTGTTCACCATGGTTGTGAACTGTGGGTTGTTCACCATGGTTTGTTATCATAGGATATCATAGGATCATAGAGTTGGAAGGGGCCTACAAGGCCATCGAGTTCAACCCCCTGCTCAGTGCAGGAAACAGCCGGGTTCAGACAACATGATAACCCACGTTTCAGCAACAACCCATGGTTCAATGACAACCCACATTCAATCCATACACAATCCTTGAGAGTGGGGGTTATCATGTTGTCTGAACCCAGTCATTGAGTCAGGCTATGGGTCCATCTAAGCTAGTATTGTTGACACTGACTGACAGTGGCTCTCCAGGGTTTTGGGCAGGAATTTTTCCAGTCCTACCTGGAGGTGCCAGAGATTGAACCTGGGACCGTCTGCATGCAAAGCAGGTGCTCTCTCATTGAGCTACAGCCCATACCTGACTTTTAGACATCTTATTTTCTTACTCAAGTAGATGTATATAAGGAAAATCTGAACAAGATAGTTACTAAAATACTGCTTATGTTATGAAAGTATTATTAAAATGCTACTAATAGTCTTAGTTTTAGATTAATTTTAAATTAATTTTAAATTGTATCCTTTTTTCCCCCTCTTGGAGATGTGTCTCATTTGCAAGTAAGTACAGGTTTGGGGGTAGGGTAGTGACATTGTATCACTTTATGGATGTCCCCATTGCCTCTGCCCCATCCGTAGTACATCTCATTGAGTTACAGCAGGGAGAACAATGATTAATGACAAGTTGGTTTAATAGGGCTCTTATGAACAATTTGCAGAGATTAGGAAGATGTTTTGTTGGACACATTTCACCATTGCAAGCTCGGTGACTATTTTCTGAAGTCATCTGAATCAACATGTAATGGATAGCTTCTCCCCCCTTTCCGATAGCTCTTTTATCGTGCAGGTGTAGCTAAATGGGAAAAAAAAAATGTCTACAGAGGGAAATAGCTTATTTGCCATTGTTATTTAATGTCTCTAGTTAGGCAGCATTTCTAGACACCACTTCATTCTGACTTCCTGAAGCCAGACAAGACTGTAACAAACTTGGGACAGACTGGATCCGTCATCGAAGTCTCCCCAGTGGAGCTGCTACAAACTCGGAGAGATCCATCTGTGGTTGTTTAAAAAAAACAACAGGGTTACCACTGCAGTTTCTAAAAACCTTGATTGAATTTGGCAGCTGCAAAGGTTTTACTGAGGATATTCCCTTGCTTCATCTATAGTGCTTCCAGAGGGAATGGACCAGGAAGGGTATGTTGGGTGGGGGCAGTGAAAGCTGTTAAGCTGTGTGTGTGAACTAAATCAAATCCCTTTTTACACCTTCTGGCAACAGCCTCAGCACACAACAGGGAAAGTTGTCACAGGTTATTGTGCAATCAACAACACATTTGTTTTAGCCTCCAGAAACATCACGGTGTTAAGATATTACCAAAGATGTCCTTTGTATGACATGGAGGAGAATACATCTTGCACACAATCTTATTTATTTATTTACTAGCTTTTTTTTTTACCCGGCATTGCACGGGTCGTCATTTTCCTATAGGCACTATTTGTTCGAAATTCCTTAAGGTAGCTGACCACTTTTTTGAATGGCTCCATATAGGAAAGGTCCCCCGGGACTACACAATGAAATCCCTGCTCCCCCGGGACGACCAGCTCCCCCAGGATTACACAATGAAATCCCAGCTCCCTCCCCCCCCCCCGGGACTACACAGTGAAATCTCTGCTGCCCCCCGGCCTAGACAATGAAATCCCTGCTCCCTTTCCCCCGGGACTGCACAATGAAATCTCTGCTCTCCCCGGGAGTGCACAACAATGAAAACCCAGCTCCCCCCACACCGGGACTACACAATGAAATCCCAGCTTCCCCCCCCCCCCGTGTTGTGCCTTCAGTAGGTCAGACAGAGACCAGCCGTGTCGGAGTGTGTTTGGGGTGGGGCCAGGCAACGTGCAGCCTGACCCGGCTGGGCAGCCTCACCAATCAGCGCCTGGACTCTCTTCAGACCAATTCACAAGATCCAAACTGCAAATGTTGGTCAAGTTTTGATTATATGGATTCACTGAGCCTGTGCAAAGTACTGCATGAGCTAAAGTGTTCATGTGATTGCATGAGCTGAAGTGTTCATGTGACTGTTCTGTCTACTTTTGGCAGCTTTTTATTGGCACCAATGCATATTGGCTGAGCTAAGAACCTAAAAATCCATGTATGGAAGAGAAGGGAGAGGAGAACAAGAATCAGGAACTTAGAAGCGCTGTCAAGCAGGAGCTCCTGCAGGCTGGAGGATTAGATTTCAAGAACCAGGGGAATGGAACTTGTATATCCCTAGAGGGCAGGAACTCTAATACCAGTATACTAGGAATATAGTATGGAAGAAAATGTCTGCAAGCAAAACAGAAGTCCTGTAGTGGACACTGTTGCACAGCCCAAATGGAATTGTTGAGTATCTATGCAGGATACATTTTTTCTCAGTGCCAACATATCAGTGCCAATCTTCCATTGGGCGGTCAAGATGTGTCCCATGCTGTAGTAGACAGCAGATGCGTAAACAGTACAGAACAAACTTAGCATTGGAAAAATGAGAACCTGGGCGATTTGCTGAGCCTTAGCAAAGACATTAAGTGGTAAAGAGGGAAACTATGTTTTGATATCCCTTATACACACACGCCCTATTCAGGCATCGTCTCCTCACATGTAGGGCTACACTGGGTAGGGGGACATGAGTGTGCACATAAGCTTCTCCCTATTGTCCCCATATACCCAGCTTCTGTGTGGAGCTTTGCACTTTGAGTGTGAAGGGGCCCCTGAAAGCACATTCAGCTGAACACGCTTACAGAGTTCCTGTGAACACGAACCCTGCCTTATCAGGGTTTCCAATCATGGGAACTCTGTATGTGTATTCAGCTGAATGCACCTAAAGAGCCCTCTTCAGACCTTTGTGCTCATTGCACAAAGATCTACACGGAAGCTGGGCACGCAGGGACACAGAGGGTGGGGCTTACATACATGCCCATGTGCCCCCACCCAGTTTAGCCCTATCTGCATGCAGGTGCAGGCCTGAACAGGGGTACAGAATGTAGAGATCAGGCTACAGGACCAGTGGATTAGGACCATACCTTGACTCTAGCTGCAAAGGATTTGTAAACACTGGATTTTGCAATTGAGTGAGCACTCAGATGGTTGCTTTCTTTATCATAGTCATATTCAATTTATTGGCATACCGCATTTTCCACAATACATTGTACTCAAAGCAGTTCAAAAAACAAATAAATACAACCACCATAATGACAATACAATATTAACTCAATCACAATTCCTTTAAAAGAGCTTGAAATTTAAAGAAGCACAATATTATGCCCAAGCCATAGACCCTCTTGATTTTTAAGTGGACATTCAGATAATCTAGTAACTAGCTTGTCTAAAACCAGAATAAATGCTGTATTGATTTATTGTTTTAAAACAACAACAACAACAACAACAACACACAACCCTTTGAATCAAATGATTAGAAACATTAAATAAGTGCTTGCTGGCACCTTCCAAAATGAAGAACACACTGTTATGCCCATAACTCTTTCCCCTCACTTAGAATCTGACCTAATGATCTTTTTAAAAGGCTTCCTTACATTGTGGGGCTATCATTATTAACCATGTCTTTTTGGAAGATTTACTACAGTGCGCACACAGTCACACTCTGTCTTTTCTACAGGGGAAATGTGTTCCTTTTGTTGTAGACTTGATAGAATTTCTCCGACTGTCAGCTCTTCCTACAGCTCATCTGCAGGGGAGGAGCTTTAGAAGCAGCGGTTGTGAAAAGAAAAGGAGCTCAGCTTGGAAAAACAGAGCTGAAGATGATTACAAGTAAAGTATACACGCCAGGACAAAATTGAGATTAGCACAAAATGATTGTGAAGCCTGAGACACAAACTAAGGCAAGATTAAAATTCTTTAAGGGTTTTTAAAGCTTAGCAGAAGAAGACGTACTTTGTGAATCAGTGTAACCATTAATTGTCATAGATTTTTGAAATCTGTATTGTAGGTTGTGTGGGGATCTTCTGTTGCAGACGCATTATTATTATTTTTTAAATTCCCAGTTATACTCCTTTCTTCTTTTGCCATACCTATGAGTTTTGTTTTTTGCTTTCTGATACTTTTCATCTGACACACTGTATCTCTTGCCTTTTGGCTCCAGCTGATTACACACACACACACACACCTCTAGGTAAATAATGTCTCAACTCCAGGAGTGAAGATATTTCATCAGTGCCTCATTTTCAACTGTGCCATGTGCAGAAACCATTTTGTCAAAGGGCAGCTGTTTTTGTCGAGGGTGGGTCAGGAAGGGATGATAAGACATTCTCATTTTGCAAAGCTCACCAGCCGTTCTCATCTTGGCATATGAAAGTTGCATTAGCAGAGTGGACTGATGGACTGCTTCTCTGAGATGTGCTCCTTGTGTCTCACAACCTGGTGGAATGTTTCAATTCGTCCTTATGTATAAGAAGAACGCAAATGCATGAAAACATTCCCTCAAACACTGGCACCTGGTATCTTCTCAGTAGTAACATCTGTGGAACGATGGCCATGTTGCCTGTGTGTGTATGTTTGCATGTGTGCTGAAATATTAGTGGTAATCTGTCCAGCATAAAGAGCAAAATTATCATGCATGGTATCGTGTAGTCTTAATAGGAACAGGGAAAGTAGTTTGCATGAATGACTTGGGTGCCATTCGTACAATCAGCTGAAATGGGGAAGACAGTATGAGTTGATTCTATTTTCTTCTTGCTGTCTTTTTAGTATATTGATTGTGCCTGTACTGACATATGAATGTTGTCATATATTGCAGAGAAGTAGCAATATTGAGGTCCTGGAATTGAATTTGAAATGCAGGATGAGCCTGGAGGTGGCGGGATGTAAGCTTGCCACTTGGCCATAATTTGTCAGACCATTAATATATATATATATATATATATATATATATATATATATCAGACTAATACTTTCTGATGGTTTCACCACTTTAGGGTGCAATCCAATGAGGCATCCTGTACCCTCCAAATACAGGAGATTACAGGCATCCTATGGAGGGCGGGAGGAACACAGAGGTGAAGGTTGCCTCCACGCTCCCACCGCCCTGCTATGTAGCTAGATGGCCAATTTTGGCCGTCTAACTTCGGCACTTTGGAGTGGGAGGGAAGGAGGCTGAGGCACCACTAGGATACATAGATTCATAGATCATAGAGTTGGAAGGGGCCTACAAGGCCATCGAGTCCAACCCCCTGCTCAATGCAGGAAACTAGACTAGAGGAGGGGGTCTCCCATCCAGGTAATAACTAGGCCTGACCCTGCTTAGCTTTCCATGCTCAGACAAGCTGAGCCAGCGTGAGCCACTACAGGCCTGTATCTTGGTGGTGCCAGCCTCCCACCCCCCGGAACGCCCTCTTCACCCCTTCTCCAAGGTTACTCTTAACAACCTCAGAGAAGCAGCTGGCGTGGTTCTTTCTGTGCTGGCTGTAAGGGGCGGGGAGGTCGCTCCAAGCACGGATCGCCAGTTCCACAAGCGGATCCCCAGTTCCATGGTTGGATCTCCAATTCCATGGTTGGAGCTGTTTTACAACCTCAGAGCTGGGAATCTGAACTATCCTATGGCCCTCTAGACGCTGTCTAGGGGCCATAGGATTTTCCTGTAAGTCCACATAAACCTATGAAGCTGCCCTATACTGAGTCAGAGACTATTGATCTAGACAGCTCATTACTATCTACCTAGATCTGGCAATGGCTGAACATAATATCAGGGAAGAGCTTTTCCAATCCTCTTTCTGAGGGGAAAACTCCATGAAAACTAGTTCAGAGAATGAAGGTTTGGCAAATACTATTAGGTGTGTGTGTTATGTTGAAGGCCACATTCCCTTGGGGGTAATCTCTTGGAGGATGCACACCAGGGTTGGGTGAGGCCCAAGTCAACAGTGGGTGGGCCAATGATAAAAGTGGGTGGGGCCAGAGCTAGCTGTGGTTGGGGCCAGAGCTGGCTGTGTGTGCCCCCCCCCATTTCTCTGTTTCTGCCACAACCTTTCTCTCTTTGCAACCCCATTTTCTCTCTCTCTCTCCTCTTATTTCTCTCTCCTCACACATATCTCCTTCTCCTCTCCTTTCTCTCTTTTTCTCCCCTTCTCTCTCCTTCCTCAACAAATATCTGACACACACCCCTCACACACACTCATAGTAATTAAACATATGAAAAGACTTTCCATTTGCACCAAAGGGAAGCTTTTTTCTAAGCCTAATTGCTGCGTGAAATCCTCACTCATTTGCACTGGCCAAATTCAACAGGTACATCTATTTCCAGCATAGAGAGGACCATATACCTGTCTGCCATGTAGTAGTTAAAGGCAAGGTGCCTGTCCGAAAAAAGAGGTGGCAAGACAATCCTAATTCTGCCTGGATGGACAAATCTATCAGTTTTGCTTTCTCCCACAATTACATTTAAAAACAAAACACTTCAGTTTCTATTCCTCCAAATTATAAAGATATGTGCACGTTTTGGTAAACAAACTGAACAAAGTACTCTCTTATCCATACCCCACAACTAGCATCAGCACAACACGGTCCTGGTCCCGGAAGGCAGTCACAAGGCTCGTAGACTCTCCTCCTCCCACTTCTCCCTAGATGATGATTATTAAAGTTTGTTTTTTGGCCAGGAATATGAGAAGAATTAAGTTCTTCTACTAGCAACAACTCAAGCAAGGGGACTCAGATCATTGTATTCTCACCCTACCCATCTTCCACCACATTAAAAACATTATGACTGTTATCAGCCTTATGCACTTAAGTGGAATGAAATAGTGGACTGGTTCACACGATGACTACATCCACTGTGGCCTATTTAAGCCATGGTAGGTTACAGCACATGCCAGTGGCCATTTTGAATATTCAACCACTGGAGGGGGCTTGCCAGGGTTTGTTTGGTCATCCGAACCCAGGCAGCAGGGGTTGTTTGATGATTAAGCAACCCTCAAATAACCATGGTCTGTTGCAGGGTTATTTGAGGATTGTTTAACCTTCAAACAACCCCTGCCACCTGGGTTTGGATGACCCAGCAAACCATGGCAATCCCCTGCTGGTGGTTGAATTTTCAAAATGGCAGCAGGCATGTGGCACCACCCACCATAGCTTAAATAAGCCATGGTGGGCTGCAGGCATCGTGCAAACCAGGTCAGTGTCACAGAAGAGGAAGATTAAGATATGGTAATTTTGTAATCACTTTAGTAGCTGCCACTTATTTACTTTTCAAAGATTTCTTTTTGGGCAACTTGTGGCCCTCCAGATATTTTGGCCTACAACTGCCATCAGCCCTAGCCAGCATAGCCAAAGGTGAGGGATGCTAGGAATCCCTAGGCCATAACATCTGGAGGGTCACAGGTTTCCCACCCCTGGTATAAACTCAACTATTGTTCCCCCTCCCATGCCTTTTGTCTAGGAGTTGTCAGAATTTGGCTGGACTCAGTAGCCAGCCAAAATTTGTGCTTGCCAAAACAATACCCAGGAGGAGTGGGGTCTTGTTACTGATATGATGTTGACCATTGGACAAAGTACAGCACCAACTCATGGATGATCCTCTCCAGCTGCAAGCTCAGAATGATGGTGGAAGATGATTCATGTCACATGTCTTGTTACACTCCCAAGTAGACACAACTGCAAAGATGATCCTCCATCCCAGAATCAATCTCAGGAGAAAGGCAAATGTTCAGCATGCTCAGAAGAGAGGGTAGGGATGCTCACAAGGGCAAGCATAGCAAGCACACACATGGAGGCACCCTATTTTCATCCTTTGGGTGGAGGCAGAAGCAATGTCACTGCTCCATCAATTAAAATGTCCTTGTGAACCTCTGGAACACCCTTCAGTCCAGACTGAATTTAAGCAGTTGAGTTTTAGACAGCTTGTTTCAAAGAGGACCACATTTAAAATGGTGACTTGAAGCAGGACCAATGGCAAGCAGCTTTATAGACTGTGCATTCACAAAGATATTGTTTATCTTCTTGAAGTATATTTCCAGCCCTGTCATTGCACATGTAAGAGAGGATTTAAGCAGCTTGTGCTTTCAACTGTGAATGCTATCTTGAAGTGCAACCTTCATAATTTTCATAAACTTGAACAGAGATATTAGGGACACATTTGAAAAGTTAGATTTGATGAGGTTTTAAAATACGGTTTTATCATGTGGCATTAAGAATATGAGACTGACGTCTCGCAAGATCATTTCCTCTAAGACATGGCTTTATTTTGATGCAGTGAATCATATAAACCACCATCTTTTTTTTCTTTTTTTTAATCTATTTGTCTTAAGGGAAATAAACATTCTGAAACATATTCCCATTGCACATTGTTTCCAAGGAAGCTGATGCTTCTAATGTTCAGTGATAAAGAAGCAGAGGATTTGTGAATGAGCAGAGAAACATTATCTTTCCCCCCCGCACTTTCCTCATTTGACAGTGTTCTACATCAAATTCATGAGAACATCCTGTCCTTAAAACAGGATGGATTTCGAAGATAGTATTTTTAATCCTAAAAACAATTTCCTATTTAATTCAATTCTGATGATGATGATGATGATGATGATGATGATGATGATGATGGTGGTGGTGGTAGTGGTGCGTGGTGGTGTTATTTTCCTCCATTTTAAAAGCTATCTGTTTATGTTTCAGTTGAAAAGGTGTTTGCTGAAATAAGTTTGTTTATTTATTTATTTATTTATTTATTATATTTATTATATTTATACCCCGCCTTTTTTCCTGCAAGGAACCCAAGGCAGCTTACATAATCCTCCTCCTCTCCATTTTATCCTCACAACAACCCTGTGAGGTAGGTTAGGCTGAGAGTTAGTGACTGGCCCAAAGTCACCCAGTGAGTTTCATGGCAGAGCGGGGAATAGAACCCGGATCTCCAGAGTCCCAGACCAACACTCTCACCACTATGCCACACTGGCTCTCATTCTTCCTATACTGTTGTGGTAGGTAAAAACCTTAAATTCAACATCATTCTTCTTCTCATTATAAACCTTGGAAGAGCAATAATTATGCAGCTGGAATGTCGTCAGAGTTTCTCACCTTCTTACTGCAATATCCTCCACTGTACAAACACAAGCACCTGAAATGGGGATTGCTTTAATATCCAGCCCAAAAATGTGAAGGGCTTCAAACTGTCTGCGTTTATGCTTCACAAAATAACAGAACAGCATGTTTTTAATCCATCAACTATCTTTACATAAAGCTTATTTTCTTATAATAAGGACGGTGAAAGGAAAAAAGTTGGGATATTCATTAGAATATCTTATCTGTGTGCTGCTGACTTTACAAACATTAAATACTTGTGCAGTATTTATACCAAAGATGAATTTTAAACGTGTGTGTAATATATATAAATATAAGAGGGATGATTGATAGATGACAGACAGACAGACAAAAAAAGACTGTGTGTGTGTGCATGTGTGTGTTCAGAATCACTGTTCAGTCTTTAAAGCACAAATTAGGGTTTATTCTATTAGGACTTGAGAAAAAAGATCCAGATAGGCTTACGTCTGTTGATACAGGTCTTGGATCCTAAGCTATTCGTTTTGCAACCTGGGGATTTTGGATTATTGCCCAGTATCTTCTGGGCTTTAACTTTTATCACCACCTAAGTTATCACCTTATAATTAATTTATGTATTTATTTATATAGTGCTATCCATCTACATGGAGTTTTATAGAATGAAGTTCTTCTGGGTTCTGCTCTGCCAATTTGGTAGAGAGTGGATTTGCTTTATTCTCCTCCAACTAAACTCCGGAGTGGGTGATGGACTCTGGAATGATGTCTGTGAGTCGCTCCCATGACGGACAGGCGGGAAGGCAAAATTAAAGTTAACAGGGGAATAATATTTGCAAATATATTGTCTTGGCCAGTGGCTCTTAGTGCCTGTGGCATGCATTGTGTAAGCAGAGAACATCAGCAGGCAGTGGGTAGCCCCACTGGGTACAATGCTGGATGGATTGGAGGTATTCACCTTCCTTCACCTCCGCAGCTTTATCTGCCATGTTGAAGAGAGAGGTTAGAGAAACCGGTGACTGACCAGCCAGAATGACGGATAGCCCTGCCCCATGAGGGACTGTGATCTTCTGCTTCTGGGGCGGAGACGTGTCTTTTGGGGCTGCTCTTTAGGGTGTCTTAGGTGTGAGTGTGTCTCCCTTTTCTTTCCTGAGGCTAGCTCGAATGTCAATAAGGGAGGAGCTCTGAGAGAGCTGGTTGGCATTTTACTCCTGTCTCTGCTGTATTTCCAGTGAGAGGGATACTTTAAGCAGAGGTTGAGTGACCTGGAGGCTATAATGGGTATCAGTGGGAGAGGAAGAATGGCAACAGTGGCCGGGATAGCTGAACTCCCACCATGATTCCTAGCAATGAAGTTCAGCCCAGGACCCCAGGTGGCCCTCCAGGGATTGCCAGAACAGCATTTGGAAAGCCAGTGAGGACTTCCAGGATCATCTTCTTGTGGGCTTCTTTAGGTCTTAAGAACTGTTTTTTGTTTAAAAGAGGAAGAGCTGTGGCTGGGGTCACTATAACTGTAGTGCAACCTGGGCAGAGAGTGTCATGGCAATTGGAGGTATTAACAGCAGTTGAGGGGAAAGCAGTTGAGACATCTATGCACTTTGTCCCCTTCCAGTTCACCTTCCAGTCTCAGTATATTTGATGGCTTGCCTACAGACCCCTCTAGTTTGCGGGTACTGTTGATGAATGCCAGATTGGCATATGTCCAATTTTATCCAGAAATAGCATGCTAACCCAGCTTGAGCCACTGAGACCAGATGAACGGTAAAGGTTCACCTCTCCTAAATGTGTCCACCAGGGTTTCCTGTCCAAGGGACTAGAGGGAAGAAATGGGGAACCAATATTGACCCCATTGATATGGAGAGATCATTACTTGATAAGGTGGCTCCTTGTAGCTTCTACAAGGTTGGCAGACTAGGTATGATGGTCTGACCCCAGAGGCTGATGAGTCTGGGTAGTTTTATGAGGTCACTGGGGTTTTTTCCTGCAGGCTTAGTTGACGGTCCTGCTGAGGCTCTGGTCTCCACCTGGAATGTAGGAATGACCGAGGCTAGCAATGCAATCACTCCCAAGCATCCTCAAACTAGCTGTAGAGCTGTGTCAGCTGCTTGGTATTCTGAGGAGCTGATGACAATTAAGTGTGAGGCCTGATGACTAGAACACAAATGGTGGAAGTCTCAGAATGAATACGACCAAACACAGAATCCTTTCCCCATCTTATCCGGTGGTTGTGGTTGTGATGGTGTTGAAGAAATCTTACTTTTCTGCCACCATTACATCTGCTTTGCAGATGACACAAAGTTGGGTGGAACAGCTAATACTCTGGAAGACAGAAACAAAATTCAAAGCGATCTCGATAGGCTGGAGCGCTGGGCCGAAAACAACAGAATGAAATTTAAAAGGGATAAATGCCAAGTGCTGCACCTAGGGAGAGGAAACAAAATGCAGAGTTACAGAATGGGGGGCACTTGGCTCAGCAATACTACAAGTGAGAAGGATCTTGGAATTGTGGTAGATCACAAACTGAATATGAGCCAGCAATGCGATGTGGCTGCAAAGAAGGCAAATGCTATTTTGGGCTGCATGTAGGGATGTACCCGAGTAGCCCGAAAGACAGGAGCAAGGCCCGAACTGGGTCTGCTCGTGTCCGCCGGGCTACTCGGCCACCCACGCGGGCTTACCTGCAGGCTCTGCGGAGAGCCTGCCTCCCTGTCCGCTGGTCCCGTTGCGTCACTTCCGGTGCGGAGGAATTGACGCGATGGGACCCCCGCACTCTGTTTTTGGCACGGGAAACCAGGGCAACAGGGCTGTTTAAGACCTGTTGCCCTGGTTCCTCCCGCCAAAACAGAGCGCGGGCAGGGGTCCAGTGCGCCGGAGAGTGGCTCCGGCAGAGGCGGCGCGGAGACGGCGCGGACAAGGTAGGCTGCGGGGGGTAGCGGGGGGGTCCGACGGCGGCTCCAGCGGCGGCTTGAGCAGCGCGGAGAATGCTCTGCGCCGCTCTGAAGAGCGAGATCGGGCCGCCGCGGAGGGCCGAGCCAGGAGCAAGCCACGAGCCGACTCAAGGCTTGGGCCCACCACTAATTAATAGAAGTATAGCTTCCAAATCGCATGAAGTGATCATTCCCCTTTATTCAGCACTGGTTAGGCCTCATCTTGAGTACTGTGTCCAGTTCTGGGCACCACACTTTACGATGTAGACAAACTGGAGAGAGTTCAGAGGAGGGCAACGAGGATGATAAAGGGACTGGAAACAAGGCCCTATGAGGAGAGACTGAAAGAACTGGGCATGTTTAGCCTTCAGAAGAGGAGACTGAGGGGAGATATGATCGCACTCTTCCAGTACTTGAAGGGTTGTCACACAGAGGAGGGCCAGGATCTCTTCTCGATCATCCCAGTTTGCAGGACACGGAATAATGGGCTCAAGTTACAGGAACCCAGATTCCACCTGAACATCAGGAAAAATTTCCTGACTGTCAGAGCAATAAGACAATGGAACCAACTACCTAGGGAGGTGGTGGGCTCTCCCACTCTGGAGGCATTCAAGGTGCAGCTGGACAGCCATCTGTCAGGGATGCTTTGACTTGGATTCCTGCATTGAGCAGGGGGTTGGACTCGATGGCCTTGTAGGCCCCTTCCAACTCTACTTTTCTATGATTCTATGATTCTGTGCGCTCATTGTTGCCCTATGGAGCTCTTCCAAGTGGTTAAAGGCCTTCTTAATGTAGGCTCTGCTGTACAACAGCTGGAACCCACAAAAGCCTGCTGTGACCAGTTAGTGAGGCATTTGCAGGTATCCATATTGACTTGGATGCCAATGTGTTTCCAAGCCCAATTTAAAGTGCTGGTTTCAACGTTAACCTTTAAAGCCTTAAATGGGTGGAGGCCATGTTACTTGCTAACCCACTCTCCCGCAAACACTCTCTCACTGAAGACCGTGCTGGCTATTTTCTTTGGCAGATGTGGCTCTCCAGAGGGCAGGCAGTGGCAATGAGGCAGAGTGGGCTGGGGGGAGGCAGTATGACACAGTGACAATGGGGTGGGGACAGGGCCGGTGCTATCATTAGGCCAACTAGGCAACTGCCTAGGGCTAAAGGGGGCGCCAGAAATGCCTTGGGGAAAAAAATCTCCCCGACCAGGTTGCTCTGTCACTTAGACGCCGGGATAACCTTTAGGCCCCCCGGTCCTGTCCACACCAACCGCAGTGCGACAGGACCAAGGAGACTCAGCAACAGAAGGAAGGTCTCCAGCCCCTTCACGTCGAATTCACTGCGGTGTGTGTGTGTGTGTGTGTGTGTGTGTGTGTGTAGGCTCCTAGGTCTGTGCCTTTAAGGGGATTCCTCCCATCCTGCAGCCATGCAGTGTGCAATCCGATCCATGTCTACTCAGAAGAAAGTGCCATTAAGTCCAATGGGACTTACTCGCCGGGCGGTAAGAATAACAATAGCGGCACCGCCGACGGACCCCGCGCAGCCAAGCGCAGATCCTCGGCCCACACCTCGTTCAGCAGCTGCTGCAGCCACTGGAGGTTCTCCGCGAAGCACGGCCCGCCACCATTGCAGCTATTGTTATTCTTACCGCCCAGCGGGCGGAACGTAACGCAGGCCTGCCTGGCCACCCGCTGGATCAGGGAGGCCATGTTGTCGCAGAGCATCGTGCCACCAGGCTGCCTCCCCGCAGAGGACGACGTGAGGCTCTCTGCGCACGCGCCGGCCCGTCTCCTTTCCTTCTCCCTTCCGCCACCAGCCCTCTCGACTCCCCGCCTACTTTGCCTCCGTGCATTGTGGGCATTGTAGTTCTCACCCTCTCCTGGCAGCTCTAGGGGCTGCTTTTCTGTATGGGAACTTGGCCACACACAAGGGATGCAATTAATCCTCAGAATAAACTTTAAGTGGTAGAGAGTTTTCACTATGCAAAAGCTACTCTTCCTCCTCCTCCTCCTGCGTGGAAACTACGACTCCCATGAGGCAGGAGGCTCTCTGCCCAAGCACGTTTTCCTTCAGGGGTGATTGGCCTCATGGTCCTCTAGCTCTCAAGAGCAGGCAATCATGTAGCCCGGGATGGCTCACTTGGGCCGCCCATGGGCGTGTTTTTCCCCCTAAAAAGATGATCACCCGCTCATAATGGCCATAGGGCTGGAGGGAGGGAGGGCTCAAGTGGGAAGGGGGAGGTGCTAAATATCTGATCTTGCCTAGGGCACCAAACTGCCTTGAACCAGCCCTGGGTGGGGTGCATGCGGCAGTGGCACATGCAGTGGAAGAGCATGCGCTGGCGCTGCTTATATGCATTTTGATGAATGAATAAATAAAATGCAGTTTACATTCCCTTACTTTAGTTTCTTTAGGTGAGCAAGGGCCTAAGGAGCTTAGCTAGATAGCATTATTACTGTGTGATTCTGGCATTTACAGATTAATATAAACAAAAAAGGACAGGTCACAGTTTCAAGGCGCTTACTATTTTATTAGATTAGCCACTCTCCAGACTTACAAAATCAAAAGAATAGGCGATACAAAATAACCACACAATAAAATCACAACATAACAGAGCAGTCACAATAATTGCAATGTAAAGTGTAGGTAACAGAAGGAGGGGCGTGAGAAAGACAAAGTTAACAAGGGAACAAATGCATGTATGCTGTTGGTTGATGACTTGGTAATATTCAAGGATGCTTTGTTGATTCTTCATAAATTCTCCTAATGATAGGAGATGGTCTCCAACACCCTTGATTCTCCTAATGATAGGAGATGGTCTCCAACACCCTTTAGCTACTGGGAGGGAGCAGGGATGGAGATGATTAGTTTGCATTTTCATACCAACTGACCTAATTCACACTTTCTGAACTAATACCAAACCGGAGTGCAATTATTCTGCAGTGTTTGCAGTACTTCGAAATTTGTGATGGCTTTCTCTGATTCAAAAAGGCATACATTAGGGAAAATGCAAACAAAAATGCACACAATAGGAGAAATGCAAACAAATGTATAATGGGAAAAATGAATACCAAGAATTTTCATGCAGAAACGGGATGGAACAAAAACACTGAAAGTTTTAGAAATCGAAACAGAGAAATCCATCCAGCCCTAGGAAAGACATTTGATAACACTGGCTTTGGGCATGGTTGGGAAGAAACAATTCAGCAGCCTAGGAATTTGGACAGTTCCATAAGCATCCAGTAAAATTCAACAGTAGCTAGATGTCCTTTGATGATGTGTAAATAGTAAGATACTGCAGCACCTATGGCACTCTGCACTTTTCCTTGCCTCTCTTCTTAATTAAATTTTATGTTTTCCCCTCCCCCATAAAGATGCTTTTTTGAAATTAGTTATTTCCTTAACTTTGGCATTCCACCAATACATAGAGAGATACCATGTAGACTTGGCCCACTGACTCACAAAAAGATAACAGAGTATGCTGGAAAATGTTTGTATGTCTTCTTCTTTTCCTGAGCTTTGAAATAATTAGGTAAACAAAAGTTGTCAACAATCTAAGTGCTTTAGCTCTTTCAAAATGCCATATTTTGAGTTTAAAGTCAAGCCGATGAAAATCAGGTTGCAATCTAAAATCCAGTTGTAAATATGTTATCTACACCTTATTTGAATTTACAATATTTGGCCTATGGGGCAAGGGAAATGAGCATACTGGCTACAACTGGAGTAGTCAGGAAATCAGTAAGGTGGAGTTTCAGTGAACCCAGCTTCTCAAGCAAGCGAGACAGAAATTACAATAAAGGAATCTGTTTTCTGATCAGCTATAATCATTTCTTTTAAATGGAAATAGGTTTGAAAGGGTGGCCTACAGAAGATAGAGACTGTATTCTATTACAAAACTTCTGAGACATCATCCTACATACAGTAGCTGAAATTAGTAACAGTAATTTTCTGTAGTGTTTCTGTGTATCCTCCAAATAGCTCATAAATCTGTGTTGTGAACTTTTCATCCCAACTGGTAGAGAATCATTTGAAGCTGTTCTTCTTTGTGTATTTCTTGCTCTCCCCCTACCTCAAATAAAATAGGCATGTGAAGTTCATTGATTTGTCCTTGATTTGGGCGGTCATTTCTCTTCTGTATCTGAAACACTCGGCTTGCTTATAACATTGGTCCCTCATTCCGATTCTGCAAGACTTAGTTAAAAATATTCAAGGACACATTTGTTCATTTTAAATCACATCTGCACACAACGTTCACCTAGTCTTGATTATCTTCATTTACTGCATCAGCCTCCCTATTAATATTTCAAGCATACCATTTTTGACATGCTATCTGCTGTATCCCCAGATACAAAAAGCAATACTCTATAGAAGGCTATTTGAGGGAGTTCATCATTCAGACCATGGTGTGTTGTGATTTCTTTTTTTAAAAGAAAATTAAACAATATGGATTAACAAAACAAATTGAGAACTGACACTGTCTAGGGAACTGGAAATAGGGATTAATAATGAGAGAGAGAATGACAGAACAAATGGATTTTCCTTTACCTCAACATATTAAATAATGAAGCCACATTCTCAAATGTTGCCAGTTTTGGGGACACGGGTATGTTCCTACCAGTTTTGACCTTAGGCCTCATTTAAACGTATTGCCAGGCAGGCTAAAATTGCTTGCCTCTGCAAAATTCTACATAGAAGGCTTGATGTTGATACAAAATGCAGCTGCCTGGATACTGTTGCAAAATCAGAAAACAACTCCAATATTGGGTTAACTGCCCTGGCTTCCAGTAAGCTTCTAGTTCCAATTCAAAGTGCTGACCCTAATTCCATTTTGGCCCTAAACTGCTTCGGACCAAGCTATTTGAAGGACCTCCATTACCCATATAAGCCTGCTTGTACACTAAGAGGGCTTCCAAACAAGGATTTTATTCTGTGATTGTTCTGGTTCATTCACAGAATTTTATGGGAGATCCAGATGCTGACATCTTACATTTGGAACCCTCCTGTGTTTTCCCACCACTTCTTCCAAATCCATTAAGGAGAAAAAGATGTCTGTACCAGCTTGTACCCCCAAAAGAAAAATAATAATTTTGAATTTGTGTTGTCAGTTCAGTTACTTTGGAAATGCTTTTCTTAGTGTCATTGTTTCATTATTGTGACTTTGCAGCTAGGTCAAACCAGAAAGATTGCTGTATGCAGAGCAAAACATTTTTCTCCCTGAACCAGAACCAGAACTCAAATGCCATTCCCTCTCCTAGGGCAAACACTTTAAACAGTCTTCTACCAGTCAGACACCAGTTCCTGCCTTCATTTGTCCACCCCTCATGATATGGCTTGAGGCAGGTTGATTCACCCTGACAGGCCAAACCTTGGCCTGAGAGCAAAGGATAGACACAGCTTGAGCTATGTATATTTTAATCACGAAATAAATGATTAAGGCTGCCTTTCTAGGTATGTTTATATTGAAACAGACCACTGTGAGCACAGGGGAACTGAATAAACATGCCTATCCTGTTTGGGCGGCAAGATCCATTATTTCAGAAGCAGCTATCAAAAATGTATATTAAAGAAGAGGACACGCCCACATAATGCAGTATTTGATAAGGAGTACTCTGGATTGAAGGAGTTCCAAAACCTCTGTCAACTTCCCGGTTTTTATTAGAGCCAGCTGTGCATTTGGAGCAATCCAAGGTCCTAAAACGATGGCTGCCTTGCCCCATGGGTACCTGCTGAGGACAGGACAGAACAGTAATGGCTATTGGCTTAGATGATTTTAAAAGATGATTCATGGAGATTAGGTCTATCAGCTACTGTTAACCATGATAGCTAAATGGAACCTCAGAATCCAGCAGCTGGAGTGGTGCTGTGGGAACAATAGGAGAAAGCTTCATGTCCTCCTTGCTGCTTTCTGACAGTGGCCACATTCTTCTGAAGACAGGATAACAGGCTAGATAGGCTCTTGGTCTGATTCATTAGGGCTCTTCTCATGTTCTGCCCTGGCCTGTTCTTCTTCGTGGTCTCTGTGCATCATACACATGGGCTCTGTGCCTGCACTGAGACCGCTTCGGGAAAATTCTATAGCTGAGGCAAATTGGGTGGGAGACCCTCTCCCATCTTGCGTGCTTCTTAGTGGGACTCCCACCTGTTCCCTCAGTACCTCTTCAACCACCATTGCGGCTAGTCGCTTCTCGGGAGGTTCCTATTTTGTCTGCTGTTCACAACTATTCAGCTGAGTGTCTTCTTCATTCTGACCAGTTTTCTTCTCGTCTTTTTCTTCTAAAAAACCTTCTCCTGTTCTAAAAAAACTTCTCCTGTTCTGCTGCCTCACCTCCATTAGGGAACAAACTTCCCCTGGCACCGCACCTTGGGGCTGGGGAGAAGGTTTGCGCATGGGAGAGGAGTGGAGAGTCAAGTAGCAAGTAGCAGGTCACTGCCAGCTGAGCCAGCCAATGGGCTTGGCTGGGGCGGGGATGCGGTGGGCTCATTTAAGCACCTGTATCCCCACCCTCGGTCTCTTTCGTTTTCTGGCTGGAGAAAGTGCCTGACTGGATCGTCTTCCCTCCTCGTGGTCACCTCCATTAGGGAACGGAACTCCATGTGTGCACTTCCACAGACAGATGACACAGGATCCAGGCAGGGATGGCTGGAAGTAGCAGTGGCCACCATCAATGTGTTTAAATTCCTCCTCGGTTGTAATCTCAACCCATTTTTATATGTTAGCTGTCGCTCTTCTGCATGTTCAGTGAATCCGTAGGGATGGTGAGAATTTCGTTTCCGTTTGGCTTTGTTAAGAATTTACCAAAACTTGCAAAGTTCTCCGTATTGAGGAGAGAAAGAAGTGGAGATTTAACGAAAACTGTCAGGCTTGTCCATCCAGGCTCAGGGCTTTGAGTGCTTTGCTCTTAACAGCCTGGGTTTGAATGCCTGTGTATTCAACCATGCTTGCCACCTCTTTCTTCATCTTTAACAGCTACCTGGCAGGCAAGTACAGCATAGTCCTCTCTTTGCTGGGAATAGTTGTACCTATTGAGTTTGGCTGGTAAAGATGGGTGACAATTTCATTTCAGTTTGGTTTTGATAAGAATTTACCAAAATTTGCAGAAATAATATTGGGGGTGGTGGTGTCTGCATGCAGGAGAAAGTGAAACTGGCAGATTCACCCATCCGCATGTGCATGGAAGCCGGGGTGGTGTGATTGTGGGGAAACACAGAAGTCCTGTTCATTAAACGTGTAAAAGAGCAGCAGAATGTACAGAAAAGGGCTCCAGCAACATATTGTGCTAACGCCTAACAGCTCTCAGCATGAAGCAGACTACGATGGTTCAAATCCATAACAAAAAGTTGCCACAAGAACAACTTGTGAACAGAGAAAATAGAGGGAATGTACAGAGAAAATAGAGGGAATGTTTGTGTGTTGTTTCTTTCCTACTGCCATCCTCAAGCAGGAGCCATGTGGTGTGTGTGTGTGTGTGTGTGTGTTGCGAACAAAATGATAGCTGTGTGCATTAGCAAGTTAAAGAACATACCAGCTATTGCTTTAATCTTTATAGCCATTTAATAGTGGGTAAATCATTTAATTTATGTTTCCTGGAGGCCTGGGTGTTTCAATGTCTTCACTGTAGTGTTGACAGTGTTGTGATAAATGTACCAGCCTGTTTTGCTTCACAATCCAGTAACTGGTAAAATTCTGTGAAAGGCAATAATGCAACACAAGAGTGAAGGAAGCTCATTTGTCTGCTATTGTCGCATTTTCAGCCAATACTTATGGAGCATTAGAAAATATTCTCTCTGATATGAAACAGAAGTGAGCTTGAACTTCACTGAGAGTGATTCATTTACTTACATCTTGTATTACATTTTTTGCTTCCAAAAATGTTCTCACCTGATATAAGATATGCTGCCTTAATTGCAGTGATAATGGTTTGTTCAGTTTAAATGTATGAAACCTGAACTGATTGATTCCCCCCCCCCCGTTTCATAGGTAAGATAAGGTCGGACTGGGATACATAGGATTATTGCATCATTAGAACAATCCTGTGATGTAGTGTAAGCTGAAACAGAATGACTTAGGGCCAAAGTAGACATGACCATGAATTGCATGTAAGCATTCCATGTGTATGCTTTTAAAACATTTAAATAGCCACTTCAGGGAAGCACAAGTAGGATTGGGACTGCAGCAGATGGCTGTTTCCACATGCCTCTGTTCACACACATACGTGAACATACATGTGACACACAAACAGCAGATTTATGCACTGTGTCGCAACAAAGTGTGAAATAGCTACACTGAAGTGGGGTGGGTGGGGAAGTAGCTCAGATAACCATTAAAGTCAAGGACTATAGACTGTATTTGTAACACATATATACGCACAGATACATATTACAAAAAGAGAAAAAATGGCTTGGTTAGTTAATATTAGTGCAAGTAACACCTAACAGAGAGACAGAAAAAGTTTGGGACAGGGGAAGTTACATTTGTGAAATAAGAAATAGAAGGTGGTGGTATGGAAATGGCAAGGCAGGGGTTCAAAATCTGCTCAAAATCTTTGTTCTTTGATATAGGACCATTCCCATTTTGACAGGGAAGGTTGTAGTTACTCTTTTCTTAAGTGGCAGAATTACTCACATCTTCATATGTAACTGGTTGAATTTTTTTTTTGGGGGGGGGGAAACTGAATTGATTAAAGTGTGCTAGGGTGAGAAAGATGGTGAATGAACATGTAATTGGAAGTGTCCTGTCCTGTTAGGCACCATCTCTTTTTAGATGGAGAAAGGGCTGATGAAGATGAAATCTCTCTGTCTGGCAGTGCAGCTTTATTTCCCCCCCTAAACAGCTCAGCACCCACACAGTTTTTGCCATTTGATTTATGTAAACACTATCCTAGAACTGGAAGCAAGCACATTTGAAGTGCCTTAAGGGCATGAGAACCTAAGAAGAACTGTGCTGCTGGATCAAACCGAAGGCCTAACTAGTCCAGCATTCTGTTCCCACAGTGGCCAACCAAATGCATTGGGGGGAAGCCCACAAGCAGGACATGTGCACAACAGCACCATCCCACTGGTGTTCTCCAGCAACTAGCATACAGATTCATACTGTCCCTGATGATGGAGGCAATAAATATCTATCATGACTAGAAGCCACTGATAGCCTACTATGTGGGCTTCACTTTTGCTGGCACTCAGTTTGACGTGATGGTCATGAAAGCAGCCAGTAGGTTGAGTTGTAAGTTTCAGTTGTGGGAGTGAAGTCTACCATGCAATATTTCATGTTTCATTAATATTGGTCTCTTCATTTTAGAGAAGAAGAGTACTATTTTTCTTTCTGTTATTGCCAAGAATTGGCTTTATCTATATATATAAAAGAAGAAGACCAGACTGACTGACTGACTGACTGATTTTTGATTGACTGACTCATCAACGCCCAGCTCAAACCGTTTAATCTAGGAACGTGAAATTTTGAAGGAACATAGTTTTTATGATGTAGATGCCCACTAAGGAAGGATTTTTGGACATTCCGTCCCTAAGGGGATGAAAAAAGGGGGCAAAATCGCCCTACACTCATATCTCCTATGGGCAAAACAACAGGGCAGCAGTTATGCAAATCGCCCTCACCTCAGAATTGCTGCAGGAGCCAATAGGAGCAGTTATGCAAATAGCCCATCAGGGTTAACCTGATTTTTCTTTAAGATCAGATATTTCTGTCAGAAAAGTTTTCTGCTGCCAGCACCCAGCCTAAACATTACACTTTCATTCAGAGAATGACTGTTGTGTGGGGGGCATCCCAAATCCTGTGTGTCTGTGTGTCCGTGTGTCTGTGTGTATGGGTGTTTACGCTCCTATATGGTTGGCGCCCCAAACCTGGCACACATACTCTCCATCATGCA
The DNA here is from genome assembly GCA_021292165.1 of Shinisaurus crocodilurus. NCBI lineage: Eukaryota > Metazoa > Chordata > Lepidosauria > Squamata > Shinisauridae > Shinisaurus > Shinisaurus crocodilurus. Next base: position 56,525 of record JAHFWL010000349.1, read on the forward strand.
AGGACAAAGACTGGCGGGTTCAAATCTCCGAAAAAGTCATCACTGCGCCTGTACGGCCCAAAATAGATGATAGCCAATGGCATCACTTGGAATGTTCGCAGGGGCCATTCAGGAGCAGATATGCAAATCTCTCCTACGTCAAAACAGGTTTCATAGATTTCATAGATCATAGAGTTGGAAGGAGCCTACAAGGCTATCGAGTCCAACCCCCTGCTCAATGCAGGAAACTAGAGGAGGGGTCTCCCATGCAAGTAACAACCAGGCTTGACCCTGCTTAGTTTTCCACGCTCAGACAAGCTGAGCCAGCGTAAGCCACAGGCCTGTTCATATGCACTGTAGCCGGGGCCCACACAGGGGGGGGGAAGCTGGGATTTCATTTTTGGGTAGTCCCAGACTCCCGGGGGGGCAAGCTGGGATTATATTGTTGGGTAGTCTCGAGGGGGAGGGGGAACAGGGATTTCATTGCTTTGTAGTCCCAGGGGGGTGGGGCAAGCTGGGATTTCATTGTTGCATAGTCCGGGGGGGGGGAGAGCAGGGATTTCATTGTGTAGTCCTAGGGGGGGAGCAGGGATTTCATTGTGTAGTCCCGGGGGGGGAGCTGGGATTTCACTGTTGTGTAGTCCCGGGGTGTGTGTGCAGGGATTTCATTGTTGTGCAGTCCTGGGGGGGAGCAGGGATTTCACTGTGTAGTCCCAGGGGAACAGGGATTCCATTGTGTAGTCTTGGGGGAGCAGGGATTTCATTGTGCAGTCCCGGGGGAAAGGGAACAGGGATTTTATTGTGTAGTCCTGGGGGAGGGGAGCAGGGATTTCATTGTGTGGTCCCTGGGGAGCTGGGATTTCACTGTTGTGTAGCCCGGGGTGGGGGAAAGCAGGGATTTCATTGTGTAGTCCCGGGGGGGGGAGCTGGGATTTCACTGTTGTGTAGTCCCGGGGTGTGTGTGCAGGGATTTCATTGTTGTGCAGTCCTGGGGGGGAGCAGGGATTTCACTGTGTAGTCCCAGGGAAACAGGGATTCCATTGTGTAGTCTTGGGGGAGCAGGGATTTCATTGTGCAGTCCCGGGGGAAAGGGAACAGGGATTTTATAGTGTAGTCCTGGGGGGAGGAGCAGGGATTTCATTGTGTAGCCCCGGGGGGGGAGCAGGTAGTCCAGGGGGGGAGCTGGGATTTCATTGTACAGTCCTGGGGGAGCTGGGATTCCTGGGGGAACTGGGATTCCATCATGTTTCTTTTAAGAACAATTGTACCAAATCCTAAAATCCACGCGAGCGAAGCCGCGGGCAACAGCTAGTTGTCCATATGCAGTTTGAAGCAGGGATCTCAAAAAGAGAATGGTTCTGCATTAATTTGAAGCAGAGTAATGGATGATAGACTAAATTTATCAGTACACCAAAATACTATACAGCATTGTTAATAGAGCATGGAAAATATCTTGAACTTCTTTTGGGAGGTATTCTATTAAACTTATCTATGTAAGCACTCGCACAGATGTTCCATGTAAAAAGTAGAGAGTTTTGATTGGATAAGACTGTTTTGATTGGATAATTGGTTTGAAGAATATTGTGTTTCAGAATTTTGCATGGTAATATGTAATATGTAGCTGTGTCACATGAATGGGTCCTTACGGACTTTTTAAAAAGACCATGATCAGCATAACGGTTATGACACTGATGAAATCCATCCCACACACTTCTTCTCTTTCTTTCTCTCTTAAGACAAAGAGTGCCAAGTGGCGATGATGATCTTAAGAAAGAAAGAGAGGTGGCTTTGACTTCACTCAGTGCCAGCCTGTGGCCTTTGGTAGGAAAGAAGGTTCTCTACCTATGTTCTTTAGCCGTGATATTATCGATGTGTCTCCGGCAATAGTACAGCCTTACCTTCCTGATTTATCTGTGCAGGTGATATTCACTTAATACAGCCTTCTCCAGCCTGGTGCCCTCCAGATGTTTTAGACAACAATTGGCCATGCTGGCTGGGGGCTGATGGGTGCTGTAGTCCAAAACATCTGGAGGGCACCAGGATGGGGAAGGCTGCGGTAATGTATAGCTTCATGATAGTAACTATTTAGCAAGCAAACTCCAGAACCAAATTGGTTGCAGTGATCTCTGCACCGTTGAAACTGATCCATATCTTCCTCAGGTTGTGAACATAGGGCAGCTCTACACAAACAGTGGTCTGGCAACTACTTGGGTGTATTTGTTGTGCCTCCGTTAGGTCAGACGGAGACCGGCCATGCCAGAGTGTGTTTGGGGTGGTGCCAGGCACGTGCAGCCTGACCCGGCTGGGCTGCCTTACCAATCAGCGCCTGCTCAAAAGGCAGGTCCCAAACGCACATCAGAGGCTGGAAGCAATTGTTTGCCGATACAGCTTCAGCCAGACGCCTTGACACCCCTGAACTCAGACTGGTGCCTTTGAACCTCAGAATGACCTTGACGATGCTTTTGCCTGCTCCTGAACTGGTTTCTGTTTGCTGCTTTTCGGACATATATATTTTGGCTTCAATCCTTGGACTGTGATAATGACGACGGCTTATCTTTGTATTGGACAGATTTACGACAGTATTCTGCATCACAAACTTCACCTAGAGTCACTTGGCATGTAGCAAAATCTACTTAACCATTCCATGGGAATCCCACGTTGGGTGGCTTTGTGGGATTACCAGTTGGTGGTGGTTTGCTCCATATGTCAGGAGACCACTGAAGCCACCCCTGCACCTTCAATTGACTGTATGCCGTCCCTGCAGACCCCAGACTATCTCATTTTGTTCTGCCTGCTTGCTTCCATTGCTGCCATTCCTGCCTCCTCTGCACTACCATTTTGCTTCTCATTATGCATTCCCATTAAGAGTTTGCAAGGAGTGAAGAGCCAGTTTGCTATAGCAATGTGTGCTGTACTCTGGAAGATATCTAGTTTTTAAAAGGGAGAGAGAGTCCTCAGAGTCCAAAGAGAGGGGGAGTTTGCACTGCAGTTGAGTACGTGTGTAGAAGAACTTTCTGATTGTACATGGGGGTGGGTGTATAGTTGGTATTTGGAATTGGATCTCACCCTTTGTTTGAAGCAGTAAAGTATGACTGTTGAGATTTCAAATGCCACTGCTGAGGCCCGGAGGAACTTTTGCAGTGGCAATCAAGGGGGAGATGGGAAGCTGCCTCATACTGGATCTTGCTACTTGTCTGCCTAACCGAGTATTGTCTGTTCTGACTGGCAGTAGCTCTCCGGGGTCTCAGGCAGAGGTATTCTACATCATCTCTTACCTGAGATCCCTTAAAAAAAAACAAAAAACTGGAGATGCTGGGGGTTGAACCCAGGATCTTTTGCATGCAAAAAAAAAATGTCCTCTATATTAAAGCAGAGTAGAGGGGAAACTATCAAGGGGTTCGTGGTGAAGACAGGTAGGTTGTCAAGGAAAGCCTGGGACAGCCCTACTAAAATCAAGACCTGGTGTTGGCTGGGAGATTCAATCCATGGTCTCTACTCCATTGCAGGAACTGGGAACATCAGCCAGACCTGGGACTAACCTAGTCTAGAGCCCACACTGTACCACCATAGGACTGTGGAACCTCTTTCAGCCCAAGGGACAGATTCCATTTCAGAGGCACTCTCAGGAGCCACATTCCAGTGGTGGGTGGGGCTGAAGGGGAAAATACCAGCATATTTTAGCTTAAATTTCTTACTGCCAGTAACGAAGTCTTTGAAGAGACACTTCAACCTTTTAGAAGGGGGGGGATGTGCAAAAGTTGGGAAACCATCAAATGATGAACAGTATGGATATGGGAGGTAGCATATAGCCATCAGGACTAGTATTCATCAATAGCCTTATCTTCCATGAATTTGTGCAGTCCCCTTTTAAAGGCATCCAAATTGGTGGCCATCACCAAATTGGTGGTCATCTCCTCCCTTTGGGGGCCTGAAGAGACCCCAAGCACTCATCTGAATGCAGATTCTCCTGCTCATGGTTGCTAAAGTTGTGCTACATCCTCTTAAACTTTCCAGGACACACATGTGTCTTCCAGAATAGTGCACACTGGAGCCATGCACTACCAAATCCAAACTTCAGAGCCAAACTCAAAGGCAAGAGCTTGCTTCTTCTTTCTCTTCTAGGGAAAAGAAATTGAGTACTTCCTTTGAAATCAACAGTGTCTCTTCGTATTATGGAATCTGGGTCAGAAGAGAAAGAATTCGAATGTAATAACATGCTGGGTGGACTTTTTTTGTTTCTCCTTTCATAACGAAGCATTCTGCACATTAAGGCTAATAGAGTTTTCATACTCTGATTTGCATATCACCTTTAAACTTGGGAAAGTGAAGAATGACTCATGATCAGCTACTACCTGATATCTCACTTTAAAACAAAGTGGATATTTTCAGCTTGCTTGGGAAACAGTGTGGCAGCCCTGGTGACAGAAAGTTGTTTTGGACATACTTGTTCTTGCATTTCTCTGAGTAGAGATTCACATGGATGCCTTTCATGTGCTTATGACTTTTTTCCAAACAACATAAACAGGCCTTGCCACACTGTTCTTTTATAGCCGTTCCTACCCATTTTGACAGTGACCACTCAGTAAAGGTCTGCTGGATGGCATTGCAAGGACACAGTGGTGCTGAATAAGCATTGCTCTTTGTGCTCACTGCCACTGAGTAGACCTTAAGATGCACTGTCACTTGGGTTTGGTCATCCATTTCATATGTCCAAGATCTCTGCATAAGCTTTTCCATACCTTTTAATGTTGATAGATACACTAGAGACTGAATCTGAAATCTTCAGTGTATAATGTATATGCAGTAGAACCGAGTGATGGTGCTTCCCTTTGTTATACCAATTTATTCCTGCTCCAATCGATTGTTTCAAGTTAAATAACAACAACAACAACAACAACAACAACAACTGCATTGCACATTCACAACCAATCAGGGATCACATGGTGAACATGATGATACTATGATGCTACAGTATGTAGCCTATCAGAAAATAATAATGTCACTGAGGGCAAACCAAGCCCTTACTCATGCCGTTATCCTGAATGGAAGAAACAGAAACATATCCTCAATTGCCTAGCCTAGGCAATTAGGCAAGCATTTCCTGTCTTGCCATGCTGCACTAGTAGTTTCACTGCCTGCCAGCTTTGATAAGTAAAATTTTTGCCTCAGTCCAACTCTAGTCATGGGCAATTAGATATGACTAGCTCAGACAGAATGTGGATTAGAATGCACATCCAGATTCACATACCAATCCACATTCTGTCCCAACAAGTCAACCATGTGTCACTATGTAGGACAAAGAACATTGGATCTTTTTACAGATGGGTGCAAAAAACTAATAGGATGAAAATGTTTATGAAAAGTGGGCCCCATTTTGGTTCAGCCCAATTCTAAAGTGTCTTCTGCCTTTCATGTTTGGTACCTACCTTCCCATCCCAAAGATAAAAATGTGAGAGTCTGAATCCAGGAATTTCCAAAGTGGTCCTTGGATTCACCAAGGGGGATATGAGTATAATGCAGGGGTGAATGTAATCAACCACTGGTCAAGCAGAATCAGCCTAGCATCTCAAAAAGATCTGTAGGTCAGGTGAACATCACACTATTTCAGCCGGCTGCCAAATACTGAAAAACAACTTTAAAACCCATTATATGAGATCAACACTCTGTATCTGCTGTGTTATACATTCCCGTCCATGCTGTGGCCTAAATGCACTAATCTATTAAAATTGAGAGAACATTCAAGCTGGCTTCCTATAGAATGTACAAATGCTACCCACTGCTTAGTCATTATGCCTTTCTTGCTCATTGAATTTCTTTTTGTTTGACAATATCTTTGCTTGCCTCGAAGGATGCACAGTCATCTGAAATAGGCTGAAACACTATGCGTCTGTCCAAGGAAAAAAATAAATCAGAAAAGCTATCAAAGCTCACCATTAAAAATGCTTTGTGCTTGCAACTTGTAAAATGCTTCAGTATCTAGAGGCGGTCGCATTAATACTGGGGCTGGAGAGAAATCCTTGTAAGAATGGCACAGCACTGAACAATCTCTTAAATTACAGTGTGGCATTCCAGGAGGCAGTTCAGAAAAATAAAACAATGTCACAGAGCATAACATTCTCCTGGGCATGCGGAGGTTGCAGGAAATTGCTTTGGGCAACAGAGCCAAATCAGTGTTGGAAGGTATTGTTTGTGAGCAGTGTTGCAACCAGTAATTCCAAGTAGCAAACAAATGGCTGCAAATCAGAAATGAGCAAGCATGGATGCCCACTGCCTACATTGTCGACCCTACAATGAAATTATACTCAAAGACAACTGGCAAACAGACTGGATCTCTCTCTCTCTCTCTCTTGCATAGACTTTAACAAGCATGCTTTTGCTGCTTATATCAATGTATATTTTGAACACCATTGAATTTAAAGCAACAGCATTAGAATGTAGTGTAGTCTGGTGTCAAAACTTTTAATGTTGCTCTACAATACAGTTATCCATATATAAACCTCAATTTTCCAAGCCCTTCTTAGTAATGTAGACCTGGGACTTGCAGCTCTTAAGCATTCATTCAGGACCAGTTCAGGCCATTGACTGCACTGTATCTTTGGAATGGAACATAATCTCATTTCCATTTGTAGCCTTGCAGGATCCATAACTAGAAGTCTAAGGTAAGAACATAAGAACATAAGAAGAGCTGTGCTGGATCAGACCAAGGTACATCTAGTCCAGCATTCTGTTCACACAGTGGCCAACCAGCTGCCCATGGGATCCCACATGCAGGACATGAGTGCAACAGCACCCTCCTGCCCATGTCCCCCAGCAACTGGTATACATAGGCATACTGCCTCTGATGTGGGAGGTGTGCAAGGCTCCAAGGTGTGCAAGGATCTAACATAAAAGGACAAAGTTAAGCAAATGTAAAGAATGGGCGGTTTTCCTGGGTTATATACCTAGTATTTATAACCTTGTTAACAGCAAAATTGGGGAAATTCCACCTGAGTCCAGACAAAATAGGTGCATGCACACTACCAAGGCACCATGAAATGCGTCCACATGATGGGCCTACTCAGGCAGGAAGACTCTCAGCTGCACTGAACTGAAAGAAAGCATGCAGCTTTCCATTTGTTTCTGCACAGTTTTACCCAAGCTCATGCCAGGGCGTGCCTCCAAAGTAATCAGGTGGTTCAGTTAGTCAAAGCAGACAACTTGTCCCACACATTCCCACATGCAAATCCAGCCCTCCACACAGTTGCTGAGGTTACTGTAGCTGTTCCATCTTGGACTTCGGTGGGAACCCACCACAGGGCAACTTGACATTCTTGTGGGAGCAGCCCTGCTGTCTGGAATTACAAAGATGGTAGTAGTCAGTGAGAGAGGTGAAGAAAACTGGTAACAACTTGGAAGTAACAGGGAGCAGGGAACAGGAAGTCTGGAACAGGAAGCCAAGAAGCAATTTGGCTGGACAGAAGCTGCAGGATCTCAGACAACTCCAAAACCTTCCAACTCTATGATCTATGAAATCTATGAATACTGAGAGCTTGCTCCAATTATGGCTAAATGGAGCACTCATGTACTGCTGGATGACTTGACCCAGTCAGCTACTGCCTTCTTAGGATTGGGAGTGTTTCCTTAAATGACTACACTTGTGCTTGGAGACCCACACTGCAGTGGCACTCTTTGTGTTATCACTGATAGCCTGGTAGGCCCTCCAGCATCTCTGCTGAGTGGAGATCTGTGACTGATGGGGTACTATGTGGAGCAGGCCATTGGGTGTTCTGGTGGACAACTTGATGGTGGCACACCAACAAGTCTGGAGATGCTGCTTCCCTCTGTAGAGTTCAACTTGGACTGGGTTTCTACTAGTTCAGCCAGGCTATGTAGGCTTTCTATTGCTGCTTCATCCTCATTGGGATCAGAACCTGAATTAGGGCCCAAAACTGGTGTCTCTTCCTCTTTAGTTCTGTGACCAACTCACTGGATGGCACTATGACACCCTCCTACCTTGGTATGCAAAGTGATTATCAGGAGCTTTGTTTGTATTACCTGGGTGGGGATTTTGAGATATACTACCAGGTGTGATAAGTTCTGCTAGTATGCAAGTATCAGAGACCTACCCATGTGTAATACTATCTGTAATCTCCTGTAAGACAAAATTATTATTGCTGAATGCTCAAACTCTTATGAAAGTGAATCAAAGGCAAAGGTGTGCTGTGGTTGGATAGACACCATCATCATCACCATGCAGGAAACACTTTGCGCAAAGGCTGGAAAGAGTAATGGTGGAATTGGTGAGTTCACCTCCCTGCCCCACCTCTGGACATACCCATTCACTGTAGAAATGAAACTGATAAGGGAAATGGCTGCATAAACCATCTCTGCATAAACACTGATTGAGAATTTATAACCATGGGACATTGTGGAGTTAACAAGTTATGAGGCTCTGTAATCCCCTATATTTAGATCAGAATCAATCCATCAAGAAAAGCTATTCTATCTTTCCCATCACTTCCATAATTATCATTTACATCATTCTTAGCATTCAATTTAGTCTTCCAGTGACTGCCTTGATTTTAGTATATTAAAGAAGCTTGATTTAACTGTCATAATAAAAGCGAGTCTTTGAGGTGATAAAATGCACAAGGGAACTGCATTAAAAATGCACCAAAAATTACAGTGACAACTTTAATAGAATAAAGTTCTTAATTAACTCATCTGTGCTAGACGTTTTTAGTTTCTCTGCCAGTTTACACACTATGGCTTCTGTTTAATTTTCCTTTAGATTAGGTTTGCTGTGGGAGATGTATACACATACTCACACATACCAATCAATAAACAGAGACACATTTAAACTAATTCATTAAAAAGAATCCATATGGACAAATTCCAAAGGAATCTTAATTCTTATTCCACAAAGAAATTCTCTGCAAATCATAAATTATGTTTCAAATGCACACTGTGACTGTATCCATATTTATTAGGAAACAGTAATATAAGTTTACACATTTGCTATGTTTATTACAGCATCATTCTTATTATCTCATTCGACTTCACAAAAATCCCTCAGAATGGCCACCCAAATGCCTTTGGGAAGCCTGCAAACAGGACATGAGGACAATCTGATTTTTGTTCCCAGCAGCTGATATTCAGAGGCTCTGATCCTGGACCTTTTTCTCCCCTACTTTGTAGCATTTTATCCATCTTGCTATGTGGATACAGGCCTGTGGCTCACACTGGCTCAGCTTGTCTGAGCGTGGAAAGCTAAGCAGGGTCAGGCCTGGTTATTACTTGGATGGGAGACCCCTCCTCTAGTTTCCTGCATTGAGCAGGGGGTTGGACTCGATAGCCTTGTAGGCTCTTTCCAACTCTATAATCTATGAAATCTATGAAAATCTATGTATGTATGTATGTCTATAAGTAAATACGTATGATTTGCGTCAAGATGGTGTATCATATGTATGATTGCATTGAGATTATTTTGGTGTGGCATTTTGGTGATGTGCACAGGCACTCCACACAAACACCATACACAAGAATCATATATATGATTACATCAGAATTGCTTCTTTGCACATGCACATCAGTAATGTACAGGCATAGAAATGAAGTGAGTGGACGGAAATCTGAGTGATCTGATTTGGATTTTATTTTTTTAATGGAGTGATGTGGGTTCTTAATGGATAACCAATCCACGTTAGAGTATGTGATAGCCTAGTGCAAAGGTTACACTTCAGAAATAAGACTAGGTAATGCAGAACTCCAAATTCTAGAAGAAATTCAGATTAGGGAATTTGAGAATTGAGACTGAGTGACCTACCCAAGGATACCCTGTGATTCCATACCTCCCAAATCTGAATATTCATCCACAACCCCATGTTTTTCTCATGTGATTTGGCATTCATGTACCTTTTACTATTTTTTTTTAATCATTTCATTTCATTTATTTTCTTTCCATACCGCCCAATGGCCAAAGCTCTCTGGGCGGTTCACAAAAATTAAATCTCAAAATACAACATAATAAAAACATAATATAAAATCTTTAACATACAATATATATATATATATATATATATATAACAATTTATTTTATTTTATTTTATTTCTTATTTATTTAAAACAGTTAGGGTGCAATCCTATGTCCCCCCAATCTAGTCTGACAGGACATAGGATTTGCACCCTTTCCACATGGAAAGAACTACACCTGCCCCCTCTCCACCACCTCATAGCTGGCACGGTTCTTTCCATACTGGAAGGAAATCGCAGGAAGCTGAGCACAGAAGACTGTGTTCAGTTCCCCCATAGGGGGGGCATTCCTGGGGCAGGGAGGGGAAGGGTGAGGCTCCACCAGATTTTGAGACGTTTCAGCCTCTCTTCCTTGTGAGGAAAAGAAAAACATCTAGATGGCTAAAATTGATCATCAGGGCTCTCCAACCTTGGGTCCCCAGATGTTGCTGGACTACAGCTCCCAGAATCCCTTGCCATTAGCCATGCTGGCTGGGTATGCTGGGAGCTGTAGGCCAGCAACATCTGGGGACCCAAGGTTGGAGAACCCTGATCTAGATGTTTTTGAGGGCAAGGGGAGCATGGTGGATATCCTATCCACCGTGCTCCTCCCACCCTCAATAGGATGCCCATAATCCTCTGGGTTCAGAGGGTTACAGGCAGCCTCATAGGATTGCGCTGCCCAAGATGCAATAGTAGAACCTAATTAACAGCAGTTACAAGCCCCAATATATGCCATCAAATGCCTGGGAGTAAAGGAAAGTAAAGGACCTGGTGCCAAAAAGATGAAAATGTTGGTGCTAGGTCAACCTCATTGGAGAGAGAATCCCACAATCAGGGGGGGGGGCACCACTGAGAAGGCCCTCTCCCTTGTTACCATCCTCTGAACCTTCCTTGGAGAAGGCACTTACAGGAGGGCCTCAGATGTTGATCATAGTGTACGGGTATGTTCATATTGGGAAAGGCATGTATTGTGGTCATCCAGGACCGGTGCAAGGCAGTTTGGTGCCCTAGGCAAGATCAGATATTTAGCGCCCCCCCTTCCCACTTGAGAGCGCTGTATTTTTTTTCAAGGCGTTTCTGGCGCCCTCTTTAGCCCTGCGCCCTAGGCAGCTGCCTAGTTGGCCTAATGGTAGCACCGGCCCTGTGGTCATCATGAGCTTAATGTTCTTAAGATTTATGTGGCCAAAATTCTCAAGATTTTTCCATAGCCAGCCTACCTAAGTCCCCAAGTCAAGAAACAACTGCCCAAGCTTCTCATATGCAACTAAACAACAATATTGTTCCCCTTGGAGCTCTCATTGTCTTGGCCATGGTATGTGCAGATCATGGGTTGGAACAGAGCTCCATGACCCACCAATGTGTATGAAGCAGGCCAAGCTCCCGGCTGAGACAACCTTGGTAAGCTTGCCTCTGTAGGCCCCATCCTACGTCAGGATGTCCATAGGCTTACCTAGCAGCAGTGTTGGGAAGCCACGAATCACCAAATTTCCCACAGTGCCCTTAAATAACGCTGTGTTGGGGACTCTGGGCCTTTGTGGGAAATGTAAAATGTTGGCCCATATAGCTGCCAGGTTTAGAGAGCCCGGGACCGCATCAGTGCTAGTGGGCGCTGCCTGAATGCCTGGGTTCCAGCAGCACCTGAGCACCTGGCATCAGCACCTGAGTGTGGCTGATGCCAGGCCTGATATCAGGACCGGTGCAAGGCAGTTTGGTGCCCTAGGCAAGATCAGATATTTAGCGCCCCCCATTCCCACTTGAGAGCGCTGTATTTTTTTTCAAGGTGTTTCTGGCGCCCCCTTTAGCCCTGCGCCCTAGGCGGCTGCCTAGTTGGCCTAGTGGTAGCACCGGCCCTGCCTGATATCAACACTCCTGTGTACACCTAGGACTAAAGCCAGAAAGCCTAATTGAGCCTTTTGTTTTCTTCATCTAACAGCTTAACCTTATGATTTCGGTCTTGTCTTGTTTTTTTTTTAATCTTTCTCCTCTTTGCATAAACCTTCTGATACTCCAGTCACTCACTTACTTCCGTGTGTGCGCGTGTGTGTCTGAGAATGTGGATAGATAGCTAGACAGACAGATAGCTGGCTGACTGGTAACATGAATGTTAAGATATGCGTTGTGGTGAGGGTTCAGTTCACGGTCAGTTATGTTCCTGCAGCAAAAATGTCAAAAACCTTTCCAGATCCATTCCTAAGGATTAAAGCAGGGGTGGGCAACTTGTGACCCTCCAGATGTTTTGGCCTACAACTCCCATGATTCCTCACCATTGGCTATGATGGCTGGGGTGGATGAGAACGGTGGGCCAAACCATCTGGAACACCACATGTTGCCCATTCCTGGATTAAAGTGAAACCAATGACATTTCACTCCAAGTGGGGAGAACCTGATAGTAATATTTTCACCATATACAACATTTAACTTGCTATGTATAAGCAAATTACCTTGCTTATGGAAAAAATACTGCAAAGAAGGAGGGAATAACAGGACTGGAATTTGGTTATGGAAAATCAGCAGAACAGGGAGTGAGATAATTCCCACTGATTTCCCCCCCCCCGAGGGCTGGGGGATCTTTCGGACAGTGTGGGAGGTGGCACAGGGGACTGTAGAGGGGAGAGTCAATTGCAGAAAATGGTCTCCCTCCCCATTCTGCTGATGGAAGCCTCTGCGGGATCAAAGAATCTCCTGAGAGCATAGGGACACCAGCTGAATACATCTCCATAATTGCAAATGTAGATCCATTTATATTTCTGAGCACTGCTATCAAAACTGATTTTTGCTGTTTAACTTTTGCATAGTCAGAATTATTTAATTTGTTACTTTTAGCCTTTCTAAAATCTTATCATGATTAGTAATATATGCATATATATTTGAGCTTTTGGGGAACAATCCACCAGGAAATGTGCCAACAGGTAACATCCCCATTGAAATGAATGTGCTTTTCACTTCTTCCATGTCAAGAAGGCTTTGCAGAAGACTTCCTGGTAAATCGTGCTTGTATCTTTTGTTTTTACGTGTGTTAAGCTTCTGTTGCCCTTTGTCTAATGTAGATTTTGATCACTTTTTGAGCAGAAGTACTTGATAAATCCCTTATACTAATATGAACTAATTAACCAAGTGTCACTCCTTACATTGCCAAAATGATACCATCCACACACAAGAGAGAGGTATCAGCAGGATTGGGGAACCCCAGGCTTTGCAGAAGTACAAATATTATTTATGGGGGGGGGACCTTGGCTCAGTGGGCACTGGGCATGCTCAGTGGTCATAGAATGGTGAGTGACTGTTTGGGGAGGGGAAATAGAAAATGAAGTGGATAAGGAATGTAATGGAGTATCCTGTAAAAGAGAATGGTTGGTTGGTTGGTTGGTTGGCTGGAAACCTGAACATGACCACTCCATACTCCAACATTTTGTTGCAGAACCCACTTGTTGGTAAAACAGATGATGGCCAGGATCCAAATAACTTTGAAGCTCATTCTGTGAATGTGTGTGGGTTGGGAAGTATTTGTTTTGTTTTGTTTAATGCAAACTGCTTTTGAAATTTAGAGGACTTAAATGGCATATGATATGGGATAGGATGAGGATCGGCTGTTTTAAAAAGTTTTTTAAAATCACTAAGCTGGAGCTTTAAATTTCTGCTATGCTTATTCATTTATCTTGCTCCTCATGTTGAAGCAACCATCCAGAAATAACTTGCTGTAGGGGGTAGCTGTTCATTGACAGCTGTTAAGCTAACATGGCCTAAACCCATGGCATCCTTGGATTCTGACCTTGTCAGATTTCATAAACTAATCAATGTGGGGCTGCAACAGCCTACAGACAGGAGGCCTTTAAGAAACGTTGAAGATTCTGGGTAGCATAGGAATGTCTTGGGCCTCTCTGATTTAATATTGAAGGTATATCAGTCTCTTAGAAACCCGTTTAGCATAAATGTGAGACACCGAGTAGGGAAAGGTTTCATTGGACCAACTCTAGTTGTCCTAAAATGCATAAGAGTTCTTTATGCATAAGGCATTATATATTATTTTTTTCATTTATTCAGTATGTTTCATATGCAGACTGGTGATGTATTAGATTTTCTGAGAACAAAATCTGTTTCTGGATACATAAATTGTTATTTGATTGATACTCAAGGGACGTTGCTCTCTGAATCAAGAATCTGAGAAACTCACAAGAGTAATATTTCAAGAAAATATATATTGCAAAGCAAAAATGATAATTGGTGAGCTGTGTACATCTTTATCCAGGTTTCATTTGATCCACCCAGAACCTTTGCAAGACTGAAAAAAATCTAAGGCATCATAAACTCTTCTGTTTGAGGATAATCTAAGTTGGGGCTATATTTACAAATTGTATGTGTTGACTGAATACCATTTTGATTATGTTACATAATTATTCAAAGACTTGTTGAGCCTTCTTAGAAAAACTTCCCATATCTCACACACTTGGGCTTGCCTCCGATGGCATCCTTTATCCCGCTCTCTTTTGCTAGAGTTGTATCTGACTTTCTTCAGTTAGGGCTAGGCTTTACCTTAAAGCTCAATTCTCTGCAGGTTTACTTGCAAGTAATTTCCGCTATCTTGATTAAGGTGTGCTCTCTCTAGTAACTGTGCTGTGCATAAGACATCTATCTTAATCTAGGTTTTCCATTGTCAGAACCTGACTTCCTGGAGCGAGTCATGAGACAGTAAAACCTTTTATTGCAGCAATTCCAGTAATTAGCTATAAGCCTATAAGCCATAAGCCATTAAAGATCCACAGTTAACAGATTACAATGTAGTTCCTTGACTAGAATCAGCGCATGAGCATCACAAGAAAAGTGTGTGCTGAACCCATCAGCCCAGAACTCATCATTCTGGGTTCAGCACACAGAATAAATTCCACTATCCCAGTAAGTTCACAGTTCCAGTAAACCCCGGAAGATTTCCAGGTTACCAATGTGTTTCTTCCAGCAAAGTCTACTGCTGGTTGCTCTGATTTAAATACGAAGGATTGGCCACTAAAGATCACTATTGGACATTCCATCCTGGCAGGGAAACCTGGCTCTCAGGCGGTTGCTGTGCCTCACCTGATGCCTCTGAGAACCATCCGTTTTAGTTGAGGATGCACCAAAGGAGACAGCCCCGAAACTCCTTCTCCTTCAGAGACCTCCTCCTGCTGCCCATGGAAGATGTCCCTGGTTGTGAAGCAAGGGCCTCCATCAAGGTCAAGTCACCCAGTTGTGGAAGTTAGGCCTGTATCAGCATCCTGCACCTCATCCCCTCCCGGCTCATAAGCTGTGGGGCTGGGAGGCCTGGCAAAACAGAGTCCTCCAGCGGTGACTGGCTTTGCTTCCCTCTCTGACTCAGAATTGGTGTCACAAGCTATAGCCCCCCCCCCCGACTAGAGCAAGGTCTCACAGCGATGTTTTTGAACCAGCATATGTATTTTTCTCTCTTTCAAACCATACAGCCTGAAACATAGTCAACTGTGTTGCTAAAGCTTACTAGAAGATGCAAGTGAGACAAGAGTTTTTCTGAGTAAATTACTCCACCTCTTCTGAAGGGAAAGGAAATAATACACTATAATGCTATTAAACCTTTGGATGGACCAATAACTTCTTGATTTGGGCAGGAGCAAGGAACATACTACTACATTTATTTATTCATTCATTTATTTTATATCCTGCCTTCTTTTCCTGCAAGGAACCCAAGGCAGCTTACATAATCCTCCTCCTCTTCTCCATTTTATCCTCACAACATTCCTGTGAGGTAGGTTCGACTTAGAGTCAGTGACTGGCGCAAAGTCACCCAGTGAGCTTTATGGCTGAGTAGGGACTAGAACCTGGATCTCCCGAGTCCCAGTCCACCACTCTAACCACTACATCGCACTGATGTAGTAAATGCAAATTTAGTATTTACACAGAGTTTTTTATAAGTGTGGTAAGCACTTCACATACGTTAAGGGCCCCTGCAGAGGGGAGTTGGTGTTCATTGCAATATTAAACTGAAAATTAAATTCAAAAGGGATTCCAACTCTGCTGCAAAGACAATGTTTGAGAAGATTATAGAACGGCAGAAGAATTTTCACTCTCAGACTCATCCCTGTCTCCCGCACATTCTTTCTCTCCACGCATTAGCTCTCAGCTTAGCTTAGTTCCCTTAGCTCAGCTCTGCTCTGCTCTTTCTTCCACAGCAAAGCTCTTCTCCCAAGGCACAGCAATCCAAACGGTGCAGTAGGTTGCTGCTGGGTCCTAGAAAATGGGCAGCTCCTCTCCCTCTTCTTTATCCATTAGCCTTGGCTGCAAAAGCAGCCTTCTTTGCATGATCATCCTTTTTATTTTAAAAAAGCAATATCATGGTAGAATAGACCTGAGGCCAATGTCTTATGGTAATGACAAACTATGTGCCATAGTCACACCTGCTGGAGAACACTAGAACTATGAGAAGATGTGGTGGAGAGATATGAGAAGATATGAGAAGATATGGTGGAGAGAACTATGATAAGACGTGGTGCATAGCGACACCTGCTGGAGAACACTAGAGCTATGACCAGCTGTCTGAACACTTGAGTTATGATAACTCTAGAGCTATGATGTGGTGGATTGGTTTCCTCTGATGATCTGGAAATGAAAGGGGGGGGGGAAGATTTGGAAACATTATAGAATGAACCTATTGTGCAGCTTTAATAACTTAAGAAATATATATCATAAATAAGTCCAATGAGTCAAAATGAATGAATTAATCCTTTGGGTCATGCTTCTTTGTCTACAGTACCTAAGGTAGGGAATATTGAATATCAGTAGCCTAACATTGTAAGTGCAATAGAGATGGATTAAATAGTTACGGTTGTGATAGTTATAGCAGTGCAGTTGATATATCCACCTATCGTAGCTTTTGGACACTGTGGATCAGGTATATTGTCCTGTTCTAATCCTTTGAGAAACTGACCTTCTTGTGCTGATCTCTTGAGCCACGCAGCAGAGATAACTTAAAATAATTAAACCAGGCAGGGTCGAACCAAGGGTCAAATTCAATTTTGGAGAAGCTATAAGGGGCTGCACTCCAGCGGTGGTCAGGGCTGGAGGCGAAAATGGTAAAAAAAAAATGGGGTAAAAAAGCATATTGTAGCTGAAAGCTCTCACTGGCAGTAACTAAACCTTAGGAGAGGCATTTCACTCTTTTGGAATGGGGGGAAAGTGTAAAAGCTGAAAACAACCAAACAATTGGTTGTCAGAGAAAAGGGGTGGGGCCAGGAGAAGGGGGAGGACCATCTGGGGGAACCCTGGAGGGCCAAATGAGGACTCCAGTTGGGCCAGATTTGGCCTGTTAGCCTGATGTTCAACACCCCTGAATTAAGCCAACTCTGTATTTATCTATTGAGCCCTTCCTCCAAGGAGCTTGTATCCTTTTCTGAAGGGGTACACGTGGAACCCAGGAGTTAATGTGCCTTTAGCTTCTGCATGTACTGTGTGTGTGTATTTGCCTGGCACAGTAGTTTATGGGATTATATTCCAGTGTGCAGTCTCATCCATCTTAAGGTAAGCCATGCTGAATCAGACTGAGGGGCCCAGCATGTTTCTAACAGTGGGTGGCCAGAGGATTCAGGGGGCCCATAATCAAGGCATAAAGGCAACAGTTCTATCTGACTGTTCCCCCACCCAACCTCCCCCAGTTTCGAGGCATATTGTCCCTGTTTTATTTAAGTATCATGGCTAATAGTCACTGATTCAGTAGGCATATACTCAGTGGCTTGGATTCTAAAATAGGTTAACTTAAGGACATTCACAGAAGGAAAGTGTCCTGCTTTCTTCTCACCCCTTCAGCCACCTGCTCCCCCCAAAAGCCTTTCTGCAGAGTCCGGGTGGGCTCCTGAACAATGTGGGATAAGTCATTGGGGGGTGCTTATGGGGATCAGAACAATTGTCCCAATTTGGGTGGACCTCCCCCAGTTTTACTCCAATTTCATGAAAGGAAAGCTCCCAGTGTCCTTCTGCGAATTTCCTTAACTTTTCCTAGGATCAAAGCCCATACATTTGATATCTAAGCCCACTAGCCATGGCACATATCATGTTACAACAAATTCCTTAATTTAATTCTATGCTGGCTGGGGAATGTTCGGAGTTGTAGGACTTTTTTTTCCATCTAAACATGCATAGGATTGCACCTTTAGTTATTATGTGAAGATGTACTTCTTTCATTGGCCTAAATCAACTGACAATTTCATTGTGTAGCCCTGATTATAGAATTACTTTCTTTCATAATTTTATAAAACCTCTTCCTTGTCCCTCTGAGACATTCTCTAAAAAAAATGAAACATCCCCAACCACTTTAGTTTTTTGTTTTTTCCTTTTAGAGAAGAATGCTCCACCACTGATCAAATAGTTGCCCTTTTCTGCACTTCCTTGTGGAATTCAGTTTAGGACTGCTGTGAAATTGAACTAGATGTCTTGGTAAGATCTCTTCTTTTTTAGATGAGAAAGTAGTTAGGGGAATACTCTCAGTGGGGAACATCTCACCCAGTAGAGGGCTAGAGTTATTCCTTCCACTGGAATTGGATTTCTGGATATGTTGTGTAGTGACTATATTGAAAAGCATTGTGTCTGGGGTAATATGAGCATTTTATCTATAGCATTTAATCAGTGTTTTTGTCATTTACATGTGCAAGTCATCATTTGATGCTGCAACCATTGTGTGAAGTAGCCCACTGTCTCTGAATTCTTGAAATATTTTACCTCTTAAATCAGAAGTAAAACTGTGGACATTCTCACACAGCTGTTTTAGGAAGGGTGAAACCAATATAAAAGTGTAGCACAGATTAGTATTCAAAGATAAGAAAACATTAACATTCTGTAGGTCTGATTCAAGCAGAGTGATTCTTTTTAAAACTCTAAAGCATGCTGATATTTATACCTTGCACCAGAGTTCCTATCCCAACCATACTTACCTGGAAGTAAGTCCCATTGAAATCAATGGGACTCACTTCTAAGTCACTGGTCCCTATCTGTGGGTCCCCACATGTACGGATGAGGGATAAATTAATTTGTTTCACATTTTAATGTGAACTTAACAAATTTCACACCTTTGAACCATTATGTAAACCAAAACACAGTTATCTTTCAAAATTTGCGCGTGTCTGAATTTGGCAATGGAGTTCTCTGATCAAAAAAGCATACAAAAATGTGTATATTATGGGAAGGTACACACAAGAAAAATGCATATGTTCATGAAAATAATGTTAAAATGCGTTATATTGGGGAAATTGCTTGTAAAATTGTGTATATTGGGGAAAATTGCATACAAAATGGATGTATTAAGAGAAATGCACACAAAAATGCATACAAATGTTCATGCCAACATTTTAAAATAACTTACATCATGCCCAGCCACTGGTCAAGGTGGCTGGGAATGATGGGCATTGTAGTTCAACAACATGTGGGGACCCATGCTTTTGGAGCCACACAGTTCCAATTCTCCCAGTGTTCTTCATCACATGAGATATTCTGAATCCTCCCTTCCCATCAACAAATCTAAACCTTTAAGCAACCCTAAGTGTAGTCCTGTTCAGGCATTATGCGCCTGAATTGGGAATTGCAGCTCATGTACCCCTGCTTCCCTCCACTTTCTTCTTCTTCCTCTATTGTTTTCCCCAGGTTACCATTGAGATTGTAAGCTGCCCTCTTGTACTTGGTAATGTGAAATGCACATTGATGGTGCCTGTGTTATTCTATGTTGATTATTATGATAATAGTGTTGTCATTTTGCAGAGTCCCCAACTGCACTCAGTAATAGAACCGTCTCCTTGGCCTAAGTGATCTTGTAAGGAAAGTCTTACTTCGGTTTTATGCTTTGTCTAGTAGGCTGTTCTTTGGGGACATTTCAGGCTAAATGCTTTAGTGTCTTTGCGCTACCTGTGAGTACAGCCAGGGACAGATAGTGCTGGGAATTTAAATGACTAGGCCAATTCAGAAGCAATTGGGTCTATCTGCCAAAGAGACTCGAGCCACAGGGAAAAGTAGTAACTATAAAGTCAGGCAATTTTCACAATATTGTTTGGGGAAATGGATTTTCACCTTTTCCCCCCCCCCCTCTCTCTTCCTTTTTATGGATCACTCTGATGCTTTAACACCATCCCTGTTGAACAAAGATGCATCAGGAAGACATTGCTGTATCTCATGTCTTTGCTACGCTATTAATAAGCCTTAGGTTACTGTCCAAATGTGTGTGTTTTCTTGCAGTGGACAGGCCATTAGAATAGGATCTGACATAGGGTTGGAAAGAAATGAAAAATAGTTGTGAAGTTTATCATATGCCATCTTCTCTCAAAACAAATAAGAGGTTTCTGGAAGAGAAATGCATAATTGTTGCACACTGCTGCTCTCTGTACAATTCTGAGAAAAATATATAGAAAATGTAAAGTACATATTCCATTCCACATTAATTGCTTGATGTTCATGAATCAAGCCTTACTTTGTAGGAGTAAAGCCAGAGGCAGCTCATATTTGTTTGTTTGTTTGTTTGTTGATTACATTTTGATGTCACCTTTCCTCCCATAAGCTGAGTGCTGCTTATTATTATCTCCCTCTGCCTCCCCGAACACACACACACACACACACTTTAACCTCACAGCAATCCTGTAAGGTAGGTTAGGCTAAGGGATAGTGACCAGGTCAAGGTCACCCAGCAAGCTTCATGGCTGAGTGGGGATTTGAACCTGGATTTTCCCAATCCTAGTCAGACATTCTTACTGCCACATCATATTGATCAGAGAGTCATATAAAAAAAAAATGCCGTTAATGAACTTGAACCTCAGGGCACATGGTATTCATACTGCCAGTGCTCACATGCTATTTTTCTCTGGCATTCCCTTAAAGAAAAAGTTTGTAGTAGCAAAGAGTAGCGTGGCCATATGTCCTAGCCTACAGAGGACAGGCCTTTATTTGAAAGGTCAGAAGACCGTATTTTATTTGTAAGGAGTTGGAGGACAGTCTCTGTTCGAAGGGCTGTCCTATCCAAGTCCCGTTTAAAGATAAAGAAGCATATGAAGGGAGAACTGGGCCTTGAAGTTCTCCATCCACTTTTAGCAACTGGACAGCAGACTGAGCAGTCACACCAGTCACCATTATGGTGAGATGTTTTGTATTTCTAGCTAAATGATAGTAACGATTTCTAAATGTGCATCCCTAGAGATGCAAATTTTATGCAAATATGAATCCTCCTTTGTCCTCTTTTCTGTTGTGGCACAAGTGGCCATCCCTGTAGGGAGTAAGTCTACCAGTCCAAAGGCTGTGGGAATGTTGCTTCTCATGCTGTGTAATCTCCTCTCGGGAAACTTTTCTACAGAGTTATAGATAGCAGTCACACAGATGAATTCAGTTCCACCTAGGGCAGAGCATACAATAGATGTCTGTGTGATGGGGCCTTACCAGGTTTTGCTTTGTTTCTCAGAGGGCCCTTGGTAACTAGAATAGAGCCTTCTGCAAAGTCTCTAGATTGCACTGCACAGGTTTTCTTCAAAAGCTGTGGACCCCACCCCATTACTCTGTGAGGGTGGCAGAAAAGGGCCCAGTCATGAAGGCCAAAGAAAGAACCTTAGCAGGGGTTCAAGCCAAAGACCCAAGAATGCTCCTATGTACTTGGATGACTCTCCAGAGTAGCCCCCATTTAGGACTCAGTTTGGATAAGGTCGGGGAAATTTAATTCTGAGTTCTGAAGTGCAGATAAGTTCAATAGTTTATACTGCACTTCATTTTTTATGACTTATTAGCTTTCACAATATAAGGCTAGGTAAGCTGAAAGATAATGACATAGGCTTGGCTGATCTAATTACTTGCATATGAACACCCAGAAATCTTCATGGCCAAGTGAGGATTTGGATCCATTTTCCCATGCCCAAACTCAAAATCACATGCGCTGTACGACACCCAACCAATGAAGTTTTATTTATTTATTTATTTACCCCTGTCCCCCTCTAACTATTCTTTTTTTTTTTTTTTTCAGTTTTCCTCCTGGCTCTAATTTACAGATTTTAGCATCTTGTCTTCTTTCTTTCTATTAACAGGTGACCTCTGCATTGCCCAGTCATTGAAAATCCCACAGGATCGCAAAGACAAGACCTTCGAATTTGATAAAATTATCAAGCTGCTCCTAGATACTCCCAGAGCCAGGGCTATCATTGTCTTTGCCTACGATGAGGATATAAAGTAAGGAAGACTGGAGAAATTAATTTGTTTACATGTCATAACTTCATGGGCTAGCAAGAAAAATTAGGAACAGGGATTCACAATTCAAAGTAGTTTCTGTGCTGCATCGCCTGCAATGAGTATTTGGGGCATTTCAAAATTTTTAGGCGTAGTTCATCAAATGGACAACAGATGAGGTGGCAAAATTGTTCATGGACTGTACCACTTCAGAATGGGGGGAGTGGGATTACATGGTTGCATTCTTCCCTCTGGAAAAATTCTGTCCACATACAAGACTAGCATACTAACAAAGAATACTAGGTAGAACTCTTCTCTATGTCATCAAGTAGACTATGTGCAGAGATGTATTTTATATGGAGAAAATATATACAGTCATACAATCCATCATCCGCAGTGTGAAGTGTTAAAATCTGGAAACCATTTTCCTACATCATCTGTGTGAACTAGGCCACAATTGCTTTTGTGCACAACCAAAGGTATGGTAAGAAATAGTCCCCTAATGCAGTGGTAGGCAGCCTGATGATTTGAAGAACTCTCAGAATCCCTTATCATTGGCCATGCTGGCTGAGGTTGATGGGAGTTGCAGATATGTACACAAAGAGGGCACAAGCTTGCCTGCCCCTGCACAAAACTGCGATCTGAACAGTTTGACCTTCACAACACAGGTCCTTAGAAGCTAGTTAATTTGCACTTTGCAGCAGAGTTCAATTGCTTTGGAAGTCATTTGCAAAGGAACTAAGCTACAAGGCAAAGTGCTTTGCCTTGGTCTGGTGACTTTAGTGCTCGGACATTCAGCCTTGAGAGTCCAGAGGTGCAAGATCAAAGCAGAATTCTGAGAGCTTTGCAAAATCATAAACGTAGACTTTACTAAATCTGAGTTGTTTGATCTAAGGTATTGCAAGCAGATTTGGAAGAGGTGCGTAGATAAAACTCTAGCAACAGCAGAAAAAATATGTAATCTGTAATTCTATTTTAAGTCATTTTTAAGTTATTGTAATATGACACATTTTAATAGCTTTGCTTTCAGCACACATTTAGCAATGTGGACTGAATAAATACGAATACTAGAACATGTATGCCCTGGTCTTTTGGGTTTATTGTGATTGTAGGTCAAATGATGGTGATGATGATGGCAGTGGGGGCTTCCATGTTGGAGGGGAGAACAACAACAGCAATAATAATTTTTCACTGGCAGAGAGCCAGTTGTATGTAGTGGTTGGAGTGTTGAACTGAGACTCAGGAGATCTGGGTTTTAATCCCCGCTCGGTCATGAAGCTCACTGGGTGACTTTGGGCCAGTCAGCGACTCTCAGCCTAACCTACCTTGCAGGGTTGTTGTGAGGATAGAATGGAGAGGAGGAGGATCATGCCTTTGGTTCCTTGGAGGAAAGGCAGGATATAAATGTAGCAAATAAATAAATTGTTTTTCTGTCATGTATATATAACAGTCTAGACCAGTAGCAAATCACAAGCAATATCTGCCCACCTTAATTATGCTTAATTATGGAAATGGTCATTCTGCACTTTCATCATGATGCTCCGTTTGTTTGTTTTTTATCAGTATGACACACTGACGCACTGCTGCCGTGATTTAATTTGAACCAAGATGCAAGCTGATTAAGAAACCAATGACACCCAGAAGGCCTAGAAAGATCCAAAATCTTTACTGAGTAATTTGTGGAATAGGAAATGCAACGTACATTAAGCACTGACTTATTAAAGCAGAACTCTGGCTGAGCAATTTCCCAGGATTTGTGACAAGGAAATTGTGGCTAAACTTGTTTTGTGTGAGGATGTCAACTGAGAATTGATTTATAGAATTGTGGTGATACATTTTAGAATGAAACATGCTGAGGTGTTGTTGGGTTTTATAGTTTGTTTTCAATAGTTTGAAAACATATAACAATATTTAAGAAAAAATGAAACAGAGTTAGGTATAAATAAGGGGAAGAAGAGAAGGCAAGGGGAAGGAATCTGAGAGAGAAATGGAAAGAGAGAGAGAGAGACTATGTAGAAAAATATAAGTGCTTATGATTAGGACCTGCAGATTTCTTCATTGATTTGAAATAACCAGCCAGGTCATTGGCTGTAGGTCTCTAGTATATAATAATAGTCCTCTAGCAAGGAAAGCTTGGAAAAGTAATTCTCAGCTTAGGTGGAGAGTTGGCATACCTCATGGCAGTTAGTCTACCTGATGTCCAGGTTGATTTGAACAATTAAACAAGGCTGAATAGGATTGGACAAAAATCCCTGTTTGCCTTGAGAACCATTGGGTATTTCCCTTTTGACTACTTGCAAAACCTGGAGAACTTTTGTGATTACTTGAAAAGAACACTGGGGAGTTGGAGAGGAGACAGTCCCCCCTCCCTTTACTTTGATCAACTGCTCTCGATAAAACTGCTGGTGGGAGGAGGAAGCCCACCCGCAGCAGCAGCTTCTTGCCCTTGGGGCAAAAGGATTCCATGCAGGGATGGACATTTGCTCTCCAGCAGTGGTTATCCCATCAGCAGCCCCTGAACAGCCCTTCAGAGCAGCCCCAAACTGCGTTAACAGGCTGTACGCCTGACTGTACCTGTTATGAGCAGAATGGATGTGCAGGCTTGCTTGAGGTGGACTGCGGCTGCCTCAGTGCTACTTGCAACCCTTCAAGCAGAGCTGCTCATGTAGCCAAGCACTCCTACTTCAAATTCTCACCCGCCCTTAAAGTGGAATGCTCACTAACTCCAATGAGAAACGGAGGGAGAGGGAAGATTATAATTTCCCTCCAATTACACAATGGCCTGCATTGTCTAGAGCACTTTCTCCCAACCTGGTGCCCTCTAGATGTGTTGGACTTCAACATCCAGCATGTCTGGCTGGGAGATCCTGGGAGTTGTAGTCCAACACATCTGGAAGGCCAGGTTGGGGAAGGCTGCTCTCTAGAAGAGCTTGGGTGGCACTGGTTGGGGCACAGAAGTGGCATTGCTTAGTGAGCAGCACCTCATGAAATAGATTCACAAATGCAGTGTGATTTTATCTAAAGATCATTACTTTTGATTGGGTCTTGAATGGATACTCATGACATCGACAATGAATGCACAGTTATTGGCAGGGTCTAACATTTGCATTGTTTGTAGTACACGGTTTGTGGTCATGGAGATGTAAAAATATGGGGTTTTTTTACCATATCTATGATTAGATGGGGCTCAGAAGAGTAAGTGAACACTAAGTAAATTGTGTTTTGCAAAGCCAGAAATCATTATTATTCTGCCACAGAGCAACTAGAAATTCCTACATGCGTGTTCCCACAGTCCTCTGTGACTTTTTTTTTTATATTTTAATATTTTTATATAAATATATAAAAAAGACTTTTTTTATGGATCTGATCAACAACTTTTTGATCTTATATTGTAACCGATAATGCTGGGTGCCACTGAATCCCCTGTCAGTGGGGCTCCTCCTTATCCAGTGCATCTTTTTGTTTGAGCTTTCTAGGAGCTATCCATGGTGCTTCATGGTGGCGAACCTATTTTGGGAATGGAGTTCAGCACCAAGGATAGTTCCTATAAAGCTCAAACAAAAAGATGCAATGGATAAGGCGCCCCACTGACTCTGGAGTCACCGGCATCCCCTACTGGGTGCTCTCTCTCTTTAATACATGTAGGCATGTAGGCAGAGAGGCAAGGAGGTTAAAGGAAGCTATGATATCCGACTTCTCCTGAATCAACATGTTGCTAAATCACTTTGCTAGAATATAGTACAAAATATGGAAGAATTTAGTATTTACAAAATAGAATATCATTTGCTAACATCCTCATGCCACTCACCTAAGCCTAGGCTGGACTCTGCACTGCTTGGCTATATATTACATTTCTGTACCACCCAATAGTCAAACCTCCCTGGGCAGTTCACAAAAATTAAAACACACCGTAATAAAATATCATATAAAACTTTTCATCGTTTAACACAGAATAAAACCAGAGCAAAAACCTGAGTAAAAGCCAGCAGCAGGGTAAAGATCATAAAACATGACAACACATTTAAAAACAAAACTGAAGGACTAAAAGGTTGTCACAGTCCGTGTGGATGCCTGGATCAATGACGTTAGCCCAAACTTTCTCCATGTAGCATATTTTTTCCTACTCTTTCAAGAAAAGTTTCTTGTATTCCCACTTCTGAGCTCTCTAACTCAGTTGTGGGAGCAAGGGATGTTGCTATGTTGACATGCCTTTATATTGTCAGCAGTGGCCTATTCAGCATGACTCCTGCATGAGTTAGTGGATGGATCAATGAAAGGTAGTTTCATAAGAATGATTTGCGGAAAGGAATGGTGGCACACAAGCAGAAGGAGTCTGGCAGGATTGGTGCCAACATTTCAGCCTGTTGGCCCACCATTGGTGCCCTTTGCAATCAAGCAAAGGTGAGAAAGTTGCAAGCATAATATTATATACAATATTTTTCCATGTATAAGACTATAACTTTTTCCTAAATTGTTAGACTAAAAATTGAGGGTCGTCTTATACACGGAAGTAAGCGAAGGAGAGAACCGTGCGGTTGCGAACTGCCCAGTGGGGGGCGTCTATACATGGGGGCGTCTTATAGATGGGAAAAATACGGTATGTGGTAGCATTCATTAAGTCCTCTGTAATAGCTGATGAGAGTGCCACATTCCTGTTGCACTGCTCAGCATAGGCCATGTGTTCACCTGGCCTGGCCCTAGTAAAATCCCTGCACTCTCACTCTCAAGCTGTAGCTCACTCTGCTTAGTTTTTTAAATACATAATAAAAGTCTGAGATACGTATTACGATAAGTGTGTGCAAAAACTGTGTGTGCCTAAAGCTGTGGGATGGATTGCGTGAAGTTTTCAACATATATATGGTGAAGGAATTGACACTGAATTTTTGTAATCTCCTGAATGTGGCAATAGTCCCATTTTGATAACAAAAAGCGGCCATTCTTTCTGCGGGGCTAGAAAAGGAAAATGGGACACTTGCCTGCAAAAGTTGAAATGCAATTTTGTGAGGGTAGGATTTTCTGAATCATTGTTGCACATATCATTTAAATCCTACACTGTGTATCATGCTCCATTTAAAAACAGGGAAAGTAAGCTTTTTATTTTACAAAGCAACTATGAGCATATTCACATCCTTCCCGTTGTTAAAAAGTGGGGTGTGGGGTGGGTGGGGGTGTGTTACTAGTTTGCTATTAGGCAGGATGTCAGGCTATTGCTTACAATTTATTTGTTCTTGCTTCTCATTGTTCCTCTCTCCAATTGCTTGTTGCTGCCCACTGGGATATTGCTCAAGAGATTGGACTATTGCACTCCTTCCCCGTTCTATGCAATTAGCTTGATTCATCCTGTCACAAATGCTACCATTTTTCGTTTTCTTTTTCCATGCAGTTTATCCATGAAAACTGTTGGAAAGTTGTTGCTATATGGGACACATATCTGATACAGCAAATACGTGATTTCCTCTTTAGAATGAAAAGCATGGACATTCATTTCATCCTTCCTCTTACTGGGTAGAAGCAACTTTTTAAATGCAGCCCAATCCATACTTGCTTAATCATTACAAGCAAAATGGGATGACTATATTTTCCTCCAGTATGAAATTAACAACAGTTTAAGATCTCCATGGACCTTTATGTATAGATCCTTCTAAGTGAAGTAATTAGCACTGAAATTACCATGGGGATAGAATGAAGAGGAGAATGAGGTGTAAAACAAAGATAAAAATAAATTACCAGGAGAAAGAAACCTATGTTTTGCATTTAGGAAGACATAAAATATGTATGATATGTCAAATTCATTGAATCTTTAGATGTGTTGCTACTCTCTTGATGTCAAACAAACTAAGAATTAAGAGACTTAAAGTGCTGTGGCACAAACAAATGTGTTATTTTTAGTTCCAGGGATGTTGTGTGATGTAGGACCCTTGTTAAAGATGCTAGGTTGCAATATAGTAACATCTTCCTAACAATGATGTGCCTGTAGAACTCCTTGACCGAAAGTAGCAATACGAAGGCCATGTGTATATAGCTATAGTATCTAGATTACAACCCATCCATTTCAATTAACTTCCAATCTCATGGTTTATTAGCATAGATTAGGGCACCACACCTAAATGCATATATACGCTTGAGCAGATTCTTCACTGAGACTACTCCACTGCCCCAATTTCTCTCTGGGTTGTAGTTTTAAATTACTTTTGGTTAGATTTTACTGTGTTAGGTCTGCAGGAATTTCTTAAACCTGGTCACAATGAATTTTCCTAAGTCAAAAAAACCCCAAAACAAATGTGTTCAACACTTCCTAAGCATTCCAAGCATAATCAGGGGCATCAAGAGATGTTTCTGGT
This sequence comes from Shinisaurus crocodilurus, assembly GCA_021292165.1. NCBI lineage: Eukaryota > Metazoa > Chordata > Lepidosauria > Squamata > Shinisauridae > Shinisaurus > Shinisaurus crocodilurus. The sequence goes on from JAHFWL010000349.1 coordinate 85,015, forward strand.
GGATCATACTCTTGTCTCCGACCAGAAGAATGACAGACAAAAGGGAGCAAAAGGAAACAGCCACATGGACTCATAGCAATGTTTAGGGCAGGCGGTGGGCAGACTTCAGGCTTTCAGAATCTATGCTATTATTTTACTAGAACTCCAAGATCCATCAACAGAGCCAGGGACAAAAGAGATACACTTATAATTAAAGAATTCTGAGCCTAGGAATTTGTTTTGATTGAGTACCAAACTGAATTGAGCTCACAGTCCTTTCACACAAACACCCACTGCTGGTTACCTCACATTTTCTTCATTTCAGCAGCCTAATTTAGTGGGAAAGGTTATATTATTGTGAGAGTCAGAACTACTTGATAATCTCCTGCAAATCACCCAGAGATCTACCAGCAAATTCCAATCTAATTTATATACCCATGTCTAGTTTAGGGTCCCTATCATGTAAGAACATAAGATAGCAATCATGCCTAGTCACCATTGATAGCCTTATCTTCCATGCATTTGTCTAGTAAAGCCACAAACACCAAGGAGGTAAAACTGTACTAGGCTAGAATTTTATTTATTTGTTTATTTGTTTGTTTGTTGATTGATTGATTGATTGATTGATACCCCATCTTTCTACCAAGAAATGGCACTCAGGGCACTCAAGAATATGTCAACCCCCATCAACTAACATGAAAGGTATAGCATACTGCTAAGTTAAGCACAAGATGGAGAGTAAATTTAAGCAGATCCCTTCTGGATCATGCCTAGGGACAATCAAGTCCAGCAACCTGTTTCCAACAGTAGCCACCTCCCCCCGCCACCACATCCCACCACTGTTTGATCTTCCAGAAACCTGTATTCTGGCTAATAGCTGTTAATAGTCCTGTTGTCATCTCATGGGCTACTTAATGCCTGGATGTGTGAACTTTTTCCTCTTGGATGCTCACAATCACACATAGACTGGGTTCAGACAACACGGTAACTACACTCAGGGGTTGAGTATGAGTTGAGTGTGGGTTGTTGTTGAACCATGGTTGCTGTTGAAACGTGGGTTATTGTGTTGTCTGAACCCAGCTGCACTAACAAGCCATGTCTTGTTAACCACAAACAACCCATGAAGGGAGCCCATGGTTTATTGTTGGGTTGTGAACTGTGGGATGTTCACCATGGTTTGTTATCTTGGCTGGGTTCAGACAACACGATAACCCACACTCAACCCATTCTCAACCCTTGAGTGTGGGTTATCATGTTATCTGAACCCAGTCAAAGGCTTGAGCATTGGGAGATCAGAGAGGAGTTCTAGTAGCTCCTCAATAAGGTGACCAGTCTCCCACTTTGTGAAGCATGGTACATGTGTAGTCTAGCAATGATGATAGAGAGTATCAAGCTGCTTAGTAAGTATTAGTAATACTAAAGTATCAATATGGTCATCAGTGATTTTGAGTTATTGAGGATGCTATGTTTTAAAAGTTCCTTGTGATATAATTTCTAAATGACCTGAAGAGTTAAAAGAGAAAGAAAGAAAAGAAAGCACAGTTGATTCCAAAATGACATAACTGCTTCCTAATTATATCAAATTGCACAGCTGATTCTACAATGCTAACTTCCGAAGCAAGAAAAAAAATGAAAAGCAAGTCTGAAATCATACTGAAAAAGTAGAAACTTTTTTTTTTTTTTTACATAATTCAGTCATGGGGATGCATTGTTCCAGCTCATTAAGCAACCTTTCTCTGCCTGCTCTTGTTCCAAGTGAATAAGTACCACTTTCCTTCTTCCTTTTTTGCATGTATATTTGTGTGAATTATAAATGTTTCTCTCTACAGGCAAATTCTTGCAGCAACAAAAAGGGCAGATCAAGTTGGTCATTTTCTGTGGGTGGCATCAGACACTTGGGGCTCCAAAATGAGCCCTGTCATTCAGCAGGAAGATGTCGCTGAGGGAGCCATCACCATTCTGCCTAAGCGTGCAACAATAGAAGGTAAGGCTTTTGTTCCAATTTTCTCTTTGGTACCATTTAAGTTGCCTTCCTTGTTGATGCTTTTGACACATGTAGACTGTGAACCTGACTTCATGTAAAATTATATCTCATATATTGTAAGCTTCAGAGGCACAACATCAATGCAACCCAATCTGAGAGAAAATGGCTTCTTAACTGTGTGTGCTGGGTATGCTGCTGATACAAAAAAAAGTACGGTATGTTATTTCCACAGCTAGAAATTTGTCAACATTTAAAAGGACTTCAGAGGCTTGCAAACTAACGCTCTGAATCACCTTTGTTTGAAAGACACAGACAGTCCTCACGCAAAGAACACAAATGCTTTGCTGACAATGATGATGGAAGGCCATATGAATGAGACTGTTACAATCAAAATACAATAATAGTAAAATGTGCAGAACTAAGGCAGACTCTTGTTGAGAGCTGGTCACTGGCAACTGGCAAGAGGTTCAGGTTCTGTTTTATGTCCTTTTTATACATTGGGTCTCCTCCAGCTCTATAATTATGTGATTTTACAGGGGTGCTGTAGCAGTGGATTTCCTGTATTAGTGGGGGGTTGAACTAGATGACCTCTGTGGTCCCTTCCAAATGTATGATTCTATTATTCCCTTCCTACCATGGCTGCCAATGTCTTCTCAATTGTTCCCATGGCAGTCTGGAAACATGTGCAGGCTTCTACTCTTGTGGTTTCCCCCAACAGCTTGTTCACGTATGGTGCAAGTGACACCCATCCCCTTGGGAAGTGTTGCTTGTAAGGGTATGTAAACATGCTGTTGGGACTCAGAGCAATCACATGGTACTGTAGAAAGCCGATACACATTTCCTGACTGGTGTGGGAGCAGCTGCAGAGGCAGCCCTGATAGACAGGGTGTGTATAAAGGCATCTGAGCCTTCTGGGAATTTTGGAAAGAAGACATCGATGCTGGTTAGTTATAGGCTACAGTTGATTGAAAGACTAAAGTATGCAGAACTACAAAACATTCAGTACACTTAGTCCTGTTTCTCAGTATCTCAGTATTCTGGATATCTCAATTTTCAGTCCAGCGTAAAATGTGAGATGAACCAGGCTTCAGTGATTACTACTTAAGACACTTTATTTGAACATTCATAAGGATCATGGAACAGATCATTCATAACCACTTAGTTCTATATGCTCAGGGCTACCCATTGATATTTTGGTGGCTAACAATGCAATTTTATGCATACTTGTTTGGAGATAATTCCCATTGTCTCCAGTAGGGCTTATTCCCTAATGAATTGTTTGGAATTGCAGCCACAGGTAGAAAATATAAACTGTGTACCACTGGAGGTGGTGCTGGTGAATTATAAATATACATTCCATAGCTAAGAATTTGCTTTAATGGTCCCCAGAATTTTCTGTCACAGTGGCAGGCTGATATTGCCTAATGGTTGCCCAACCGTGCTTCTGATTGATTTTGATTCATTATTCTTTAAATAAAACCAGTTTTTTTATTAGTAATGGACAAATTCCCGTCAACCCTGTTCTGGAATCAGCTTTGTAATTAGGAACTTTCTCATAAAGTGTGGCGTAGTGGTGAGAGTGTTGGACTGGGACTCGGGAGATCCAAGTTCTTGTCCCCGCTCGGCCATGAAGCTCACTGGGTGATTTAGGGCCAGTCACTGACTCTCAGCCTAACCTACCTCACAGGGTTGTTGTGAGGATAAAATGGAGAGGAGGATTATGTAAGCCGCCTTGGGTTCCTTTCAGGAAAAAAGGTGGGGTATGAATATAATAAATAAATAAATATCTGTATTCTGAGAATTCTCTTCTGGTTTGTAATATTGGTGCTAAGAATGGATTAATCTCTCAATCTTAGTTTCTTATTTTCTGTCTGCGCAGAAGTAAGCATGAGCAGCATGTCTACTCACAAATAGGCACGACAAGCTCTTGCATGTCTACTCAGAAGTAAGGATGAGCAACAGCTCTACTCAGAAGTAAGCAGGAAAAAATCACTCAGCAGCACTTTCAAATACCACTGGGCCAATTCCTTTTTAGAGAAGTTCTTGGGGGCCACATTTCCAGTGGTGGGCAAGGCCAAATGCAAAAGGAGGTGGGGCCAAGATGTTCCAAGCTGTACACTGAATCAGTCCTACTCACTAACTGGCAGTGGCTCTCTAAAGTTTCAGATAAGAGTGTTTCCCAGTTCTACTGGGCAATGCAGAGGATTGTATACAAAGCAAGTGCTCTACTAGCGAGCAACTCTTTGTCCAGCTGGCACCTTGCTAGTATAATAAAACTTGCTGATTGGTATTCATGTACTTGTTTAATAAAAAACACACCCGCACCTCTTTCTAAAGAAGATGCTGTGTAAAGAGAATATGTCCTCTGTTGGTACATGGCTGTATGTCTCGTGCCTGTGAGGCCATCTCTCCAAAGACTTTAGCAAACAATGTGCTAAAAAATCGCGAGTTTTTTTCTTCTTCGAGTAAGCTCTGCTTGCTTATCACTCAGCATAATTAACGATTATTGTGATCTTAACAGCAGTTCGTCCCCCATTAACAGAGATATCTTCGAGCTCTGCGAGCCAGAGCTGTTAAACAGGTTTTACCTTTGAGATTCAAAAACAGCAGTCTGGCTATATGCATATGCAAAAAACACCAGCAGTCTGGCTGGAGCCTCTTGAAGGAAGAACCATTGAGCCTTGAAGGAGAACCATTAGCATATGACTGAGCAGGCTTCCCTCTTCAAAGTTAGAACAAGAAAGGTTACCTTAAAATCAATTGGCACTGTCTATAAAACAAATCTATAAAACAAAATACTGAGCAGGCTTCCCTCAGTCAGAGTTAGAACAAGAAAGGTTACCTTAAAAAATTGGCACATGTCTATAAAAACAAAATCTATAAAACAAAATACTGAGCAGGCTTCCCTCTCAGTCAAGTTAGAACAAGAAAGGTTACCTTAAAATCAATTGGCACATGTCTATAAAATCTATAAAGCAAAATATTTTTTTCATTCTAAGTAGGAATGTAAGGACTATTGCCAGCCAGAGTTGTTCTTGTTC